>OY856186.1:214735847-215160210 GCA_963693315.1 Diogma glabrata
AAGAAAAAATCCATATTGAATTGCTGACTTTTTATTTCTCAATTTCATAGCTGCATATGTTTACTTTAAAATTTGTGAAAAACAAAAAAAAAAAAGATACTTTTTGAGATATGAGCTTTGAAGTAAACCAAGGTTTTACGCGCCGCCTAGCGGAAAAGAGAAAAGTTATTAATTTTAAACTTACTTATTTCAATTATTCAATTATTTTCCTTTTTACTTGCAAAAATATACGTAAGTCGGATGAAATTTGTGGCACCTATTCACAAAACATTGCCACCATTACCAAAACTACGTGAAAAAGCCTCAAAATTCAACCGCGCATAACTCCGATTCAGAGTACTCAAAAAATAAAAGCAGAAATTACTTTTTTCCTTTCGTCAATGCCAACAATATATCAAAATTTCAGATTTTTTAAAAATCAAAAATTTAAAAATCAACAAAAAAATGTACGTTTTCAAAATAATAGCACGTATATAATATTTGAGAAAAAAACAGTTTATGTTAGTATAGTTTCACGTTTATTTGAAATTATAACTAGTAAAAAAATTTTATTATCGATTTAGCAAAATCCCTACACCAGGAAATTTTTTTTAATTTTTTCTTTTGTAATGTTCGTAGATAAGGGGAGGGACAAAAAAAGTTTTACATTTTTGAAAATAAATCGAAAACTGTGCTTTCGAAAATTACAAAAAAAACTCTTTTGCACTACAAAAAAAATAACCTTTCATATGACACCCCACATGCCATTATCAGAAATAATTTTTTTATCAATATTTTAATCAATAGCGTCCCATCATCAAGGAATATTCCATAACCGATGACGGCACCCCTAACGTATCACTTTAGATAGAGACATTTCACTGCTTTTGCCATCAAGGCGGGCATCGTACATTGCGCAAAACTTTTTTCGGTCAATCCAGAAAACAGAAAAATTGTTTTTTTGAAAATTGGTTGAAATAAATACATATAGACAAAATATTTAAAATAAAATATTTGGTTTTATTATGAATTTTATTTATGTCGATTTTTTGCCAGAGCAGAAAAGGTTATTATCTTTCCACAAAAAGAATATGAAAAATTTGATCTAATTTTGTAGTTGTATTTGTGAGCTGTCATTAAATGTTTTTGTAATTAATTGCATTTAATTAAATAATTTTTTATTAATTTTTAATTTAAAACACGATTTAAACAAAACTTTAATTTAAACAATAGCTACTTCACTTTAAAAAAATAATAATAATAAAAATAATAAGTTGTAAATACAATAGAGTAACACAAATACATTTATACAGTTGTCAAAATTGATAAACAAACAAGACGCCATTTTGTCTTGTTTGTTTACCAATTTTGACAGCTGTATAAATGTATTTGTGTTACTCTATTGTATTTACAACTTGATCTACGAAAAAATCTAGATTCAGACAAATTTTTTTAGGGCAAAAAAGGATCACTTTTTTGTCAAATATAATACGTAATGTCAAAAAAATTGATCTAAGAGCAAAAGAAGGCGTGTCAGAGCTATTTTTTTGTCAAAAAGAAAACGGCATTGATGTGACGAATTTTCTGTTGAGTGTTGACCAATTTTTTTTAATTCTGTAATACGGAGGCTTAATAACAGTAATAACGAAATGGGATTTTAGGGACCTTACTGGTATAAACGGTAATACCGTTACCGGTATTGGAAGCCCTATATACGAGATAAATTAGTAATAGTTTCATATTTTGGATCGCTTAGCCATCCCACTATACATTTCAACTAACTTATTTGACAAAAATAAAACGCATATACAAAGCTGTTTAGTATTGTGTCAAAATGGCATTTTAAAAATTAAATATTTTACTTATTCATCTTTTTAAAATTTTTGTGAAAGCCAAATAATGTAGAGTTTACTTATATTTATTTATTAACATTTTTGTTTATAATATTTATTATAATTTTTCTGACTATAAAGTTTCAAATGTTTAAATATTTCGAAAGAAAATTTTATGAACATGTCAGTAATGCCAATTGAAAATTAATCGAACTGATACAAAAAATGTTGCATCCTGTTAAATCTTATCCATATATGATAAGTATAACTAAAGAAAAAAAACAATTGCATCAGCGTGTAAATGGTTTTTATTGGAAAATATATTGTTACTTATTTTCACCGTCTTTGCTGAACTGTGGGAGTTCTAAGTTCTGTTCAGTGTATAAATACTGAAGAGGGTTCCAGTAAGGACCGAAATATATCGTCGCTTTAATAATGAAACAACGTATTCGCAAAAGTGTAGTTTCGAGATAATTGGGTTTAAAGATTTTTCGATTTTCTGATTTTCGTAAACTCGGCAGCACTATTGAATGAATAAAGATATTGGAAAAAAAATTTCTAGCAATTAATCTTGACTAATTTCCCCGCAACATATTAAAATTTCACATTGGCATCTGCTGGCTTTTCTACCTAAAAAGAGGTGAAAAGTCAATCAGGCACCTTATACGTTATTTCATATTTCATATACGTTATTTCATTTTGCATGGAAGTACGATTAAGCCCAAAATAAATTATTATTGAACTAACGCATGATATTCTTACAATTTTTTATTTATATGAACCGGTATATCATGTAGTCATGAATGATGCTTATGCAATATTTTAGATTTACCATTTTGTGTGGCGATCGTAATGTATGTAAGATATACGACAATGATTTTACCCAAGTTATTATTCTGTAGGAATTGAAATATCGTACATGCATTTACGCTGTTTCAATATTTAACCAAATTCAAATTGGCATGTACGTTAATTAACAAAATATTAATTTTCACCCCCAGTTATAAAATAATTGGAAAATGTTAAAACGCCACTCTATAGACATCCTTATGGGGAATGCAGCGCACCCATTATATAATAACAACGTATATATGGCATACGTTATTTCATTATTAAGGCGACGATATATGATAAAATAAAATAGAAAAGAAATTTGTGATCTATGGTTTGGCATTTTATTTGTGGTTCAACTACTTCCTACCAATAGAAGCAAAGACGGTGAAAATAAATCCCAGTGAATAGATCAGTTCTGTTGTACATACGGAAACGTGTATACAATAGACAACAGAAAAATTCTAATATATTGTTACGATTCTTCACAATCGCAATTAAGTACGTTCGCAATTCAACGTCACATTTTTCCAAGAAAAATGGTTAAACATAAAAACAGAAACATGAAATAAAATTGATTTTTTTTTTCTAAATAAAAAGTGTTGTGTTATAGGGTTTAGAATATGTGTCACAACAACACATAAATACCTTTTAAGACCTAGGTCCCACAACAACTGGCGTTCTAAGGTGTTGATGAACGCTTTTTTTAACCCTCTGCGGGTTGATGCCACCTGAGACTAAGGATTCCGGCAAACTATTCCATTTGTATGCAGTTCGGACAAAGAAGTCTCTCTGCGATCTGCCAGTATGACAGCGCGGGATCTTTACCGTTTCACTGGTTGCGGCAGCCGATTGCCGAGTGGAACGGGGGTAAGAATAAGTTTGAGGCATGATGCCGCTGATTTCATCTGAGCACTGGTGATGACGATATTTGTAAAAAACAACGAGGTCAGCAACAGTGCGACGATGTTGTAGGGAATCAAGTTTTGATGTCAAAGTTCGATCACCTACAATTCGTATAGCTCGCTTTTGAACAGAGTCCAAGAGTGCCAAGATGGAAACAGAGGCAGCACCCCAAACTTGACAGCAGTACTCCATACAGGGACGAATATAGGACTTATAAACATGGAACAATTGGTATGGAGTGAAAATTTTTTGCATCTATTTGGGAGGCCGAGTTTTTTAGACGCGCTTTTTGCCATCTCCATTACATGATCGTTCCAGAGTATGTCATTTGAAACTGTGACACCCAATAAACGAATGTTTTTACTTTCACCTATTGGTTCATCACACATACTGAATAAAATATCTTTGGGGAACTCGGTCTTTGATCTGGAAACAATCAACAGCTGTGTTTTGGGAGAGTTGAAATTGACCAGGTTTTGGTCACCCCAATCGGCGACTTTTTTTAGGTCTTTATTCACGTTTACGGCAGCGTCTCTCCGGGCGGGATTAATTCGTTCGTGCATTTTACCTTTTTAAGGAAGGGTGGGGAAGGTTGCTGGTGATTTTCAACAATTCGTTGATTATAGGTTTTTTTTTTTTTAAAGAAAATCTGACTAGCCAGTGAATTAATTGTTCCTTGAAGGATAGTCAGATTTTCTAAATAGGAAAATATTTCATACAATAAAATTTAAAATTTAATTTAATACAATAAACAATTAGCGATATATGAACCAATATAAGTAACACATATATAACAAAACCAAGAAAAAAAAGTCCAAGCGGTAGGATGTCCGCTAGAAATAGGTGGATTTCGAGATCAGACAGTTTTGTGTACAAGTAGAATCTGATGTATCAGATTAGTTTAAACAAAAAAAACTAATTACAAACAGATATCGAACAAATTTTAAAAAGAAAATTAGCTACATATAAGCAAAACTACATCTATCCAATTTTGCAACAAACAAATTTCAGATCTACCACAGAACATATGTGTGACAATGTATGGCACTATATGAAAAACAAACGCCAACCTACTCTATATCATATCCCGACTAGAAATTAGATCAGTATAGGGTCCGATCCGGATCAGGATTGCCTGAAGACTGATCAGGGATGAATCAGACCTCCTGATCCGGACATGATTAAAAATCGTCACGCCATATATGATTCGTACAGGATCCGTTTAAATGATCCATGCTGGATCCATTTCAAAGATCCATTCCGAATCCATTTCAAAGATCCATTCCGGATCCATTTAAAAGATCTATTCCGGAAAGATCCATGCCGGATCCATTCAACAGTTTCATGTCCGGTCTGGTCAAGAGATCCATACCAGATCCGTTCAAAGGTTTAGAATTAATTTTGTTCTTAAATATTAATTTGACATTAAATAAATGAAAAAAATATTACCATTTTTCGTTAATTTTATTCATATCCCGAGCAGAAATTTGTTAGGGCTCAAGTAAGGCCCTGATCAGGTTTGCCCTATCAGGTCCTGATTGGGATTACCGGATCAGACCCTGATTGAGATAATCGGATCAGGCCCAGATTGGGATATCCTGACCAGACCCTGATATATATTTATATATTATATACATAAATTAATCAAATTAAAATAAAAACATTACAATGGAAAAAATTAAAACATACATATCACCTTAGTGACTATTATTATAGTCGTTTAGCTGAGAAGCTACAACTAAAATATGCATGAAACGATTTTAGCTATATATTTCTAAAATGGATAATACTCTAGTGAATTTTAACCCATTTAAATTTCAGCTAGGGCTCAAATACGAAAAACCTGATCAGGGCCGGATATATTCAAATAAGGTTAACCCTAAAAGGGTATTCTAAATCAGGCCCGGAACAGGCCCATATCAGATTGCCCTTAACTTTATTAAGGAATTACAGTGAAATTCACTTATAACGGCCTCGGTTATAACGACATTTCGCCTATAGCGTCATAAAATCAAAGTAATGGTTGGACTTGCCTTTGTTCCTATGTAAAAATATTCGCTTAAAACGACTTCGGTTATAACGACATTTCTGATATAGCGACCAATTTTGCAGTAACATTTGTACAGATGGATGTACAGATTGTTCGCTTATTGCGACCGATAAGTTCAAAAATAAAAACGTTTTTTTAGATATGAGAAAAAATAATTGTGATTTATTTAAATATCAATTGATGGTCTTTATCCTCTATATCATTCCATTTTAGACATTTTTTTATTTTGGTGATTTGGTTTACATTGTCGCAGTTTAAGCTCAGTTGATAAGGCGCTAGCCTTGTAACTCAAGGATGCCGGGTTCGATTCCCGACGGAGATCACTTTTCCTTTACATTATTCAGAACGTGTGTTTTCAGGCCTGATCGTTAATTAATCGTGAATATATCGTAGTTATCTCCGAATGTATAGTAAAAGATAACGTTCAACATGTTATCTGGGATATTCAAAACTATTGATTTATATATGGTGGATTCAATGATTAATATGTTGATTTGATTAAAAAAAACTATACCATATAGAAAAACAAACATATCATTTAAAAGGCGTTTGAATTATGTATAAGGAATAAAACAGAAAAATTTGCAAAATTGGCGAAGTGTTGGTGACAGGGTTTAAGCAACAACAGTTCAAAAATTGTTGCAACATCTGTTCAATATTGCAAAAGAAAACAGAAGAAATTGGATTGCTGCTAAATTCTGAATTCAAATGTACGGCAAGCTGAACTTTCCCGTGAGAGACATATATTGTGCTTTGGAGCATAGGGTGTGATTTTTGATGAGTCAGCAAGTGTTGATTGAAATGCATGTGACTAATAGCTAACAATCAGCGTAGTCGAAAATACTCGACGGCTACAAAGCAAATGAAATTCACAACGTCGCAAAAACGGGTGTTTTATAAAATGACTTCAGAAAAAAATTTAAATAATAAAAATGTGTAAGTTGAGAGCGAATATAAATGGCTTGTGATAGGAAAAAGTAAATCACCCAAGAAACATTAAGGCCCTACCATTGGACGATACAGAAAATACAAAGGCCTAGATGACTTCTAATATTATTGAATATTTTTAAGAAAACTGGACACCGAGTTAAAGAAAAATTAACTGTTGGATAATTGTCCTGCACATATTTACTTGAAAAATCTAAAATTTATTAAGTTAGTGCTTATGCTACTCAACACGTCTTCTGTTCTTCAGTCGAAGGATAAGGATGTAATAAAATATTTTAAAATCACTATCGACAGAATTTTTTAATAAAAATTGCTAGAAATGGAAAATGACCAAAGCACAACTCATTATAATTGGTAGATGCTACACAACAAGAAATCGTGTTGGTAAGTAAACGTCGTATTTCAATTTGATTTAGACATACCGAATTCTTGCAAATTAATGATGATGATGATACAGACGCTGTGAGTTACGATGCTGATGATGATATTCCGCTAATGGGATAGGCCCAGTTTTGCTTCTCGATAACAACTTCTGTCAGGAGTGATGAAAATTGGGATGTTTTTATCATGGCTGATAAATTTTTATTCACAGATGAAGAGCCCACATTAAAAGATACTGTCGACGATATTATAAATTTAGCTAATATTAACGCATAGAAGATATTCAAAATGAACCTGAAGATACCATAAATTTTTCGTCTCCACCAATTACAGATACATCTACTACCTTATCTACTGTCATTAAATTGTTTCTGATGAAAAAATTGAACACTTCGCATATTACGACATTCGGATGTAACGACGGATATTGATGTCATTTTCAATGTCGTTATAAGCGAATTACACTGTATTTTGGAATTATTTTGCCTCTTCCCACGGCAAAGGTCCTGTTGATGGGACAGGTGGTTCCATAAAATGGAGTGTGCGAAATGCTGTACTTAAACGAAAATACATTGTTACCAATGCAAGTGTGTTTGTTTCTGCAGCACACGACTAGCCATCTAAAATAAATGTTCTAGAAATCACCCCAGCTGTTATTAAGATGCGTAGCGAAAATCTCAATCTATCCAAAGCATTTTTACAAGCTTCCTTCATTGAAAACATTAAGTTAGTCCATCATTTAAGAACAAAGGGATAAGAAACAGAGGGGTTTTGTTTAGTTAAAGATTTTGAGAAACAAAAAGGAAAATCAGATATAAAAGCTGGGGATTGGTATATGGTTGAGTATGAAAACTCATTATATCCTGGAGTTGTAACGTTCGTTTAAGATAATGAATATAAAGTAAACGTAATGGTGGCTGAAGGAACCTATTGGAAATGGCCAGAAAATAAGGATGAATTCTTTTATAAAAAAGAAAACATGAAAATAAAAAATTGAGCCGCCTGTACTTGTCAATAAAAGAGGACATTATAAGTTTAAATAGTCAATTTTTATTGAACAATTATGATTAATTATATTATATTATTGTTTTTGAATTGAATAAAACAACGTTATACTTCGCTTAATTTTATTTTATTGATTAAAATTATCTTAAATACCTTTTATATTTAAGTATTATAAAAAAATTGCAAACGGAATTTGGTAACGTAAGCTACTGTAACGTAAGTTACCCATTTAAATATTTATATAAATTGTAGTTTTAAAAATAAAATCTCCAAACCTATTAAAATAAATTGCTAAACATGTCAAGGAATTATATATATATACTCTCAAACAGAGAACTGTTTTAATAGAACAGAATTTTAACCTTCAAGGCAATTGCAAATATAGCTATTCCTTTTTTAGTAACGTTAATTATTTTTGGCTGTTAATTTTTTTTTAAAATAAGTACACCACAATTTATGTATTTATTTTTTTTGCTTTTGATTATTATTATAAGAATTCACTTTAAAAATAAAATTTGTATTATAATATTTGTTTCTACCAAAGTTCTGAATGTGAAAAAATGGTCTAAATGTAACGTAAGTTAAACCATAGAATGGCCTTTTATTAAAAATGGATAACTAAGCAAAAAATCCTATCGCATACAACAAAATATGACATATGCCAATATTTCATGATAAGATGAAGAATAATAAATGAAAAACAAATTGTGAGAAATTTGCAGAAAACAAGACAAAACTAATTGCTAATAATCCAGCTGATGCAGCGCATCCTAGACGCACCGGTCACCACCTCAATCGAGGCACAAAACCCACACATAATTACGTGTTGGTCTGATTCCTCGGAAGGGCTAATGAGCGATACCACTACGGAACGCTGCCCAGCTAAGACTGGAAGTGCTGCCGTTGACTAATTAAAGTTCGTCCGCCAGCACCCTAAGATATCATCTTGGCTAACCACATCTCCTGCCATTGCCAGATATCTCACGCTAACTCATATGTCAATGGCAGGGACTGGAGTACGCAGGGTAGTCAGACCCGTATATCAACATTGATCATAATCATTAAAAATCGATCCCTCCTGCGGTGATCATTTTATGAATTATTTTATGAATTAAATCAACATGTCAAGTAAAATAATGTTATCGAATATTCTTAGATTTTCTCGAGGTTTCTTCGTAAAGAAAGTGTTTTTTCGAAGTTTCTTCAATTCAACATTTCAATTTTTTCAGTACATACTTCGATTACCTTTTATGGTGTTTACTTTTAGTTGATGTTAAAGATATTTCGATTGATAGTCTTCACTGGAAACTTAGTCATAGTTACAAGTTTTTCATTAGTCTTGACATTTAGTTGAATTTTGTGAAGTTATAATTGTTGATTCTTTTTTCTGTTTAATTGATTAAACGCAGGTTAAATTTCCCAGAAGCTAGATTAATAGATTATTTCTCATATAATATTATTTCGCTCGCTGTTTAATATACGTCCCTAGTAAATAACATAAGGTTGATAAAATTGTCAATTTTAACAATCAACTTAGACTTAGATTCAGGTTGTCCAGCTGTTAAGGTAGTCAAAATAATTCAACTGTTTGAATAATTATTCCTTGAAGTAGCATAATATTCATAACATTTTTGTTTCTTCGGTTATTATGGTTGTTAACGAGTGAATTGCTCAATATTGCTTCTACTTTTTTTAATTTTTGTGTAATTAATCGTCTCATTAAATGGCGAAATTAACAATCAATTTTGCTAACATAAGAGGTTTGAACATCAACCTTCATTCAGTCCATCATTGTCTTCAATGTTTCAAAACTGATATTCTTTTTTTAACTGAAACGATTGTCAGTTGCCTCGCTGTAACTAGTGATCGTAGTAAATACCTTTGTTCATATTATGAACTTGAGTCCTCATTTTATTTCAGGCATGGTGTTTGTGTATATATTAGAATCACCATTCCTTATGCATTTTAATAATTTTGTTTGTTTAAACCAGGACTGCAAAACCAACAATTATTTTTAATGGTTTGGTTTTTGGGTTTTCTCTATGGCCAAAATTGGTTTTAGTTTTTGGTATTGGTTTAGTTAAATGACAAGTTTTGGTTTTGGTTTCGGTTTTGGTTTTTATAAACAATAAATCTTGGTTTTGGTTTTTCTAAACAATAAATCTTGGTTTTGGTTTCGGTTTTACTATACAATATGTTTTAGTTTTGGGTTTTGATTTATCTTTACTCTCTAAATTTGGTTTTGGTTTCGGTTTGGTTTTTTTTTATGATATGTTATAGTTTCGGTTGTAGGTTTTGATTAAAAATTTGTGTTTGAGTATTCGACAGAGAATTTATTAATAATTATGTACATTATTTGTTAACAAACAGTGCCAATGTTCAAGTTAATTATCGATACATTACATACCCAGTGGAAAGTGTTGCATTTCCGCGTAGCGCCTATAGGACATTTAAAGAATCATTTGACGAGACGGATATGCAGTTTCTACTGCGGTTGGTTTAATATTTTATTCCCTACTATTCAAATAAAAAAATTTAAAATAAATTAAAAACATGAACTTTAGATTATTTATATACGAATTTATATATTTTGATGTTACTTTGTTTATTATTGATGTTAGAACTTAATTTTTGGCTTCGTTTATTTTAAAGTTCGGTTTTGGTTTGATAATTTTTAGAATGTGGTTAGAGTTATGGTTTTGGTTTTGATTATTTTTAAAATGTGGTTTTGGTTTCGGTTTTGACCATTTTTAAGAATGTGGTTATGGTTTTGGTTTTACTGATTTTGTGTAGTTTTCTGGTTTTGGTATTGGTTTCCAAAAACCGATTTGCAGCCCTGGTTCAAAGTTAACAAGTATTATAATAAATTTCACTAATAAATTCAAATAAAAACGCCAATTTCTTGTTAACTAATAGTTTTTATTCTCTTTCATTTATTAATATCAGCTTTATTTGTATGTTTTTTCCATAATAATAGTATTGTTACGAGTACAGAAAAATCTAGACGATTACGGTTACTTCCAAGAAAATCAAATCACAACAAAACGCAAAAACAAATGAATGAAATGAATAGTGTTGTTGTTGTTGTACATATTCTTAGAATTAAGGTCAACATAAATAAATAATTTTATGAATTAAATGAACGTAACGTAAAATAATCGAATATTCTACTATATTCTCAAGGTTTCTAAAAAGTGACCTAGAATTTTCTAGAAATTAAGCAAAACAGTATATAAGAAATTGTCTGTAGTTGATTAAGAATTAGTGTTATTTCAAACCTACGATAGTGAAGTTAAAATTAAAAAAGTGATTTTTAAATTAGTTTTTGTGTAAAGTAATAAGTGTAATAAAGTTATAAGTGTTATTAAGTAGAAATAATTTGTGTATTATTTTGAACGATGTATTACTGGAAATTTCTACAATAAACCGTTGCAGTTTCGGAAGCTGTTGAAAGAATATTCTAGTTTGCTGTATTGTTTTCCTGTTGTTGTGGAACAATTAAGGTGTTGAATACTTAATAAAACCTGGTGTTTGTGCTTACTAATCAGTGATTGAACTCAGAAGGAGATTGGGAATTGCGTTTATCGAATTGAGAGTAAGGCCAATTCGAAGAAAGTTTGGAAAAAAGTAAAGCCGTGCATTCACATAAAACAGAAACAGAAACAGAAACAGAAACTGAAAATTTTCAGTTTCTGTTTCTAATTTGGTTGACGGTGGTGAATAATAAAACAGAAACAGAAACCGAATTTTAAGATGGCAGCTGTCATATTATATTATATATGCCAAAATTAAAATATATATATTTAACCCAATCCATATATATTTAACCCAATTAAAATTGAAAAAATTATATTAATATAAAAAAAATATTGTAATTCTGTGTATTTTACACAGTAAACTGTGTATTTTATTTTTCATTTATATAAATAAAAAAATAACACAATTTTGTAATGTATAGTGAAGAAGAAATTTATTTTTTTCGTTATCGCACATAATAATGGGGCCTATTCAGTAAAATCCTCTATCGAAAATTTCTGCTGTTCTTTTATTTTTTGTATGAAATTTTATTTTCCCGTTATAAAATTTCATACAAAAAATAAAAGAATAACATAAACTTTCGATAGAAGATTTTACTGAATAGGCCCCAATATCCATCAAAAAAAATCGAGCTAAATTCAACGTAAATTATTTTTGACTAAGTATTACTTCGGTCTGAAAGACCTAAGTATTGCATTCATGAGCTCAAAGTGAAATTCTTACCCCCACTTTTTTTGACATTTCTCGACGTTTTAGGACCTCCTGATTCTAAAAAAGCAAAAAAAAAAAAATGTATGTCTGTCTGTCGGCCGGCCGGCCGTCATTACCTACGCTGCAGGGAAAACTACTGGAGGGATTTCAAAAATTTTTTTTTCTAAAAATAGGTATACTCAAGGGACAGGTCCGAAAGGACGCTGTGTTCGATAACTGTACCGGAAGTGTGTCAAAAAAATCATTAAATGTGTCAAAACAAGGAAATTTGCATATTTTTGGCTTAAAAAACGTTCATTTTAAGTGATTACGAGTAGGAACATTGAATTTGGAGAAATCTTGATGGTCGGGATTGGTATGTGAGATCAAAAACTAGATTATTGCATTATAAGTTTGTCAAAAATATGTTGTCAAGTGTGTCAAAAGAAAGATTTTTATTTATTTTTTTACCTAATTTTTTGGAAAAAATATAAAATTAATTGTTTGTGTTTGAAATGAAGTTTTATTATTATTATTGAGAATTATGGCATTATAAGTTTGTCAAAAAAGTGTTGTCAAGTGTGTCAAAAGAAAGATTTTTATTTTTTTTTACTTAATTTTTTGGAAATAAAATTGTTTGTTTGAAATGAAATTTTATTATTATTATTGAGAATTATGGCATTATAAGTTTGTCAACAAAATGTTGTCAAGTGTGTCAAAAGATTTATATTTAGTTTTTTACCCAATTTTTTGGAAAAAAAATAAATTGTTTGAAATGAAATTTTATTATTATTATTGAGAATTATGGCATTATAAGTTTGTCAAAAAATGTTGTCAAGTGTGTCAAAAGAAAGGTTTTTATTTATTTTTTACCCAATTTTTTTAGAAAAAAATAAAATTAATAGTTCGTATGACATGATATTTTATTATTATTATAGAGAATTATGGCATTATAAGTGTGTCAAAAAATAATGTCAAGTGTGTCAAAAAATGATTTCATTTAATTTTTTAGCCAATATTTTGGGAAAAAAAATGTAGCTGTTTTTATGACGTAAATGTAATTTAAAATGAAATTGGACATGGAAATTTTTGAATTTGTTGTAGTTTTTGAAATATTTTTGGAATTTTGAAAAAGTTTGTATTTTTGATTTTGTAATAATTTTTGCAATATTTTTAGAATTTCGGAAAAAGTTTTAATTTTTGATTTTGTAAGAATTTTTGAAATATTTTTAGAATTTTGAAAAATTTTTAATTTTTGATATTATTATAATTTTTGGAATTTTGAAAAAAGTTTGAATTTTTGATTTTGTAATAATTTTTGCAATATGTTTAGAATTTTGGAAAAAGTTTCAATTTTTAAGAATTTTTGAAATATTATTGGAATTTAGAAAATATTTAAATATTTGATTTTATTCTAATATTTGGAATATTTTTGGAATTTTGAAAAAAGTTTGATTTTATTTAATTTAACAATATTTTTGGAATTTTGATTATAATTTTCCGGCAACGTATTGATGTTTCGTGTTAGTTTTGTAATAAATTTTTAAACAGAGATAAAAAACTTGTACTTCAACAAAGAGTTATGTTTGATGTACATCGCTGCCCAAAACTAAAAACCATGTCCTCATAAAAGTTTTTTGCCTAAAACTATATGAAAATCCTTAACCCAGACCGAAGTCTTGATATCTCAGAGCTGTGAAATTTCAGCGCCTCCATATTTTATTTCTTAAAATAATGTGCAATCCCGTTACATAAATTTAAAATAATATGGTCACGTGACAGTTTCTGGACCAGAAACAATTAAATTTTAATTGTTTCTGGTCCAGACAAAACAGACGAATTTTCAGTTTCTGTTTCTGTTTCTAAATTAGGTTTCTGTTTCTAAATTAGGTTTCTGTTTCTGTTGCTGTCAAATTTGTATGAAATTCGGTTTCTGTTTCTGTTTTATGTGAATGCACGGCTTAACAGTATGTAGTATTGTATTCTTTTCTAACCTATAGCCTAATGAACTTAACCTATTGTGTAATGAAAAACTTCCTATAAAAAGATTATCATTATTCAATTGGTATGATTCCAATTGGTCAAATTGTTTCGATTTTATTAAAATTATTTTCAAATTATAATCACAATGGCTTTGATACGCTTTGTTCAAAAATCAAATTTTATGTTAAATTCTCTTATTTCGTTTAGTTGAATTTGGTTGAATGAATGGGAAGGGTTTTTTTTATCACCAGGGTTTTTTTAATCAGAAATTTGAATTTATCAATTAAAACAATAAAGATTTATTGTTATAATTGAAGAAAATGTTTTTATTTTATATAATACACGATTCTATACCAGAGAATAAAGTGGTGTAATCAATTCGTGTGTAATCAATTTTATTCTATCGCAAATTTAAAATTTGAGCGAGGTACGAGCGAACTTTTACTTCAAATAAACTATTTCATTACACACTGAATGATTAAAATACTATTATTTACTATATACGTATTTCAAAAGCTATGCTTTCATCGACAGTAGTATATATCAAAACTGTTTTGATATATACTACTGTCGATGAAAGCATAGCATTCGAAATACGTATATAGTAAATAAAAACTATTAGTTGACAAGAAATTGGCGTTTTCATTTTAATTTATTAGTGAATTTCATTCCTTATGTAAGAATTAAAAATTTTGAATTAAATTCAAAATACCACAATATGGTTTCACTTAAGATTTGTTGTTCTAATCAAACGTTGTTTCTCTTTGGGCTTTATCGTTCGCCTAACACGCCTGTTAACATCAAGTTATTCCAGGACCTATCTAAAAAAATAGATAGATTATTTGAGTATCCTAATCCTAATGCCAAGTTTATAGTTCTTGGTGTTTTTAATGTCCACAATAAAGAATGGATCACACACAGTTCCACTACTAATGGGATAGGTAAACAGGCTGGGCTATTTGCTCTTTACCATAATTATACACAGATTAAATATATATATATATATATATATATATATATATATATATATATATATATATATATATATATATATATATATATATATATATATATATATATATATATATATATATATATATATATATACATATATATATATATATATATATATATATATATATATATATATATATATATATATATATATATATATATATATATATATATATATATATATATATATATATATATATATATATTATATTTGCTCTTTACCATATTATACACAGATTATAATTATACACAGATAATAGATCAGCTTACCAGAGTGCCTGACATTCCTGGGCAAACTAGTAACTTACTTGATTTGTTTTTAACAAAAGATCCTTATCTTGTACAATTTAAAGTATCAGAACCATTAGGTGGTTCAGATCATAATTTGATCTCTACTCAGATAAATTTACAAATTCCAAAACAATTTGAAGCCAATCTTCGTCTTATTTGGGACAATAAAGCTTCGTATTGGGAGGGTCTTAGAGATTTTTTAAGCGGTTTTCCTGGAAACGTAATTGTCTTGCCGGTCAAGACCCTAACATAGCTACGTTAAATTTTTCGGAGGCTATTCTTGAGGGTTTGCGGAGTTTTATTCCCAATAGATTAACTGTTCTTAAGACTAATCTATGGTTTTCCAAAATATGCAAAAAGGCAATTAAAATTAAGAAAAAGCGATTTCAAAAGTTTAATCAAAACAAAACTGATGAAAACCTTAGACAGTACCGAAATGAGAGAAATATATGTAGAAAACTAATAGATGCAGAAAAAACCTCTTTAATAGGAAAAAAGCATCTAAATTTGCTGAGTACCCATCTGGTTCACAGAATTTCTAAAAAGCAGTTAAGGCTGTCCGAGGCAATTTTTGTGAGTCTTCTCTAACTGCCATAATTGATAAATATATGCCGGTCATTGACCCAAAATAAAAAGCTAACCTTCTGCGAAAAATTCTACACTAAAAAACCCAATTTCTTGCCTATGCCAATTCCTAGAATTTCACACAACATGATGCGCATAATTTTTCGTAAATACATCATTCGGAAAATGCTTTTACAAATTAATACTAACAAAGCATATGGGCCAGATCTTATTCCTCTAATTATTCTGAAAACCTTTGCTAGGGAGTTAGCACCAATCCTCACTAAAATCTTTTATTTGTCATATAAAAAAGAAGTTTTTCCCGAAATATGGAAAACAGCAAGCGTACACAACCAGTTCCAAAAAAGGGTAGTAAGACTGACCCAACAATTTTATCGGTTGTTTTTTAAAATTTTACATTAATTTTAATATTATGAGCTTCTTAGAGTCTTCCAAACTACTTAATGAAAGACAATACGGGTTTCGAAAAGGAAGAGCGACGGGAGATTTGCTTTCCTTTGTCACTCATGTATATGGAATAAGTCGCTTGAAAATCATGGTGAGACTTTCGGTATTGCTGTTGATATATCCAAAGCATTTGATAAAGTTTGGCACAATAATCTTATTTGCAAATTAAGATGTTATGGTTTGATGAGCAACATATATCTTAGATACAAAGCTTTATTTCCGAGCGGAAATTTCGGGTCAATGTTGATGGTGTTTCATCGGATGTCTTTTCAACTAATGCAGGAGTTCCTCAGGGTTCTGCTTTGTCACTAACTCTCTTTTTTATTTATATTAACGATTTGTTGGATTCAACAATTAGTCCTATCCATAGTTTTGCTGATCATAGCACGCTTGATCCATCTCATGAAAACCCTAAATTATATTAGCGCTAAATAACTGTAGATCAAATTTGATAGATTCATTAAACCATGACCTTTAAACTATTTTGGATTGGAGGCCTCTAAATAGTGTTGAATTCAATACGAGCAAACAACAGGCTTGTCAATTTTCTAGATTATCCACACCTATAATCCGTTTCCATTAACGTCCGACTCTTTATAAAGATCTAGATCTTGCAGTAGAGAAAGAATCTGTTAGGCTTCTAGGAGTAGAAGTTGAAAATAATCTGAAATGGAATTCTCATATTTTTAGCCTAGCTAAGAACGCTGTTCAAAAATTGGGCTTTTTGGGACGATGTCGTAAGTTTTTTAATAGCAAACAGCATCTATTAATTTACAAATCATTTTTCGTCCCTGCATGGAGTACTGTTCTCACATATGGGGTGGAGCTTGTTATAGTAATTTGAAGTGCCTTGATTCTGTTCAGAGCTGAGCTATTACACTGATTGGCAACTCAACTCTTACTAATGAGCTTGATTCTTTACAGACAAAATGTTGCTGATCTGACAATTTTCTACAAATACATTATGAATGAACGAACTTCTACAGAGATTAAATCAATTTTTTCTGAACAAGCAAACCTATCGCGTAACACCAGAGTAAATGTTATAGCCCATCCGTTTACGGTTCATATAAAAATGTGCAGAACTGTTGCTTTTCAACGTGATTTCAACAGAGTCTCTTATCTCTGGAACGCTTTACCTTCTTGGGTTTTTCCTGATAGCTTTAATCCTCAAAATTTTAAAGATAGCATCCATAAATTTCTTAGAGAAATTTAATTTATTCAAACTTAATCACAATCCCTAGTTGGCATGGTATCTTCGGGTATTCAGAGACGTTAATTAATAATTTATTTTAAGCATGCCTAACTTTAAAAAAAAGAAGGCAGTGTTAAGGACTGCCGACAGAAGTGAAAACTTAAATCTGTGAAATAGCTGTGTTTTTTGTCTGTCTTCCAATTATTGTAGCATTGCAAATTAAAATTTCAGAACGTTTAAATTAAAATCATTAAAATTATTCTGGGTTTCACATCTATCAGTATTCCAAGCAACTATTATATACATTTTTATATTTAAAATAATCAAAACATATCATAGAAAAATTTGCGTCTATCAACACCTTAGAAAGCATGAATTGTTGTGGGACCTTGTTCTTAAAAGTTCTTTATGTGTTGTTATGACATTGACATACCTTGTAATTTCTACTACCAAACACATTTTATTTTTAAAAAAAATAGCGTATCATCAAAGAATATTCCATAACTTAGAGTAAGGGATGGTATAGTTGATTGAAAATACTTCATCCGCCAGCACCCCTAAGATATCACTTTGGCTAATGAGATTGCACTGCTATTGCCAGTGGTATACGATATCACAAGATAACTCATATGCCAATATCAGGGACTAAAGTACGCGTGGTTGTCACACCCATAGATCAACAATTTTAAATTTTACAAATCTTCCAGCGGAAAGCTAAGTAAATTAATTGGTATTAATGCGCATTGTTGCCGTTTGCAAATCACTATCGGCTAAGTGTCACCATTTTTAATTATTTTATTTATCATGATTGCCATCCATGTTTAATTATACATAAGCTATGCTTCTTTATATAGAATTAAGGCGATTTCCGTCTCGTAATTGTGAGCTTTAAATCGATATAATCGATGTTATCAAGTATCAAGTTACAAGTAAAATTACATAATACATGTTTCTAAAATTAAGTTTTCACTTAATTTTAGAAACATGTATTACATACAATTTCAAACCAACAATTTTGATATACAAATGTAATTGTTTCAGGTTATACTACCTTTCCTACGTTCAATATTTATTTAGCATGATGACTAGAATGCAAATTGCAAAAGACAGTAGCAATATAACTTTAAAAAACTGCATTATAGATCAATTTTTTAAAATCCTTAAAAAGAAATTTTTATTATTTTTATGAATTCATGAATAAAAAATAATAATTTTAATGGTATTTAATAAAAATTAAAAACAAAACAATAAAAAAATGTACCAGTGCAGGAATTGAACTCACAATCTACAGAACATCAGTCGACCGCGAAATCCACATCGCAATTTCAAACGTTAAGAAATGATGGATGTGTTTCATATTTAAAAATATTTTGCTGATTTAAAATTTATGATGCGAATATATAGATTTTCCTTCCTCCATATAAAATTTTGCAATGCGGCTAAAGAAGTTTTCACTTCAAAAATATGAAGAAATATGTGATTGTTTAAACTTTATTACTAACAGGTTAGTTTTTATTTAAACTTCTAGATAATTTAATCAAGTACTCGACAATTGTCGTACAAAATTAATGATGTGACAACCCGAGTCGAAAACTAACTACTCTTTACAACCTACAGATTCAGTTATTTAGATTTTAGAGTATTTGATATCTAATTATTTATACTTATTTTTAATAGAAAAATAGCCTCTATATCAGACCTCTATAAAAGTCAGTTACTGTACTTAGTAAGGTGTTGTAAAATTTTGCATTGCAAGAATATTTAGGTGTAAAGTAGTATTTTAGCGATCAATAGTCTTGAATAGTTTTTTGAGAATCGAAATAGATTTTAATTAGTATTTTTAAAGAATTTATAAGAGTTAGTAAGTTTATCGATAATATTGAAACTGGGGTCATCTACTCTGGGAACGAGATAAATGAAAACTGATTGCACAGGCACATGCAAAATCCCGCCAGAGCGAGATAAAGAGATAGAGGGGGAGAGGAAGAGATTGAGTGAGTGAGTGACTGAGAAAAAGTGAGAGCGAGAGAGAGGATAGAGAGAGAGAGAGAGAGAGAGAGAGAGAGAGAGAGAGAGAGAGAGAGAGAGAGAGAGAGAGAGAGAGAGAGAGAGAGAGAGAGAGAGAGAGAGAGAGAGAGAGAGAGAGAGAGAGAGAGAGAGAGAGAGAGAGAGAGAGAGAGAGAGAGAGAGAGAGAGAGAGAGAGAGAGAGAGAGAGAGAGAGAGAGAGAGAGAGAGAGATTGGATGAGTGAGTGACTGAGAAAAAGAGAGAGGCGGGATTTAGTTTAATTAAATTTTAAGAAATCGGTTTTAATTTCTACGTAAAATTTTTTTAAAAAATTTTACGTAAGAAATTTAAAAGCCAATTAAGTTGTAGGGAATGTATCTTTGTACTCCTCTCCTAGTAAAACATCTCTCAATTACAATGGTGATGGAACTTGTAGACGGCACTAAAGAAGATTGGCATAATTGACTGTTTGGAACTGAACGCATCCAAACTCTACAATCGAAGCACCACCCTATAATATGAATATTTATTTTGTATAATTGTTTTCTTTTCATTTCATTTTTCATTCTTTTAATTAGTCGCAAATTGTTCGTAAATCAAAGTAGTTCAAGTAGTAGTAGTAGTAGTGTAAATCACAATACAATTAAAAGTTATTTAAATAAAAGAAATTTAATTTTGTGTAAATTGGTGGTGTTTTATTTTTTGGGTTTTAATAAAACCAACCTCAAGGTGGAAGCGGGAAACAACTTCAACATAATTGGTCCTTCATCGAGCCGAATCTCAAAATTTAAGTATCATTTTTTTTACCGTAGTTTGAATATTGATAAATTCTTAATAATATTGCATTTAAATCAGCAGTGTGTTTAATAAATTAATGCTGTTTTTTAATAAATTAATTTGAAATAAAGTATTTATTATATGAAGTGAAATATTAAAATATTATTAAGGCTTTTATATCGAATTTATTTACTATTTACTTTACTCGTGAAAATATTGTGTGATTGTGTAGACAAGAAAATATTAAAAGCTAGTACGGTTGTTTGGAAATCATAACCTAAATGAAAATAACTGTATTCATTTTCTCATTAGATTAAACCAAAGTACAGTATCAAAGCAGATTGATAAATTCATTATTTCCTTACAAATAGTAGACGTTGGTTTATATGTATATTGTTTGGGTGGAAAATTAGGTGGTTTAAATTTGTACATTTATATTTCTACTTATTACTAAAATTCTTTCTGGAACAAATATGTCGAAAGCGTTGCAACGGGGCTTTGACAGGGTGATTAAACGCATGGATAAAATTGTTAAATTCGCTGAAGATATTAATGCTGACGTTGATAAATACGACATCAAAGTTTATATTGAGCAACTTGAGGAAGTGTGGTCTGATTTTCGAAAATTTGAAAATAGTTTAATAGAAATTCCGGAAATAGGTACATCATTGGATAAGTTTGAGGAAAATTACACGCGTACGAAAGCAAAGTTGAAACGTCATTATGAAGGTCAATCAAACGGTAGTACATCAATGATTGATCAATCGATGAGTGATTTTATATTTCAACAAAAGGTGTTTTTTGAAGAAGTCTCTTCTATTAGAACAAAAACAAGTAATACAGATGTAAAATTACCACGCATTCAAGTCCCACATTTTGGCGGAAACTTTAAAGAATGGCGTAGTTTTAGAGATTTGTACGTATCCTCAATTGATTCTAATAAACATTTGACAAATGTACAAAAATTTCAATACCTAACCGGGTATTTGAAGGACGAGGCAGCTGCCTATATACGACATATTCCTGTTACAAATGAACACTATAGTGAAGCTTGGTGTAGATTAAGTGAAAGATATGACAAAAGCAAAAATATAATTTCTTCGTTTATTGAAACATTTCTCGAACAAAACAAGGTATCTAATGCTTCATATATAAATTTAAGATCACTTTGTAATATTTACGATGAATCATATCGTGGCTTAAATGCGTTAGGTGATTATGCATCCTCAAGAGATCCTTGGCTTATATATTTGGCATCATCAAATTTGGACACTGTCTCGCGACAATTATGGGCATCTGAAACAGCTGACAACCAAGAGCCAACTTTTGAACAATTTTTGAAATTCCTTTCACGACGATGTGATGCAATTGAATGTTCATATTCAAAATTAAGTAAACCAGATAATATTACCAAACGACCTGGCATAAAATCTTATCACAGTAACAGTATAAACTTGTGTCCAAAATGTTCAGCCAATCATTCGTTAAATCAATGTCAAGATTTTAAATCACTGGATATACAAGCTAGAAGACTTTTCCTGAACGATATGAAATTATGTTTCAACTGTTTATATACAGGACATAGAGTTAATAGATGCCGATCAAGATATTCTTGTCAACTATGCCAAAAACGTCATCACACTCTGGTTCACTCAGAACCATTACCACTCAATCCAAATGTACCCAACTCTCAACAAAGTATAAAGCCAACCACTACACTTTCACACTCGCACTCAATCAACATACCTTCATCTTCATTCAACTGCAATCAGACTGCAATCAACGATCAGTCGCACTCAATCAACATACCTTCATCCTCATTCAACTGCAATTATTCTCCAATTAACGATAGTTGCTTACTTCCTAATCAACAATCTGCCTATAGCAATCCTACTTTGCGAACTGAACACAAACCTCAACTAGAGACTAAACAAAATAGAGAATCGGTTGAAAATTCAACTAGCAACAAAGGGATTTGTACTCCACACCTTCACGATAGCATCCCTTCAACTTCAACGATTCTAACTTCCGCCAACTCAGTTACTAAGACTGATCAATCCTTAAACCATGTTTCAACAAAGGGTGAAACCTGTGATAATGCAAATTCATCAAACCTTCGTTATTTAAATCCAGGCAATGATCTACCTATGAATTTCAACTCATTGCTACCAACCGTTATAGTTCATGTTAGAGATCGATTTGGATCTCTGCAATCCTGTAGGGCACTGATCGATTCTGGATCAGAGGCCTCCTTCATTAGCGAAAATTGCATGCAAAGACTCTCACTAGAAAGATCTAGAGCGAAAATCCTAGTGAGTGGTATAGCTACAGCTGGAGCTGGATATACAAGAGGTGTAGCCAGACTCCACATATATTCAAAATATGATGTTAGTAACGAGATCCAGTTGAATGCACTAATACTGCCAACCTTAACAGCTAATCTACCTACGAGAACTCTTGATACAACAGATTGGCAGTACATAAAAAATTTACAGCTAGCTGATCCTAAGTTTTACTTATCATCTCCAATTGATGTCATAATAGGATCAGATAAATGCTTCGAAATAATTTTATCCGGTAAAACAATTGGGCCGGAAAATCATCCAATAGCACAAAAAACCATGTTTGGTTGGGTTCTCTGTGGCAACGTACCAATCAATGCAAATCATGTAAATAACTTTAAAGCCACAATCAATTTTGACAATTCCGATCTTGATAAAACTTTGAGAAAGTTTTGGGAATTGGAAGAGCTTCCACCAGTGTCGAAATTCACAGAAGAGGAATTAGCTTGTGAACAAATTTTTTCCTCAACACATCGGCGAAGTGAAGATGGCAAGTTTGTGGTAAAATTACCATTCAAACGATCGGTCACTGAACTTGGAAACTCTTATAATAACGCAGCAACACGGCTTAGAGCGATGGAAAGAAAATTTCGGAAGAATGAACAATTAAAATTCGACTATGCATCATTTATTAACGAATACCTGACCCTTGGTCATATGGAAGAGATTCCCGAAATTGAGATACCGATACACGAATCACATTCATTCTACCTACCCCATCATTCCGTTTTTAAAGAGTCAAGCTCAACTACCAAACTCCGTGTTGTGTTCGATGGCTCTGCGAAGACGTCCAGTAATATATCTCTGAACGATAAATTAATGGTAGGAGCAATGGTACAAAAATCTCTCTTTTCAACATTAGTAAAATTTCGAAAACACAAAATAGCATTCTCAGCCGATATCAAGCAAATGTATAGACAGGTTGAGCTTTCTCGTGATGATATTGAGTATCAGCGTATCTTATGGCGAGCAAATGAAAATGAACCAATTCGTTATTTTCGTTTGCTAACTGTCACATATGGACTAGCATCTTCATCGTTTCTGGCAACAAGAGCGCTAATTCAACTAGCCAAGAATCACAAACAGAAGTTTCCAGAGGCTTCGGATATTATTGAAAACGATTTTTACGTCGACGATTTAATGACTGGTGCTGAAGATGTATCAACCGCACTCGATTTACAACAGCAATTAATCACCATACTAAACTCAGGAAGTTTCCCGCTGAGAAAATGGAAATCCAACTGTACAACACTGCTAGAATCACTTCCTTCAGAATTCTTGGAAGCTTCTCCATTAAATATTAAGCAAGACGCTGGTATGGTGGATGTGTTGGGAATTCAATGGCTTTCCAAGGAAGATGTCTTTGGCTTCACTGTACTACCATCACATATTGAGATGCCGACTAAACGTACTATCTTATCGGAGATATCTAAGGTGTTCGATCCATTGGGATGGCTTTCTCCATCAACTATATTAGTGAAGATTTTGCTACAAGATCTTTGGTTATTGAAAATAAATTGGGATGAGCCTGTACCTCCACAAGTTATCAAGAAATGGAACATAATAAGGAAAGACTTCTGTCATTTTTCTACAATTAAAATTCCAAGATGCATAAAGGAACACAGTGGGAAATCACAGCTACATGGCTTTTCAGATGCTTCTCAGAGTGCTTATTCTGCTGTGGTGTATTTGAGAACCTCCAACGATGATGAAGTAGTATCTGTTCGGTTAGTTGCTGCAAAAACCAGAGTCGCTCCATTAAAACAAATAAGTACTCCTCGACTCGAGTTGTGTGGTGCACTTTTACTCAGCAAACTTCTTCAAGAAATTCAGATGGCTCTCAATATGGAATTGGAAAGCGTGGACAGATTCCACAACGGTTTTGGCTTGGCTCTCGTCACACCCACGTAAATGGAAAAATTTTGTTGCGAACCGTACTTCAGAAATATTATCAAATATACCGCATAATTGTTGGCGACATGTACGAACGCATGACAATCCTGCTGATGCAGCATCCAGAGGTATTTTAATTAGCAAATTAGTATCATCTACTTCATGGTGGCAAGGGCCTGAATTCTTGCGAAATTCTCCTTCTAATTGGCCTTTATTTGAGTTTAAATCTGATAATATTATCGTAGAGTCAGAACAAAATTCATCTAAAACATCAACATATGCTAGTCAAAATCAAACTTTATCTGCACCTACAACATTTTTATTAGATTTATCAAAATTTACATGGAATCAACTAACCCGTATTTTGGCCTGGTGTCGAAGATACATATCTAATAGCCTGCTCCAGAAATGTGATAGAAACGTTGGTCCTTTGACCAACACTGAGATACAGCAAATAAAATTCACATGCTACAAGATTGCACAACAAGAACATTTTTCCGAAGAATACAATTTGATTAAAAAAAATAGGGAAATATCCTCCAAAAGCAAATTGCGTTCTTTGCATCCTTTTATCGATAACGATGACATTATCAGAGTTGGTGGTCGTCTACAAAATATAAACGCCAACTATGATACACAGCATCAAATTATAATGCCAAAGCAACATGTAGTTACCTCAAAAATCATTGCAGATGCACATCTAAAAAATTTACATTCTGGGAATCAACTTACATTTGCTATACTACGTCAAAGATATTGGATCATTGGCAGTAGAGATGTCATACGTCGATTTATACACAACTGCAAACCGTGTTTTAAGCAAAGAGCAAAATTGAGCACTCAACTAATGGGATCATTACCTCATTCAAGAATAAATCCATCAACTAGTGCATTTGAACATACCGGTGTAGTCTATGCGGGTCCTATTGCAATAAAACTGATGGGAGGAAGAAACTCAAGGCGGATTAAAGCATATATTTCAGTATTTGTTTGTTTCACAACAAAGGCTTTGCACATTGAACTAGTGAGTGATCTCACTACGGAATCATTTTTAGCCGCTCTCAAACGGTTTGTAGCCAGAAGAGGAAAACCACACACCATTTATAGCGACAATGGCTCTAACTTCGTAGGGGCAAACCGAGAACTACAAAATTTATATGAACTTCTAAAGTCCCAGACACACAATGAACTTGTTTCCAAAATGCTAGCCAACGATGCTATTGATTGGAAATTTCAACCTCCATATTCACCACATTTTGACGGACTATGGGAGGCCGGGGTCAAGTCAATTAAAACACATCTACAAAGGGTTATTGGGGAAACTGTCTTGAATTTTGAAGAAATGACAACACTTCTTTATCAAATTGAATCGATTTTAAATTCAAGACCTCTTTGTCAAATTTCTAATGATATTAATGATATGCAAGCACTAACACCTGCTCATTTTTTAATAGGTAGACCACTTACATCGATTGCTGAGCCTGATTTAGGCATCATTAATATTGGGCGACTTTCTAGATGGCAACTTGTTCAACATTTAACGCAATCATTCTGGAAAAGATGGAGCTCCGAGTATATAACAACTTTGCAACAGCGTCCGAAATGGCAAACTAAAACCACCAACTTCAAGGAAAATGATTTGGTATTGCTCAAGGATAAAAATATAACAACTACCAGATGGGCACTAGGAAGAATCATCAAATGTTATCCTGGAAGGGATGATGTCGTTCGCGTTGTGGATGTTAGAACCAAGGACGGTATTTTCAAACGTTCTATATCAGCATTGTGCAAGCTGCCTGCGGATGATTAATGTTGAAGTAATAACATATTCCTTCAATGTGGGCGGATATGTTTGGAACTGAACGCATCCAAACTCTACAATCGAAGCACCACCCAATAATATGAATATTTATTTTGTATAATTGTTTTCTTTTCATTTCATTTTTCATTCTTTTAATTAGTCGCAAATTGTTCGTAAATCAAAGTAGTTCAAGTAGTAGTAGTAGTAGTGTAAATCACAATACAATTAAAAGTTATTTAAATAAAAGAAATTTAATTTTGTGTAAATTGGTGGTGTTTTATTTTTTGGGTTTTAATAAAACCAACCTCAAGGTGGAAGCGGGAAACAACTCCAACATTGACTTAACAGTCTAAATACCAGTTCATGAAAAACATGACTTTCTTTTAAAAGATACTGTAACGATCGCAATAATCGCAAAACAATAATAAAACCAAATTCATCTTCGTTTTCAATTCAATAAAAATGCATTTCATTAGTTTCCGTTCATTTTTACATTAATAATAATTTTAAAATTTTCTAAAACTTAACTGCTAGTTAAATTTTGAATATACTATAAAAAGCAAACGAACGTACTAAATTTTTATTTCCAATGCTAATGAACAGACGTCGTTGTTAATCATTTGCTGAATTTCGAATATTACACGATTGATTAGAAGAGGTCAAAAGCAAAATCACATTTTTGCAATTTTTAATTTGGAAAAAATTATGTCATTCCAATTTTGCTTTTCAAAAGAATTACAACATCCAATAATCTACTTAATTTATATAGATCAATGTCAATTGATAGTATTATTTAACTTTGATGTGATAAATCAATAATATTTTAATTCAAAAGTGATGTATTTAATTGCAATCAAGCAAATAAAAAAAAAGTTGTAAACAAAGAAAAAATTCCAATGTCGTTTTGTTTAATTGTTAAAATTGATTTCTAATTTTAATAACTGTTTTTGAGAAAGCATTATTCATTGGCTTTAATTACAATGGAAGATTCCACCCCGCTAAGTAGTTTACAGTGATTTGTGTTTTTGTTTGTTCATCAAAAAGCTGATAATTTGGATGACAATTTCAATTATATTTTTTATTTTATTTCATAGAAGGATAATTGTTGTCATTAATTGTTAAATCTGCTTTATAAAAGTGGCAGTACATGAAGATAAAGTACCCAATGATGTTATCGAAAGTATGAATAGCAAGGATAACAGTGATCGAAGCTATTACCACAGTTAGAGACAATCGTTTGTTTGATGGTTTTTTCGGTTGTTGAAACCGCATGGATTCAAAGGCAGATATATGAATGAAAAGTTAAAGGATCGAATGCAATGTTCAATTGGGCATTTCGAACAACGAAGGTGTAATTCAACAGCAGCAACTTATGTTCACAAATTAGTTCATCCAATTTAATTAATTGATCAAACGCTAGTCAAGGGAATTGAAGAATATTGATGACATCAATCAACAGTTATAATTCAAGGTATTTTTTAGATTATAGATACATTAATTTTTATTACTTTATTCTCATTGGAATGTCAGAATAATTTTATAAAACATTAAGAGATTCCCAATTTTCAAGCTTCGTGTGGGGACAGATGCTGTCCCGTAGCATCAATTTTATTTGTAGTAGTAAAGGTCCAAATGGTTTTAACGTGGCGCCGAAACAGGGACCGCATTAAACGTAGCGCCGAACAAAAAGGGACCCGTTAGCCTAATTACAGTTATATTATTTGGTGGGAAAATATTTTCCAGTTTGGGCGTTGGCAAGCCGGTTTTTTTTTTTGAAAAAAACTTTTTTTGTGGAACATTTCATATTATTATATTTATATATTCATATATTAATTGATTATTTCAATTTAGATTAATTAATATCTATATATAGTTTATTTTCGCGTCGGTTTATTTGGCTAAATTTTGTTAAAAAGCTGGAGGAAAAAATAAAGGTTTAGTTTCTAGGGTGTTCATGTGTATATTTATCATAAGTACTCTAAATTTATATTTTCAAAAATTTAAAGAATTCCGCGTTTCTCTTTGTAAGTTTTAGGATAAACCAGTTGTGGTTTTTTTTGGTAATAGGGTGGTGGCAACCGGTTTGGGCGTGGTTGTCAATCAGCTTTTTGTTTATCTTGAAATAAACCAGTTATTGGTTTCGTTTTGGTTTTGATTAGGAAATTACATATTTTGAATTTTGATAAGAATGTATACAATTATGAGGGGTCAGGGGTTGATAAGGAGGTGTCGGCCAGGTGGGTTTGAGCCCTGGATGAATGAGGTGGATGGGAGAGCGAATGAGGAGAGAAAAGAGAGAATGGTTGAGGCGAGGAATGTAGTGGATGGAATGATAAATGTGATTCTGGATGAAGTAAAACATAAAATATTTTTGGAATTGATGGATGATATTTACGAAGAAAAATATGATGAGTTTCTGGATGATTTGATTTGTGATATAGTGAATGAGGAGTTGAATGGGGTGAATGAGGAAGCGGATGAGATGGATGAAGTGACTGAGGAAGTGAATGTGGGCTGGCGTGAGAGAAGGAGGATAAATAGAAATAGGAGCTCTCACCTGAAGAGGAAGGAGAGGAGAAGAAGGGAGAAGGAGAGTCGCTTGGTCGTGGAGCTGGGAGCTTCCTCGACCAAGAGTACTCAAACGGAGGAGCTGGTTGAGGAGGTCCCCATCTCACCGACCACGCGACAGGAAGAGGAGTGGTCTGGTCCACAGGAGGCCCCTGTTCCTCATTGTATAATTAGTTAAGACTAATTTTTTTTTAATTTTGAAAAAAACCGTTTTGGGACAGCAATTTTTTTGGAGATTGTTTTTTGTGCTGTCATCTGCTTTTAGTAATACTAATTGTTTTTTTATTTGGAAAAAAGAAAACCGTTTTGGGGAAGCAGTTTTTTTTTTTGAAATTTTTTTATGCTACCATGTACATATTGTACATATAATTGTTTATATATTGTACATATTTTTGGATGATGCAATTAATTTATATATGAAATTAATTGTATGTTTTTTTTGATTATGGTTAGATTTAGTAAGTGTTTAGCTACCACCATTTTTTTTTTTAGAATTATTTTTTTTCATTGCGATTAATTTTAAAAAGTGGTATAAATATAGAAATAATTATTTTTAGCTAACATTTATTTTTTGTTTTGGATACAATAAGTAAAGCGAAAAATTTGACCTGAACAAATATATTAGAGGTAATAACCAAAAAAATTAGTAAGCTTAGTTTTGAATTTAAAATAATCGTAATTTTTTTTTTTAAATTACCAATTTATTATTTAGTCTGAAGATTAAATTTAATTAATTTCATGTAAAACTTTATTATTTCGATTTAGCATTTTTAAATAAGAAATTATTTAGATTATGGATAAGTTATATATTATTTAGGTTTATTGATTCACTTTTCCCAGCGGTAGGCCTAAAAAGCCATCCATAGAGCTTCACTCTTTAACATTGATGTCGTTCTTAGATCGCCTATGGCCATCGGGGTTATGCGATCGAAGAACATTGGTTTCTTCTCTTCATTCGGCGAGGAAGTCCTCAGGGACGAGGAGTGGTGTTGCTGTGTTTGTACTTAGGTGCAAACCAGTAGTACCATTCTTTGCTCAGAGGCTTCTTCGGTGTAATGAAGAGAAGAACCAATTGTACTTTGCTTTCAGGATCAGAGGCTTCACCTCATACAAATTCAAAAACTTACCATTTTTTTCCACTTAGCTTTTACAATAGAACAATTTTTCATAGAGTTTAAGATTTGAAGTCTGGTGCTCGGGAGCGTTCTACAACTTTCGCATTAGGTTTAGTTGTAATTTATTTTTAGGTTAAACAAGCACAACTGGGTCAGTAGAAATGGACCTAGTGTCTAATCGTGACAGTTGTGATTGTTTTTATTAGGTTGGGGAGAATCTGTTCTGTAGAATCTGGTCGTTAGGGGCTTTTCCAGTAGGTTCTCACATGCATGGTTGGAGTGGGCTCGCGAGCGCGATATTTTAAATTTAAACAATATGGATATTGTAGCCATACTTACTTTTTAAATTGTCTCCAGACGAATCTTGATTTTGGGAATCTCTTATGATATTAAATAAAAATAAAATAATTTTAAATCAAACAATTTTTTCAAAAATTAAATAAATAAAATTTTTTTTATTAAATAAAGTAAATTTTCGTAATTAAATAATTTTAGGTAAATAAATAATTTTTTTTAGAATCTAAATAGTTTTAGGTAACTAAATAAATAAATTTTCTTAATAAGCAAGACATCAAGATATAAATAAATATTTTTATTTTTTTTAAAAATAAATCAATATTTTGAGCTAGGACGGTGCATCCAATAAATAAACATCCTTTCTGAATATTTTTTATTTTTCAATTTTTTTTAAAAAATAAATAAATATATTTTAGGGGTGCTATCGTCAATAACTAATTTTAGGTATATATAATTATTTCAGTATATCTGAAATTAAATAAATAGATTATACTTTTACATATATAATGTTTTAGGAATTTTTGTGAAAGATTCAGCAAAGATTGGCTACGACGGTGGTCCGTCGGTGTTTTTACAAAAAAATCTTGTATGTTTTCGAATTGGGCGTTCGTTGTTTTTTTTTCGTTTTTGTGCTTTCATTTTTTTTTTACATTTACAGTGTACTAACTCCATTTTTTTTTGTTGAGAATTGGTTTTACTATTGTTGGTGATTGCGAGTCATGATTTTGCGGGTTTTACCATCGAAATCTCTAGCGTCTGTTTCCTATATACCAAGCCTAAGTTTTTCAATATATTTTTTTTATAAAATTAAATTTAGTGTTAGAATCATTAGTTGTCATAAATTAAACATCTATTCTTAATCATTAGTTATTATAGTTATAAATTTAATTCTCGGTTTTTAGAATTTAAATAGGTGTTATATTTAATATTACTTAGTTATTATAATTTTTTTTATTAGTTATTAGAATTTCTATTATTAGTTTAAGTTTAATAGTGCTTTGGTGGTTTCTGTCATGGAGGGGATGGCGACGTTTTTGTGATTTCAAGAGTAGAAATCTTGGTTTCTACCTTGAATTCATGGTGTAACGATCGCAATAATCGCAAAACAATAATAAAACCAAATTCATCTTCGTTTTCAATTCAATAAAAATGCATTTCATTAGTTTCCGTTCATTTTTACATTAATAATAATTTTAAAATTTTCTAAAACTTAACTGCTAGTTAAATTTTGAATATACTATAAAAAGCAAACGAACGTACTAAATTTTTATTTCCAATGCTAATGAACAGACGTCGTTGTTAATCATTTGCTGAATTTCGAATATTACACGATTGATTAGAAGAGGTCAAAAGCAAAATCACATTTTTGCAATTTTTAATTTGGAAAAAATTATGTCATTCCAATTTTGCTTTTCAAAAGAATTACAACATCCAATAATCTACTTAATTTATATAGATCAATGTCAATTGATAGTATTATTTAACTTTGATGTGATAAATCAATAATATTTTAATTCAAAAGTGATGTATTTAATTGCAATCAAGCAAATAAAAAAAAAGTTGTAAACAAAGAAAAAATTCCAATGTCGTTTTGTTTAATTGTTAAAATTGATTTCTAATTTTAATAACTGTTTTTGAGAAAGCATTATTCATTGGCTTTAATTACAATGGAAGATTCCACCCCGCTAAGTAGTTTACAGTGATTTGTGTTTTTGTTTGTTCATCAAAAAGCTGATAATTTGGATGACAATTTCAATTATATTTTTTATTTTATTTCATAGAAGGATAATTGTTGTCATTAATTGTTAAATCTGCTTTATAAAAGTGGCAGTACATGAAGATAAAGTACCCAATGATGTTATCGAAAGTATGAATAGCAAGGATAACAGTGATCGAAGCTATTACCACAGTTAGAGACAATCGTTTGTTTGATGGTTTTTTCGGTTGTTGAAACCGCATGGATTCAAAGGCAGATATATGAATGAAAAGTTAAAGGATCGAATGCAATGTTCAATTGGGCATTTCGAACAACGAAGGTGTAATTCAACAGCAGCAACTTATGTTCACAAATTAGTTCATCCAATTTAATTAATTGATCAAACGCTAGTCAAGGGAATTGAAGAATATTGATGACATCAATCAACAGTTATAATTCAAGGTATTTTTTAGATTATAGATACATTAATTTTTATTACTTTATTCTCATTGGAATGTCAGAATAATTTTATAAAACATTAAGAGATTCCCAATTTTCAAGCTTCGTGTGGGGACAGATGCTGTCCCGTAGCATCAATTTTATTTGTAGTAGTAAAGGTCCAAATGGTTATAATACATCTTTAGATTGCCCAAAAGATGTGTATTTGGATCAAAATTGAATGTTTCTTAGCTTTTATTATCCATTCTTCCGATTTGCTCTTTGTTAATTACTAAATTCCTCGTTTTCTAATACTTTTAAGTTTTAAAATCTTAATGCCGTTAAACTACCTAATACGTTGTTACTATATTCTTAAAAACTGATTCAATTGTACCGAAACCAAAAGAATGATAACGATAGTAAAATTATTAGAAAACTAATCAAATTCTCATTGTCTTAGCAATTGCTTTTTGCTACCAAAAATTGTTTGTTCTTATCGTTTTTATCAAAATGTATATTTTCATAATTTAAGTATTTGTTATATTTTTTTTATTTATTGAGATGCAATGACGGCTTATTTTACGCCTTAAATGTAAGATTTAAAATTTCAATATGCAAAAAAGTTTAAGATTTAAAATTCAAATTTTGGAACGTTTTAGGGATTTGTGTTGAATTTAAAGGCGTGTATAAAAATCAGTTAATTTTTTTAAGCTTTTTCTTAAAACTAAACTATTTACTAAACAAATTTCCCTCAAAATTGTCTTAGCTACATATATATTTAATAGATTCTATCATGGTTTATAATCGTTGCAGACATCATGCTGTTATTTTGTTTGCATTTAAAAACGTTCAAGAAAAGTAAAACAAAACATAAAAGCACAAGAGTAATTAAAACTTAAGACATAAAATAGACGTTAAAAAGTGTTTATTTAGGACAAAAAAAGGGTTTCACTTTTCAAAATATAAATAAAAGTTAATGGGAAAACGGTTCAAACACTTCAGAAACTGAAAAGAATTTTCAATTTTCCAATTTGTTAATCGATTGTCGAGAGCTTTTAGAATTCAAAAATAATTTTTAGTTGTGGTGGTATATAAATCGATTATATGCTGTAAGGGCGAAATAACACAATAAGCTGTTTAATCATAAAAAAACAAATGTTCCATTGCTCACTGTCACTGTTAACTTACAAAGAAACTAAAAAATTAACCATAAATAAATTTATCATTAATATTTGTGTCTAAAATCCAAGACAAGCGTTAATACTTATCGCTAAGCAAAAGAAAATATAAACATTGATTTTTAAATTAAGATAAGTGAAACGATAAGAATAATAATTCCAGAAATACCGCCTTCATATTTTCGTTATTTCAAATATACAGTTGAGAACGTTAATCTATATTTTTTAATAATTCTCATGATTTTATTTATGTAAGAAGCCAGTTAAAAGTTCTAATCTTTATACAATGTCAGTGTAAAGGGGCAAGGTGCAAAGAAGCGGTGTGTTGCACTGCATAAGTGATGGAAAGGACCATTTTGTCGTTTTCTAATTTAATATGTAATTTATAATAAATATCGTTTAACCTTTCCGCAACTATAAATATAGATTTATTTTTGTTTTTTTTACAACCATTATTGTGGCGTTAGACCTTCATTAATAGAATAAAATAAACAGTTGTTAATTCTATTCTACTGCGCGAATATTGCGGAGCACAATAAACAATTTATTTGATTGTATTGAACTTTGAAATTAATTTTTTTGATAATATTTTATAAATATATAATTTGATTGTATTTTATGAAAAAAGGAACGAAAAAATTTCAACAATAAATTAATTGACAATAAAAACAATAAATTAGTTATAATTAGTATAAAATTTGATGTCTTTCGTTGTAGGTCATTTTATTTTCAAAACACCAAACAATTAATTAAATAGGTATCGAAATTAAATAAAATTTATTTAATTGTTTGGAATTAATGGTACAAAAACTAAAATAAAATTCATTGTTTTTTTATACGTTTTACTTGTTTTATCAATGAATTTTAAAATAATTAAATTTAAATGATACAAGTTACTCTGTCGGAAAAATAAGTTGGGTTCGTATTTAATGAATTTTATTCTCTCGCAAATTTGTAAGCTATTGCTCGAAAAATAAATTACCCAGATTGAATGCGTTATTCTGCTTGACAGAATAAAAAACAAATAGCTGGTAAATTAATTCGGTTTCGTAAATCACCGCAACACAATAAAACAATTTATTTAATTTGATTGATCTTTGAAATAAATTTTTTCGATTGTCTTTTAAAGATATATTGATTATATTTTATAAATAAATCAAGAAAACCATTTTCGTGTTCATTTACAATAACATATATAAAATAAATTCAAACTAATGCGCATGTCCCTTCCTCGAATAATAAAAATGGCAAAGACGTCTACGATTTCATTTATATTAAATTTCCAATGTAATAAATTGTGTGTTTTTATATGATTTTTTTTTTTTTGATTTCTCATTAGTATAAAATTTGATGTCTTTCATTGTAGTTTATTTCATTTTCAAAATACCAAACAATCAAATAGGTATTGAAATTGAATCAAATTTATTCATTTGTTTAAAATCAATGGTACAAAAAAATAAAATAAAATTAATTGTTTTTTTATTCTATAAATCTATACGTTTTATTTTTTTTATCAATGCATTTTAAAATAATTCAATTTAAATTTAATACGTGTGACGGAAGGATAAAACGTTGTATTGGGTTCGTGTTTCATGAATTCTATTCTCACGCATATCTGTAATGCTTAAAATATGTCTGTATACAATTTCTGTTCATTCACACATTTTAAATTGACAGTACAAAATATTTGCCGAGATAAAGGATTTTTCCTTAAAAGCTCTTTCTTAATTAATTCAAAAAAATATCCGTTTCGCATATCTTTATACTATTTCATTTAGAAACAGTCCAGCGGCAGGTATATCCGCTAGAAAAAGGTAGATTTCTTGATCAGACAGATATGCATGCAAGTAGAATCAATGTATCAAATTAGTTGAAATCAAAAAACTAAATAGAAACGGAATTATCCAACAAATTTCACAAAAGACATTTAATACATTAACCGAAACTACTTTATGCAATTTCGGAACAGTTTTGTTTAATTTGGTTAAAATTAGTCATAACATATTAAATCCACCAAAGATCAAATAAACGTCCAACAAAGATCAAAAGAACTACGTGACAACTACAATTATACCATCACACATAATTTATAATCAAACATTATTAAACAATTTTAATTTAAAATCATCTTTGTGTTGTATTTTTTTGTTCTCATATAATCTTTTTTCAAATACATAGTTTACTTAGTAAAAAAAAAATAAAAATACAAACAAAAGAGCATATGATAATTTTCCTTTGGTATTAAATGGCTTGAGATTTGTCTGTAATAGGTGCATTATATTGCTTAGAAAAATGGAACCTTTTGGGTTAGAAAGCTGGAATTTTGTGAGGCTATAGTTTAAAAATTGTCTTAAAAGTTAAGATGAATTTAAATAACATAAACTCAAACATGATGAAATCATTGCTTTTTGCGTTTGTTTTCATTTCAACAGACCTGGGGCCTCAACCTTTAGACTTGAACTATTTTTTATTTAAATTTTGGAAAGATTTATATTGAAACTTTGTGTAAAAAAGTTTTCAAGTGTGAGATTGGCCATTTCAGCTAGATCAAGGACAAAAAAGATTGGCAAATTTTTAAAACAGCTGATTTTTCAGGAACCTGGAACGTCAAAGTTGTCATTTGGATAAAAATGATAGAAATATGTTCAAATATTCAATATTTTTAAATTTTATTAAAATATTATGATTCAAACGGAAGTTATAGCGCCCTAGATTATTCGACATTTTAGGCTCTAGCCGCTTAACTGGTACCCGGATATGGCCAGTTCACGAACTTGTCCAAGACATTATTTGCCGGAACACACACAAAAAATTATTTTGGTGTAGGTCGAAAAATGCGACCGTGAGAGTGCCGCCAAATTCCGTTATATCTCATATCGTTATATATTATATATATATATATATATATATATATATATATATATATATATATATATATATATATATATATATATATATATATATATATATATATATATAAATTTTTTTTTCATTTTGATTTTCCGTCTCCGCTTATCATATATGTCGTTTGGCACCAAAATTTTTCCGAAATTCCGAGATGAAGCACATACCAATAGGTAGATTTTTATATGAAATCTACCTAAATGCTGATGATACGGGCGAATTTAAAAAAAATGAGATCATGTTGGACAGATTGATAAACTCCATATTTTCGTTATATTTTAAAATGTGTTGCCACTTTGCCGCAGTCGAACAATTTGTGAATTTTCTTGTTTAATAGTTTCCAAATTATTTTAACTATCATTACTTTATCGAATAATTGGTGCATATTGATAAGTTTAAATTATTTAATTCTGACAAAACAATGTCAAAGTTGTTATATTCTGGGTATGTATTGTAGATAATGATAAAACAAAAACTTTTGATGAAGTCGTTTTAAAGGAAAATTATGTAATGTGCTAATTAGATTTTTGAATTTTATTTTTGAAAAAAAAATTATTTTCTAAACGATTATTTATCATCGCACAGTTTTTTCATTACATTATGTTAAATAATTCCAAAAAAGTGGTTCGATTATTCTAAATTGTTTGTTTGATTATATATTTTTCAAAAGTTTTTTTTTGTTGTGGGCAGTCGTTTATTCGCCAGAAAATGAACTTGTGGAAAATTAATTTTGTTGTTTTTTTTTCAATGAAATTGTAAAATAGTTTGTTTGTGGGCTTCTGTAAAAGGGGGTTATAATAAGAGCTAGGGCGCTGCTGAGTGAAAAGAAATAAGAGGAACTTTTATTTTAATTTAGTTTTTCGAATTTGATCCGAAATCGTTTGGTAAAAGATTCCATAAAAACGAACAAAGACGTACAAAATTAAAAAAATACAAAATAACGAACAAAATATCAAAATTGCAAGACCATTGGCACGACCATTGGCACATACAAAAAAAATTTTCACGTAAATGTCAATTGAAATTTGATAGAAATGATACAAACAAAAAATGTTACAGATCGTTAAATCTATTCCATAGCTGTTAATAGTAGCTAAATAAAGATTCATTTACACTAGTTTGTAAATGGTTTAAATCGGCAATACATTTATCAATTTAAATAATAATTGACAATAATTCAAAAATCGCACACTACAAAATTACTTACAAATTACCTTACAAATGTTTCTATCAATCTAAACACTTTTAAGTTTTTCGATCAATATTAGGTTGGAAAATACGCCAAAATAGCAACCCGGTGGAAATGTACCACAAACCGTAAAATCTGGACCCTAACTACTATAACTAAAGTGTGCTCTTAGGATATCGAGGGTTAGAATAAACTCTAGTTTACTAGAATTTGAAGGACCAGGCAATCAAAATCCGAGTTGAAGGGATCTACTTTATACCGGAGGACATTGTGGTAGACTGTGATTACAAGTAGGCATTCAACTATCTCGAGGTAGTGTATCCTAAAATTAAGTACACAAAGTACACCAGAAGTACACATTCGGGAGTAACAGATTCTAGGGTGTTAGGATGAAGACATAGGTCAACATCAACTATTAGGCTTGGCTTAGGATCAAAGATAGCCATCTCGACGGAAGCTTTTATTTTCAACTAGCGATTTGATGAGGTCACCATGTATTAGCAACAAAGAAAAGGATACTAAGCGAAAACGTGGTTGCCAATTTTTACCTATATTTATTGAAAGCAGGTAGAAACTTGTCTTGAACACTGATCACGCCATAAAATCGTTAGCTGCGGTGGTCCGAACGTTCACTAAACATTTGGTTGGGGTTCACGATTAGAACAGGAATTCCAAGTGGGTAACAATGGAACAACAATTTTAACTCACCTAGAGCTTATATTAAAATTAGGAAGCTAATAATTTTCTGATTTCAGATTTTTTAACCAGAGAATCCTGTTGGGTCACATGACAGTTGTGTTCAAACTAGGTAGTACAAACGAAGAAAAGCAACCTCTGTTCGGTTACAACAAACTCAAAATAGGATTTCTCTGGCAACTTTCTTTATGGAAGTTGAAACATACGCACAGGCGAAATAGACACTAGAAGAAGTAAACAACTAGGTTTCCAGGACTACCTTATAAACAGAACACGGAATAATGTAACAAATGTAAATTTTTTTAAATAACAAAACTAAACAATCAATCCTTTCACATAATAACATGACATAGACCAATAGTTGCATGATCATAGACTAATAGTTGCATGAAATTACATCACATTTATGGCAAAAATTTAATGATTGGAAACGCTCAACGTTATTTTTTTTTTTTTTTTTTTATTCAAAGTTAGGCATGTTTAGTGTTAATTATAATAAATTATAAATTAACGTCTCTGAATATCCGAAGATACCATGCCAACTAGGGATAAGAATAGAATGCAAATTAAGATTCTCTGAGAAATTTATGAACGTTAACTTTAAAGCCTTGAGGATTAAATTCATCAGGGAAAACCCAGGAAGGTAAGGCATTCCAAAGATGAGATACTCTGTTGAAAAAGTCACGTTGGAAGGCTACAGTTCTACACCTAATTATTTGAACTGTAAAGGGCTGCTACGTTTGCTCTGGTGTGACGCGAAAGGTTTGCTGATTTAGGTAAAATCGATTTGATCTCTTCAGAAGCTCGTTCATCCATAATATATTTATAAAATATAGTCAAATCAGCAACATTTCTTCTGTGCTGCAAGGAATCAAGACCGTTAGTAAGACTAGGGTTACCAATGAGTTTAATAGCTCTACGCTGTACAGAATCAAGGCAGTTGAGACTACTCAAGTAAGCTCCACCCCATATGTGAGAACAGTATTCCATGCAGGGACGTATAAAAGATTTATAAACTAAAAGAAGTTGTTCGCTATCGAAAAACTTACGACATTTGCTACTATAGGAATTGTAGAGAATATTTGGATCCTGTTTGGTTAAGAATATTTGAATTACTTCGTTTGTTTTCTGTGTTTTGTTTAAAAAAAATTAAATCGTTATGAAAGAAATTCGATTTTTGCATTCCAAAGCGTAAAAATCTTAGTCAAATGCGCGGCGTTTTGTTGTAACTTTTGAATTGATAAAATCTGTTTTATGTTAATATGTTGTTAGGTAATGTAAAGCCAAGTGTGTTAACGCACATCGACATGCTTGCCAATGTCCAATGCCCAATCTAGTCTAAAGCGCCGACTTATAATGATGAATGAAGCCGATTTATTTTGGTCAAGTCTGTAAGTTGCTGGTTTAAGTTTAAATGAAAAATTGGTTTGGGGGAGATATAAGAACGGTTTATTTATTGATTTTAGTATAGCATACGACGACCTTTCTTTCCTAACCTGATGTAATGTTTATTTTATTGCGATGTTATTTGGCCAAATTTTATATAGTTTGAAACTGGTCTAAATGATATTAAAGTCAAGAATGTTAAAAGAACGGCAAGGATTTCTCAAAAAGTTTATTCACGTTATTCATAACACTCGCATATTTTAATTTATTTGTGGAAAACAACGAATAAGTTTTTGTAAACGATAGTATCGAGAATTATCCATTATATTTTCAATTATCAAACGCAATCTTAGAATCTGGTAAAATATTACTGGATTACGATATAACTTATAATGTATGCCCAATGACACCCATTCCACTGCGTCTAAACCATTTTTAAACTATTTGTCCTACTAAATGTGCCCAAGCTAGAGAATTATGAAATTTGGGCAGCTCACTAATTCTTTTTTTTAAATTTGTAAGCAACTTATTGATCTTGTGAATTGTATATGTTTTTTCATTGATTACGTTTGGATTTGAGGGGTGAGACAGAAGAAAAAAATTCATTACTGGTAATCTATCTATAAAAGTGGTAGTCTCTTTAAAGCATTTCAACCTTTCCTATAATACCGCACTCGAGTGGGTCTAAAACATTTCGTTTTCTACTTTCACATCCAAGCTAGGGTTAGAGAGGAAACATGCGTTTTCGTAAATATTTTCAAATTTATGAACTCAAATATTAATAAAAATGAATTTGTTAAAATTGCAATGTTTTGTTTTAAGTAAATCAACTATTCACATGAAACGCACCTGAATGCTTCCAAAACACCTTTCAGGTTTTTCCATCAAATTTTTTTCCATAAAGTTTTTAAAAATAAATCGACGATTTTGCCAATATGAACACCAAAATCTCATCGTCTTCCTCGATTTACTTATTCAAAGTACGGTACTATAAAAATTGGTGTAAATAAACAACTGATTTCCGAATTTTTGAAATTTATAGTTTGTTTTCATTTTTATTTAATTTTAGTTAATTATTTTAAAATATCTAGTTTCGCTTGGAGTAAGAAAAATACTTGCTATTTAATTTGGTTTAAGCGATTGTATCCCGTTTTGTAAATTTGAAAAGGTGGCAACTCTAATTCCAACGCACTCCTAGTCTTTAGCAAATGGCACAAAGGATAAAAAATTTCAAACTAATATATGTATATTCAAATGCCTCTAAGGCCGGGCATTCACATACAAGAGAAACAAAAACATACAATTTCATTTCATACAAATTTGACAGGAAAAAATTCAGTTTCTGTAAAATTTGTATGGAATTCTGTTTCTGTTGTATGTGGTTTTAAGCCTTTACTCGAAACAAAACAAACGCATGTCTTTGATTTTAGTATCTAGGTAAATAATAAATCTTCAAAAAACAAAAACAAGTGCTTTTTGACACTGAAAGAAAAATGCTTATTTTGATATCAACAAACCAACATTTGTTTTAAATGTAAAAACATTTTTTCATATAAAACTGTTATTTTCTAAAACTAACTAAAATATTTTTATTTCAAATACTTTATTTTTTTCAAATCTTACAAATAAACTGTGAATTTTCCGTTTAAAAAATTAATCTTTTATATTAACAATATCGCATTTAAATTAAAAACCAACTCATTTAGATAAAAATGTGCATTTTTACATGATGCGTTTGTTTTAAAAGTGTTTCGTTTTAACAAAAACAAAACGCTTAAAACAAAAACTTTGTATTTGTTATTTAAAAATATATATTCAATTTGAAAACAAAAGTGGTTATTTTGTTTTCTATCGTCAAATTTTGTCGAGCCGTGTTTAATTGATCTATTGCTAAAACCATAAGCACATCAGTTATTATATTAACAGACGCGATCGTGAACAGTTTATTTTTTGAGATAAATATAAAATTATTTTGTGCAAAAATTTATATTTTTTTTATTATTAAAAGTGAGAATATATTATTAAACTAAAAATAGTAGTTAATCTGGATTAAATTATAAATTTTTAATTTAAAATGAGCAGTGATTCAAACTTTACTATAAACGAAAACCATCCCCAAGCCAGATTCAAATAATTCCACTGGAAGAAAATATTTTAGACAATGGAGTAGATAGTGAACTATCTAATCTTTTAATACAGTGGGGTATGGATGGCTCTCAAACATTTTTAAAAGGTAAGTCTTGAAGTACAGGTACCATTTGAATACCCTCAAAATATTCTTTACAAAGCTTAAGAGCAAAGTAGTTGTTGCCAATAACTAATCAACATTTTTTAAAAGATAGGGATAGGGATTGAAGAATTAAACTTTTTAAATAACAATGACATTGAAAGTCTATTCCCATCGTCTCAACTTATTGGGATTAAAGCGAGATTTAGGGAAAATTTGCGGATATGGCGAAGAGATAATGTAAGTGCATGTTTAATATTAACTGTAAGTTTTTAATATCAATCTCAAATTTAATTAAATCTTTCTTATGTAGCTATTTTGATGGTGAAAATTCAGTAGGAATTTGCTTATAATTTACATTTGTAACGTCCGTTATATTCGCCTAAACAATAATAAAACCAATTCCTCTTCTTTTTCCAATTCAATAAAAATTTATTTCCATAATTTCAGTTCATTTTTACATTAATAATAATTTCAAATTTTCCAACGGTCAGTTCAACTTCGAATAACAATTATAAAAACAAACGAACGTACCCAATTTTATTTCAATTCTAACGAACAGATGTCGTTACTCAATTTTGTTTAATCTTGAGTATTACACGATGACATTAGAAGATGTCAAAGAAAAAAACACATTGATTTTAGATATCCATTCCATTTTTGTTCGCGAAAACAAATGTTTTCGAGTTTTAATTCCAAGAAAATATAAATTTAATTCAAGAATAAAAAACTTATAAAAGAAATACTAGACATCGAGTGGTTTTGTTATTATAGAAAGAAAAGTGGAAAAACAACATTTTTTGTCATTCTATCTAGTTTTGATGAAACCTAACCTACTGATTGCAAATAAACTTTCGGCGAATGATAAAGAGTATGGTGAAATAAAAGAAAAACCTACACACATATTTATTGAAATCTTTTTTTTGCTGATGAGACGAAAAACGTCGTAAACTAATTATATCAGGATCATCTCACGTGTGAACAAGTTACAAGTAAGAAATAATTAACGTACAAAGCAGGTGAAATATGGAATATGCCCAGACAACAATCTATAAGAATTTACCAGGTGCAGAGGAAAAACATTTAATAGGATACTGATCAACCACTAGACTGGTGGCAATAAGACGTAGAAGGAACTGCAATCAACAAATCAAGATAAGTTTCTTTCATTTTTTTTATTATTTAATTCTTTTCTTTTATGTCGTTATATCTTATATATTATCGATGGACTAATTTTTGTGCTATAATGATAAACTAAATTTGATAAGTTAAGAGATTCCTAACTTCGGATTCGATTACTGAGGTCAATCCGTGTTCCGTATATTAGTATTATTATTCGTTTTATAAATATTATTTGTCAAAAAGTCCAAGCCACAATAAAGTGGTAAAACAATACGTGGCTTTGAATCAGGGCCATTGCAAAAGTAATACATGGGCCGAAACTAAAGACCTTGGGGCTTTGTAGTAATTTTTGGTCGACAGGAGCTATTTTAGGCGCAAATTATCAATTCGGGTTAATAAAACCAGTTTCTTGTTAAGTATAATTGTTATATACAAAATTTTTGGCGCAAAATAATATTAAATCAGGAAAACCAGTTTAAGGTTTTTCTTTTTGATTATTTTGCTTATGTGTAAAACCAGTTTTAGGTTTTTTTTGCATTTTTAATATTGTTGAATATTTTTTTGATAAAGCCAGTTTTGGTTTTTAAGTGTAAAACTGTTTTCGCTTTTGCATTTGTTTTTGTGTTGATTGAATTTTTGGAATTTGTTTCAATTTTTTTTTAAAAATGCACACAATTAGGAATTATGGCTCGTTTAGGAGCAAGCGTCGGCCGGGGCCAGGAGAGTTGGGTCAGGCAGCGGTCAAGCCGGGTGTGAACGAGGTGGATGACATTATGAAAGAAATTATAAGACAAGTGATGAATGTGGTGAATGAGAGGGAACAGGAAGAAATGAATGCAGAATTGAATGAGAAAAGGAATCAAATATATTTAGAATTGATGGATGACATAGCAAATGAGCAGTATGATGAGATGTTGGATGTAATAATAAGTGAGATTGTGAATGAGGAGTTGGTAGGAGAAGTGGTAGCTGAGGAAGTGAATGACTTGGTGGATGGAGTGGAGGGAGTGAATGAGATGAATGAGAGGAGAAAGGCAACGTTTGTGGAATGGATGAATGATATAATGAATGAGCAGTGTGAAGAGATGATTGATGAATTGATAAAGGAGATAGCGAATGAAGTGATGGATGCGCGAGAGAGATATCGGCTAAGGAGGCTAGAGAGGGATAGGAAAAGGTGGAGAGAGAAAAAGGGCAGGAGGAAGGAACAGAAGGCGGCGTGGGTGGTCGAGGAGGTGGAGTTCTCTTCAGTCATGCACGCTTATGCGGAGACATTGGCTGAGGAGAACGCCATCTTCGAGTCCAACCACAGGGAAGAGAACCTTCGACGGTGGTTGGGACCGCAAGAGGCCCCTAGGAATTGTGTGCATCTTTGAAAATTTTTCTTTTTTTTGTATTTGGGAAAAAAAAACCGATTTGGGTCCACATTTTTTTTTTAAATTTTTTTTTGGTGGTACTATTGTAGTTTTAATTGTATATAGTTGTATATAGTAGGTTAATTGTTGTATAATTGTACATATTTGTTCATATTTTTGTATATAGGTAGCGGTTGTAGCGGTCTGAGTAGGATATTATGTTACAATATCGAAGTATTTTATCTCTTGGTGAGATGGAATTGAGAAACCAAACCGATGAAACGATTTAGCCATTTGAACTTTTTGTGTGTAGCAAATAATTAGATCTCGAATCTGATGCTCGTTTTAACGATGCATATTGGCCTGCGTGTAATACATACATGATTTTAATTTCTTTACCACTAAAGGTTATAATTGGTAAAAATTTTGTTTTGGTTGTGGTAGATTCGAACTACTTTTTAATTCGCGATGAAAATATTGTACATTCCACTACAGTTGAGCGTTTGTAGATGTAAAAGGGGGAAAGTTAGAATTAATTGAATGTTTTTTGGTTGTTAATTTTTTTTTGTTGTTGTATAATGATTACAAGTGTGTAATAATTAAATCTCTTTCCAGCGGTAGGCCTAACAAGCCATCCATGGGGCTTATCCCCTTAACATAATTATGTTCTTAGATCGCCTCTGTCCATTATGGATATGCGATCGAAGTTCATTGGTTTCTTCTCTTCGTTTCAGAAGGAGTTTTCTGGTGATAAGGGGGTGACTACTGCTGGTCTGTACTTAGGTGCAAACCAGTAGTACCATTCCCTGCACAGAAGCTTCTTTAACGAAATGAAGAGGAGAACCAATTTTATTTTTTATCAGGATCGAGGCTTCACCTCACACAACTTCAAAATTTTTTCCACTTTTACATTTAGCTTGCAATAGACAATTTTCATGGAGTTTAGGGTTTGAAGTCTGGTGTTCGGGAGCTTTCTTCAACTTTGGCATTAGTTTAATGGTAATTTATTTTTAGGTAGAACAACCGCAGCTGGGTCAGTAGAAATGGGCCTAGGGTCTAATCGTGACAGTTGCGATTGTTTTTGTTAGGTTGGGGAGAAACTGGTCTGTAGAATCTGGTCGTTAGGGGCTTTTCTAGTCGGTTCTCACATGCATTGTTGGAGTGGGCTCGCGAACGCGATAATTCAAATACTAAATAAAATGGATATTGTAACCATACTTACTTTTATGTTGTCTCCAGACGAATCTGAATTTGGGAATCTCTTATCTATATATTAAATAAAAAAATAAATTAAATCAAAACAATAAATTTTTGAGAATAAATAAAAATTTTTATTAAATAAATTAAATTTTTAGGAATAAATAATTTTAAGTAAATACAAATTTTTCGTAAATAAGCAAATACATCCAGATTTAAATAAATATTTTTTATTTTTTTTAAAAAAATAAATAAATATTTTGAAGGTAAGACGGTGCATCCAATAAATAAGCATTTTTTTTAAATATTTTTATTTTTTAAATTTAAATAAATAAATATTTTCCCCTAGGGGTGCTATTGTCAATAAATAATTTTAGGTACTTGTCATTTTAAATTTCAGCATATCTGAAATTAAATAAATAAATTATATTTTACATATACAATATTTTAGGAATTTTTGTGAAAGGTGAAGCAACATTGAGAACAACCATAAGTTCGTTCGTTCTTTTAGTAAATTTGGTTTTTACAATATTTTTTGTGGTTTTTTTGAATTGGGCGTTCGTTGTTTTTTTCCGTTTCTGCGTTTTTCATTTTTTTTCCATCGTACTAACTACATTTTTTTTGGGGAATTGGTTTTTACATTGTTGTCGTTTGCGAGTTAATAATTTTACGGGTTTTACCATCAAAATGTCAAACCAAATAGACGTTGACCATCCGTTCTATGGTCTGGAACCCAGCGAACTGCTGGTCGAATGTTTGGTTCGGGGTGTGAACTTCGGGGGGGCCGATTGGGCAGAGGAACTGCGAAACCATGGAGATCATGGATCAGTTCCAATAACAGTGTCTCATGCGAGAGATTTGATAGAGGAATCTCAAATGGTGGTGCAGGCAGCACAACTTATTTTAAATCAAGTACGACGACTTCAGTCACCGATTGATCAGACCCTCTTGGATGGTTTGGCGAATCGAGTGTTACATTATACGGGTAGGATGAATAGGTTGGGTCCTCGCAATGACTTGCAAGAAGCCCGCACCTACGCTATCTCACAATTGTCACGCGCTTGGAGTATAATAGGATCATTATCAACACGTCCAATTATGCAGAGTAAACCAGGAGTGTCATCTGCTCCATCTGCTTCACCTGCTTTTCAACCAGATGAGAGATCCACACCGATCCCAGTACGGCCAATATCGGAAACAATACATAGTCTGAATCGTCCAAACCAGCAACAACAGAGACGGTCAGATCAGGCACCACCGGCTTATTTCCAGCAATCGGGTTTGAGAGCGGAGGACTTTGCAATACCACAATTGGGTCCATCACTCCCATCTGAACACACACACAATAATCCAGCATTGGTACAACCACAATTAAATTATCCATCAGTACCACAGGTACAACTACCACCAATATATCCACCAGCTCCACTAACAGCACCACCACCATACAACCAACCTCCTCAGGTATGGCGTGACGCGGCTCCAGCGTTAGCACCAGTGGAGTACCGAGGGGTCCGTGGGAACAATTTGAGTCGTTATGACTCAAATTGGGTTCCAACCTTCACAGGGGATGGTCACTCTCCTGATGTTCATGAGTTTATTCATAGAGTGGAGGCGGCTGCCAGAAGAGACCGTGTGTCATGGGACGACCTTAGGTCTATCATACCACGGTATCTGAAAGCAGCGGCCGACAGATACTATTTGAATTTAACTCATGAATATGAGGTGGTGACTTACCCAGTGCTAAGGGAGGGACTCCTACAGACCTTCGGTACGCTCACTGATGATAAGGCGATCTTGCGAGTTCTTCTGAACCGTAAACAAAAGTCAAAGGAGAGCGTGTATGAGTACCTAGTGGAGATTGGTTCGTTGAACCGTCGCTTAGTACGTCCATTTGCTGATCGTGAAATGCTAGAGATTGCTCGGGAGGGACTGAGTGTGGAGCTCAAAAACGCTACTCTAGCTGCTACCATACATTCAATTGATGAACTTCGGACTTTATGTCAGAAGTTGGAACGTTTGTGGTCTACACCAGTTCCGACCAGAACATCAAATTTGAGAATTAGCGAGCTACAGCAAGTGGATGATTATGAGGTGGATGCTGAACCAGAACAACATGGATATATTGAAGCGATGGAGTCAGCACCGAGACGGATATTGCAGCGACCTGGCATAACATCGGATAACATTCAACCTGGTCCATCAATATCCAGACAACCAATAGTATGTTTCAGATGTGGAGTAAATGGTCATCGAGCTCCTGAGTGCTCTAAGAATAGAATCAAATTATATTGTTGGAAATGTAACACGCCGGATGTAATTTATGCAAATTGTTCATATTGTCACCCGTCGGTAAACTACCGTCCGAGAGTACATGCTTCGGGGATGGTACCCTCGGTTCAACATCCAATGAGCCCGAAGAAATCGACGAGAGATGTAGGAACGCAGGACGATCTTCCACTACTCAAGAAACCCGAATAAAATCATCGAATACATTTAATTTCCCATCATTACATCGAACGTATTTTAGACGTCTTGAACGTAACATCAGATATTGGAGGATGAGGAAATTATTTCGTAAAGCTTGTATTTCATCTATCCTTTCAGAAACAAAGGATCCTCGGCCGCGACTAACAATAAGGATTTTGGACAAACATATTTCAGGACTATTGGATAGTGGAGCGTCGATCACAATACTTGGAAGAAATTCCTTGGAATTATTGGAATCATCAGGTACAACCTACCGTAAATACACTTCGTGTATTCGTACGGCGGATGGTACTGCAAATAAAATTTTGGGTTACATCGAAATTCCAATAACTGTGAATGGCTCCACTAAACCAATGCGGTTCCATATAGTCCCTGGTTTACGAGAAGAGCTCTACCTGGGCATAGATTTCTGGGAGAAATTCGGTATTGTTCCTTCTTTTGTTAGTGAACTGACTCGTACAGAGCCAATAACTTTAAATACACACAACCTCACCACTGATCAGCAACATGAACTGGATATGATCAAGGATTCTTTCCCGTCATTTGAAGTGTCTGGACTCGGAAAGACTTCTTTGGTTGAACATGTCATCGATGTTGGTGATAATGCACCTGTTAAACAGAGGCATTATCCCACATCGCCGGCTGTTCAACTAAAGGTTTATGCCGAACTCGACCGAATGCTTCAAATGGGCGTGATCGAAGAGAGTAACAGTTCTTGGTGCTCGCCAGTGGTTTTGGTACAAAAAGAATCTGGTAAAAACAGATTATGTATTGATAGCCGTCGTGTCAATTCACTAACGAAAAAGGACGCTTACCCACTTCCCTTGATTGATGGCTTACTAGGTCGTCTAAATAGCACAAAGTACATTTCAAGTATTGATCTCAAATATGCTTTCTGGCAGATTCCTCTGGCAGAAGCATCTAGAGACAAGACAGCCTTCACAGTGCCTGGTCGTCCATTGTATCAATTCCGAGTTATGCCCTTTGGATTGTGCAATGCTCCCCAGACAATGTGTCGGCTAATGCACAAAGTGATACCACATCAATATCACGAAAATGTCTTTGTTTATTTAGATGATCTATTGGTAGTCTCTTCCACGTTCCAGGAACATATGGAATTGCTGTCCAAAGTCTCTTCATTGTTAAGAGCGGCTGGGTTAACCATAAACCTCAAGAAAAGTAAATTTGTTCTGAGAGAGGTGAAATACTTGGGATTTTTGGTTGGTGAAGATGGTCTTCGAACAGACCCTGACAAGGTAAGAGCTGTGGCAGAGTACCCAGCTCCATCTACAGTTAAACAAATACGACGTTTACTAGGAATGGCCGGTTGGTACCAACGTTTCATACCAAATTATGCAAGCGTGGTATCACCGATTACGGATTTATTAAAGAAAAGTTCTGGGAAATTGAAATGGACATTGGAAGCGCAAGCAGCTTTTGAAAATTTAAAACGATTGCTGACTACAGCACCAGTATTGATAAACCCTGACTATAATAAAGAGTTCTTTATTAGATGCGATGCAAGTCTGACAGGGGTAGGTAGTGTGTTGTATCAGGTTGATACTGACGGACAAGAGTGTCCGATAGCCTTCATGTCAAAGAAACTAAATAAAGCTCAGAGAAATTATTCGGTTTCTGAGTTGGAATGTCTTGCGGCAATTCTTAGTGTGAAGAAATTCAGGGGCTATGTTGAAGGTCACCGATTCACAATTGTGACTGATCACTCAAGTCTGAAGTGGCTTATGTCACAGAAAGACTTGAGTGGTCGTCTGGCTAGGTGGAGCCTAAAACTCCAACATATGGATTTTACCATTGTCCACCAAAAAGGTACCCAAAATATAGTCCCTGATGGTCTATCTCGTCTTTATGACGATACACACGAAGAATTGACGGAAGCATTAGTACATCACATTAATGAAATTAAAATCGACAATGAAGGTTATCGGCACAACGAATATACGGATATGATAGCGAAAGTTCAATCATCACCAAAGGACTTTCCTTCAGTTAAAGTCGTGGATGATAAGCTATACATACGTATTGAGCCAAGACCTGATGCAATACCTAACGATGTTCCATTTCAAGTATTGATCTCAAATATGCTTTCTGGCAGATTCCTCTGGCAGAAGCATCTAGAGACAAGACAGCCTTCACAGTGCCTGGTCGTCCATTGTATCAATTCCGAGTTATGCCCTTTGGATTGTGCAATGCTCCCCAGACAATGTGTCGGCTAATGCACAAAGTGATACCACATCAATATCACGAAAATGTCTTTGTTTATTTAGATGATCTATTGGTAGTCTCTTCCACGTTCCAGGAACATATGGAATTGCTGTCCAAAGTCTCTTCATTGTTAAGAGCGGCTGGGTTAACCATAAACCTCAAGAAAAGTAAATTTGTTCTGAGAGAGGTGAAATACTTGGGATTTTTGGTTGGTGAAGATGGTCTTCGAACAGACCCTGACAAGGTAAGAGCTGTGGCAGAGTACCCAGCTCCATCTACAGTTAAACAAATACGACGTTTACTAGGAATGGCCGGTTGGTACCAACGTTTCATACCAAATTATGCAAGCGTGGTATCACCGATTACGGATTTATTAAAGAAAAGTTCTGGGAAATTGAAATGGACATTGGAAGCGCAAGCAGCTTTTGAAAATTTAAAACGATTGCTGACTACAGCACCAGTATTGATAAACCCTGACTATAATAAAGAGTTCTTTATTAGATGCGATGCAAGTCTGACAGGGGTAGGTAGTGTGTTGTATCAGGTTGATACTGACGGACAAGAGTGTCCGATAGCCTTCATGTCAAAGAAACTAAATAAAGCTCAGAGAAATTATTCGGTTTCTGAGTTGGAATGTCTTGCGGCAATTCTTAGTGTGAAGAAATTCAGGGGCTATGTTGAAGGTCACCGATTCACAATTGTGACTGATCACTCAAGTCTGAAGTGGCTTATGTCACAGAAAGACTTGAGTGGTCGTCTGGCTAGGTGGAGCCTAAAACTCCAACATATGGATTTTACCATTGTCCACCAAAAAGGTACCCAAAATATAGTCCCTGATGCTCTATCTCGTCTTTATGACGATACACACGAAGAATTGACGGAAGCATTAGTACATCACATTAATGAAATTAAAATCGACAATGAAGGTTATCGGCACAACGAATATACGGATATGATAGCGAAAGTTCAATCATCACCAAAGGACTTTCCTTCAGTTAAAGTCGTGGATGATAAGCTATACATACGTATTGAGCCAAGACCTGATGCAATACCTAACGATGTTCCTGTGTGGAAACTCTGGGTACCAAAACCGATGACTTCCAACATGATTCAGAAACATCATGATGATAGTACTGCAGCTCATGGGGGTGTTAAAAAGACTTTAGAATTACTTCGACGTCTTTATTATTGGCCGGGCATGGCGTCACAGGTACACAACTATGTTGTGTCCTGCGACACATGTAAACAAACAAAAGCCACGAATCAGATATTGCGTCCTCCGATGCAATATCAATTCGAAACAGCACGTCCATGGCAGAGAGTCTATATAGATTTTTTGGGACCGTACCCTCGTTCTACACTTGGGAATACGGTGTTATTGATAGTTCTGGATCATGCTACGAAGTTTGTACTACTGAAACCACTTAGAAACGCAACTTCACCGAAGGTGAATGCTTTTCTACAGAACGAAGTGTTTCTTACATATGGGGTACCAGAGTTTCTACACAGTGACAATGGCAAACAGTTCACTAGTAGGAACTTTCAGAGTCTTTTGTCAGATTTCGGCATTAAACACATTAGGACCGGTGTCTATAGTCCTCAAAGCAACGCGTCAGAGCGGGTCAATAGGTCAGTACTTGCAGCAATTCGAGCGTTCATAAAAGGTCAACATACCAAGTGGGACTCACAAATTGGTGAAATCGCATATGCACTGCGGGCAGCAGTACATTCAGCTACCAAGTACTCACCGTACTATCTATTATTTGGTCAACATCCAATATCGGATGGAAATACTTACCAATTGTTGAGATCACTACACCAGCTTGGTGAAGATGCTGGTGAGGAATTAGAACGCTCTGATCATTTGACCTTGCTCAGGAACCGGGTTCAAGAAAATTTAAAAGCAGCTTTCAAGAAATCGCAACATCAGTACAACCTGCGTTCTAAACTACGGACTTTTCAACCACAACAACGTGTGTTTGTACGGCAACATCATTTGAGTGACGCTACAAAAAAATTCTCGGCAAAATTGGCTCCAAAGTTCTTACCTGCGATGATTAAGACTAAGATTGGAAATGTACTCTATGAGTGCACAGATATGAGCGGTAAGAATCTTGGAGTCCATCACGCGAAAGACATCAGGGAATGATGTCTTTTCGTTAGGTAGGGTCGTTCCTCTGGCTGGTTGTCGTCTCTGGGGTTCACATCTTCAGCATCATATATTACTGGTTGTATCGAGGTTTCAATGGTGCTGACGTTAGATGGATGGATGATCGATTTCGGTACTCACTGATAGTTCCTAGGAACTTCATGAGTATTGAAATTGATCATCGACCCTGACCCTGGTTACCATTGATAACTCGATCCCAGATACAGATTAGTTGTGGGAAGTAGTTCGGTGGTTTCTGACGTAGAGGGGGTGACGACGTTTTTGTGAATTCAAGGGTAAATATCTTGGTTTTTACCTTGAATTCATGGTGTAACGTCCGTTATATTTGCCTAAACAATAATAAAACCAATTCCTCTTCTTTTTCCAATTCAATAAAAATTTATTTCCATAATTTCAGTTCATTTTTACATTAATAATAATTTCAAATTTTCCAACGGTCAGTTCAACTTCGAATAACAATTATAAAAACAAACGAACGTACCCAATTTTATTTCAATTCTAACGAACAGATGTCGTTACTCAATTTTGTTTAATCTTGAGTATTACACGATGACATTAGAAGATGTCAAAGAAAAAAACACATTGATTTTAGATATCCATTCCATTTTTGTTCGCGAAAACAAATGTTTTCGAGTTTTAATTCCAAGAAAATATAAATTTAATTCAAGAATAAAAAACTTATAAAAGAAATACTAGACATCGAGTGGTTTTGTTATTATAGAAATAAAAGTGGAAAAACAACATTTTTTGTCATTCTATCTAGTTTTGATGAAACCTAACCTACTGATTGCAAATAAACTTTCGGCGAATGATAAAGAGTATGGTGAAATAAAAGAAAAACCTACACACATATTTATTGAAATCTTTTTTTTGCTGATGAGACGAAAAACGTCGTAAACTAATTATATCAGGATCATCTCACGTGTGAACAAGTTACAAGTAAGAAATAATTAACGTACAAAGCAGGTGAAATATGGAATATGCCCAGACAACAATCTATAAGAATTTACCAGGTGCAGAGGAAAAACATTTAATAGGATACTGATCAACCACTAGACTGGTGGCAATAAGACGTAGAAGGAACTGCAATCAACAAATCAAGATAAGTTTCTTTCATTTTTTTTATTATTTAATTCTTTTCTTTTATGTCGTTATATCTTATATATTATCGATGGACTAATTTTTGTGCTATAATGATAAACTAAATTTGATAAGTTAAGAGATTCCTAACTTCGGATTCGATTACTGAGGTCAATCCGTGTTCCGTATATTTTTATTATTATTCGTTTTATAAATATTATTTGTCAAAAAGTCCAAGCCACAATAAAGTGGTAAAACAATACGTGGCTTTGAATCAGGGCCATTGCAAAAGTAATACACATTTACGTATATTTATTACGCAGTTTTTTAGGGTGTTTATTATTCAAAAGGACATGGTGGTAAAAGAGCATCGGGCTTTATACATCACAGATACTATAATAAGCAGAACGCCTTAAAAAAAGTATCATTTTCCAATGAGAAGATGCATAAGTCAGCTGATAAACGCTTGAGAATAATAGAAGAGGAACCAATTGAATATGATGAGACTATCATGATTTCAATTAGAAATTGGATGAAACATAATGACCAGACAATTGATGAAGTAAAATCCAAATGGGTAACATCATTTGCTTTTAGAAGAAAATGCATTCTAGATAATAGTATTAATGTACTGTTAGATTGGTCGTTATATCGACATGCAAATTTGGGACAAATACATGTAAGTATTTTTACGATGTTGTTTATATACTTACTTAATTATAATAATATTATGTTTCAGATCAACCTTGATTTGACTATATTGTATCCAGACAAAGGAATGTGGCTTCTGGATCAATGGGACACATTAGCTTAAAAGATGTTACAATACATTAAGAAGGAGAACATAATAAAAGGCAAATGGTGTGCTGAACTCCTAAAAACTTTAGACATCGATCTAAATGACGGTAAGATAATGCAGTACATAAATCAGGGTAACAATATTAGTTCTCATTTTACTTTTAGGATTCCAAAAACTGCGTAATATCCCTTTTGCTTAATGCAATTATTACCCCAAGGATTAAAACAATAACCGAGAAGGAAATTACTAAAAAAATTACGCAAAAAGGGACAATTTAAAGTGTTTTGTGCTTCTATTAGTCTCCACCCTAGATTTAGACAGTAAAATACAGGAATTACAAAAGCAACTAGCAGCTGAAAAACAACAATTTCAACCAATAATTTTGGTTGTCGGTGAAACATACAGTGAAATTAACAAATTTTAGATTTTTTTTGACAACAAAAATTTTAAAATGAACACATATCTGTGATGCATTGACCTGTGTTTCAAAACATTTTACGTTTTCCACGTAGAATACCCTAATTTTTGCTATGGGCCATGGCTTTTTATTCAAAAATATTTTTTTGGTATTAGTACAGTGTATAATAAAAGTATTTCTAAAGTACTTGGCCTTCTTAACCCCTTAAGGTTTTATTTGTTTAAAAAAATTTATGTTTGGTTGAACTATTTGTTTGAAAAATTTTGTGCCGAAAATAGTTCTTTTAAAAAAATGCTCCGATTTTCTTGAAACTTTGATGATCGTTAGTATAATAAAAAAAAACTAACACGTGTTTTTTATTTTTTTATTTTCTCACTAGTTCTAAGCTACAGGGTGGCTCGAACTTTTTTAAGAAACATGAAAGTTAAAAGTTAAATTGTGCTCGAACGGGCGAACTGATTTTAATAATTTTTTTTTTGTTTGAAAGGTACTTCAGTTAGGCTTTTTAAAAGTACAATACTGATAAAAAAAAATTATATTTTATATTAGCTTTAAGTTTTCAAACCTTGCGATTTAAAAAAAAATCTTAATTTTTTATTTTATTTTTTTATGTGTGAAAGATTTATTTTACTGTAAATTTAGATTTACTAAAAACTAGTGCAGGGATTTTATTGAACTTTTTTTGTTTTAAAGGTATTAAATTTTAATACATAAAACATATACTTTTATGTGTTAAAATAAATTATGTGTTTGAAATGATTACTTATTTATTTGAATTAAGTAATAACTATATATATGAGGCATTCTTTGCAACTCGGAGACCCCCTGCTCTTCAGAATGATTTAGGTTTTTCAGAAGGTTTATGGGCAAAAATTGTAGCTTATTGTCTCTTGTTTCCAATGTCGTGTGCCCCTTTTCAAAATTCAAAATTGTGGAATAAATATGGCGGATATAGGCTTACGGCCTCATTCTGAAAGTATAGCAATTTTGAATTGCCAGCACAAATTTTAAATATCAACATATGCGTTCTTGGACGAAGAATGTTGGTAGTTTATTTATTTTTATTTATTTATTTTTATTTATTTTTATTTATTTTTATTTATTTATTTATTTATTTATTTAGTTATTTATTTTTTTATTTACTTGCTTGCCTACTTACTTGCGTATTTATTTATTTATTTATTTATTTATCTATTTATTTATTTATTTATTTAATTATTTATTTATTTATTTATTTATTGATTTAGTTATTTATTTATTTAGCTATTAATTAATTTATTTACTTTTTTATTTATTTATTTATTTATTTAATTATTTATTTATTTTTTATTTTTTTATTTATTTACTTATTTATTTTTATATATTTTTATTTATTTTTATTTATTTATTTATTTTTATTTATTTTTATTTATCTTAATAATTTTTATTTATTTTTATTTATTTTTATTTATTTTAATAATTTTTATTTATTTTTATTTATTTTTATTCATTTATTTATTTTTATTTATTTATTTATATATTGTATTTTTTTTCATTTATTTTTTTTATTTTTATGTTTTTTATTTATTTTTATTTATTTTTATTTATTTTAATTTCTTTTTATTTATTTATGTATTTATTAATTTATTTATTTATTTATTTATTTATTTATTTATTTATTTATTTATTTATTAATTCATTTATTTACTTATTTATTTATTTATTTATTTATTTATTTGTTTATTTATTTTTATTTTTTTATTTATTTATTTATTTATTTATTTATTTATTTTTATATATTTTTATTTATTTTCATTTATTTTTATTTATTTTTATTTATTTATTTATTTTTAATTATTTTTATTTATTTTAATAATTTTTATTTATTTTTATTTTTATTTTTTTCATGTATTTATTTTTATTTATTTATTTATATAATTTTATTTTTTTTATTTATTTTTATTTATTTATTTATTAATTTATTTATTTATTTTTTATTTATTTATTTATTTATTTATTTATTTTGAAGTTTTTTGTAGAAAATTATTTTTAAAAAAATCGGCTAATATATACCGAAAGATTGTTATGGAAATTCAAATTAAGACAAAACTTCTATAATTTCCAAAAAACAGATCCAAAGTGTAATTTTCCAGGTTTTTTGTAAAAAGTTAATGAATATTCTAAATTATGGAAGAAAATATAAAAACGGGAGATCTGTTATTTGTTTTTTGTTAATTTTATATTTTTATATTTATGAGCCGCCATTTTGAATAAAAAATTTAACACCACTCGGAAGTTGAAACTACTTATAATTATCAACATTCTAAGTAAAACAACACATCTGTTGATATTTTAAATTTGTGTTGGTAGCCAAATTTCTATACTTTTAGAGTGAGGCCGTAAGCCTGTAGCTGCCATATTGATTCCGCCATTTTATATATATATATATATATATATATATATATATATATATATATATATATATATATATATATATATATATATATATATATATATATATATATATATATATATATATATATATATATATATATATATATATATATATATATATATATATATATATATATATATATATATATATATATATATATATATATATATATATATATATATATATTTATGAAAGAGAAGAAAACGATACTTTTTGAAATGGTGATTTGATTTGAACAAATATGGTTTGAACAAATAAAATTTTAAAAAATCATCTAAAAATATGAATATTTTTTGTTAAAGTAATATTTTCATAAGGCGTCACTATGTACCTTTTAAACAAAAAAAAATTCATTAAAATCGGTTCACCCGTTCGACAATTTTGAAATGAAGTCAAGTGATTCCAAGAATTTAATTTATTTTGTTATCACGAGTCTAACTCGTGATTGTCTTAGAAAGTAAAATAAATTTCTACGAGTCAGACTCGTGATTGTTTCACAAAGCAAAATAAATGTCCACGAGTCAGACTCGTGATTGATGCACAAGGGGTTAATTATTTTAAACAATATACAGTAAATCAACAATAGTCAATAAAATGTCCATAACTTTGTAAATTTGTGTTATTTATGTAAAAAAAAATTAATAATATCATTTGAAGTCAAGATTAATTTTAAAGATATATTATTTTGTATAAAACTGAATTGAAATAAAATAAATATATTTAATAATAAAATGTTAAATTAGTGTTTAATTTCTTATTGGATATCAAAATCTCAAATAAGATTAGCAATTCAAATGCTAAATCATTTACATTAAATGTAGGTTACATTTAAATTAACTGTATTTCAGTTGAAAATACAAATTTATTGTTTGTTTTAAATGCTTCATGTAGTTATAATAAATATTTTTATAACTGCCGTCGTTTAAAATAAATTATTAAACGTTAAAATCAAAAGATACTGGGTACTTATTTCAAAAACAATATCGTCAAAACAAACACTATCGCTTGAAAAAAAATCAATTCAAATTACAGTTTATTTATTTTAAATGTTTTATTTTTAATTTAAAAACTTTGTAGTTATGCATTTTTATGCGATTTTATCATTTAAATTTAAATGAATTGTCTTTAATTTAACAAAACTTTTCGTTGGCGCCCTTTTAAACGTTTTTTTTGTTAGATTAAATGCGTTTTTTGTTGATATAAATGATAAATTTCTTTGAGTGGAAATCACCATGTTTAAAATATTAAAATAAAAAATTAAATTAAAATATAAATGTTTTATCAGTCTAATATAGAGTCCGTATCATAACATCGAAAAATCAAATCATCGAATCGTGTCATAGAACCGAAAATCAGTAGACCGAAAGTTCATACCACCAAATTTCATATCATCGAATAGTTTTGAAATTGAAAAACCATTTGATCGAAATATCATATCACCGAAAATTATATAATCGAAAATTTAATTCATAAAATTGAAAAACAAAAATCAAATGATCGAAATTCATAAGGTCGAATAAGAGATCATGTTATCGAAATATCGTAACATCGAAAATTTTCGAAATAATGGATAAATTATTATATCGAAAAATCATATAATCGAAAAACAGGGTTAACTTTCCTCACAGATAATAATATTGTAAATTGAAATGCCAGATAGCCGGCAGTATATTTTAGTAATTATATTGATTCGTATTATATTTCTACTCCTTTGTTAGTATTACAGGGTTTTGGAGTGATTTGAGAGTGTGAAGAAGAATTGCCCAATTAATATATATATAGCGTATATCTGATATTTCAATTTACAATATTTTTACCTGTGAGGAGAGTATACCCTGTTTGTCTCTTATATGATTTGTGATTAATGAATTATTCATTATATCGAATATTTTCGATGTTATGATATTTCAATAATATGATTTTTTATTCTATTTCCAGAATTTCGATCATCTGATTTTTCGATGATATGATATTTTCAGTATATCGAGAAAAAATTCGGTGCACGATCTTTCGATCGGTTAACCCAGTTCGAGCACAATTTAGTTACCTTTAAACTTTTCTTGTCTCTAATTAATTAATTAATTAAAATTAATTAACAAATTTTGAGTCACTCTGTGTCACAACTATGAAAAAGATACAAAACACGTATTAATTTTTTATTATATTAAGGATTACCGAAACGCCATGATAATCGGATATGGTCACTGGTCAGGTTCGATTTTAATCTTCCTGAGCCCCCGCAGGCCGCAGGGGTCGATTTTGAGGGGTCGATTTTGATGGATTATGATCAATGTTGATCTACGGATCTGACTACCTCGCGTACTTCACTCCCTGCCATTGACATATGAGTTAGCGTGAGATATCACATACCACTGGCAATGGCAGGAGATATCATTAGCCAAGATGATATCTTAGGGTGCTAACGGACGAACTTTATTTAGTCAACGGCAGAACTCACAGTCTTAGCCAGACAGCGTTCCGTAGTAGTACCGCTCATTAGTTCTTCCAAGGAATCAGACCAACATATAATTATGTGTGGACTTTGTGCCTCGATTGAGGTGGTTAGCGATACGTCTGGGGTGCGCTGCATCGGCTGGATTATTGGCAATTGGTTTTGTTATGTTTTCTGCAAATTTCTCACAATTTGTTTTTCACTTATTATTTTGTTATTATTTCTTCATCTTATCATGAAATATTGGCATATATGTCATATTTTATTGTATGATAAGATTTTTTGTTTAGTTATTTTTTTTATAAAACATAAAAACAAATAAACCTTTTGATACATATATGGTAGTAAAACAGAAAGGATATAAGTCTGCAAGTGGTAAAGCAAATATGCGCATGTCCACAGTATTTGCAGGGACAACACATACATGAATCAAACAAAAATTTTAAAATACATGTTCAAAACATCTGCGGATTGAACGCTAAACATGACCACGTGCAACATCATTGTAAGCACGACAAACCGAACATTCTATTCCTTACAGAAACACAAGTTTCTGAAAATTGTCTCTCTATAGAATCGCTTAATTTCAAATATAGACTTGAATAAGCTTTCAAACTCCATCAGGGCGTATGCGCATTCGTTCATGAGAGTGTAGCGTATACACGCTTTCCAAATTTTGAACTACATGGTGATGGCTTCAATACAATGGTTTTAAAGATTTGTCTTCCAGAAATGACTTTTTTTACAATAGCTTTATACCGGTCCCCCAACAAACGTAAACCAAACTTTTTTAATTTACTGACAAAAATTGTGGACGAGATTAGAGCAAAGTCCCAGCTAATTGTGAGATTATCGTTACCGGTGACTTCAACGTCCACAACAAATCATGGTTGGAATTCTCCAAATCGACCGGCGATGTTGACAATAGTGGAAAACTGGCAGAAATTTTTGCCGCGTCTCAGGGCCTATCCCAAATTGTTAAAAACCCAACTTTCACTATCCGTAATGGCTGTGATAATATAGTTTTTTTTAGATCTCTATCTTACCACAATGCCAGATATTACGAGTGTCGATTTCACGAAAGGTAGTATTGAAAATTCTGATCATTATTTAATTTCATCAGTTATCAAAAGCGATTTACTTAAAACTACAGTTCCCAAACCCCGTAAAATATTTCACTACTCAAAAATGGATAAGAGCGGTCTTCAAAATTTTTTCCATTGTTTCCCTTTCGACCGTCATTGTTTTTACACTGACAATGTATTTCAGCTCAAATCTTTACAGAAACTACCCAATTTGCTATCAATAAATTCGTCCCTTTCGCCATAATAAAACCCAAACAAAAATACTTGTATTCGAAAGCTGCCAAAGCGGCACTTAGAAACAAACGCAGATCGTTTAATATATGGATTCATAACAAAACTTCCGCTAATCGAAAAATGTGTCATTGACAGAGCGAAAGCTTCAAAACTTATGTCTATATCTATCTCTGACAAGAGTTTCTACAGTGCCATTAATTCTTTAAATTCTGGTACAAAATCTTCTATTCCGCCTATTATTGATGGTGATTCAATCGTCAAAGATCCCGCAAGAAAAGCTAACTTGTTAGCAGAACGCTTTGCTGAACTCCCCGAAGAAATACCCCAAATAAAGTCTTCAGGAGTTAATATGAATGAACTCCACTTCAAACCCAAAAGAGTCGCTAAACTTTTAAAGGGGCAAAACATCAACAAAGCCTCAGGAATGGACAACATTCCACCCATTATTTTAAAAACCTTTTCTAAAGAACTTGCACCAACTTTGACTAATATATTCTATCAATCCTTCAAATCTGGTATATTTCCCTCGTGCTGAAAGTTGGCAAATGTGCAGCCCGTCCCAAAAACGGGACCAAAATCCGATATCTCAAATTATAAGCCAACAGCTTTACTCCGGTCCTATCCAAAGTCTACGAGCATTATATTAATACACACATTTCAAAATTTCTGGAAGTAAATCATTTAATATCCGACCGCCAATACGGTTTTCGAAACAAAAGATCAACTACCGATCTATTAAACTATGTAGCGCATTGTTGGAACAGCATACTTGATAAAGGTGGTGAAACATTATCGTTATTGTTATCGCTTTAGACATCTCCAAGGCATTCGATCGAGTCTGGCATGCCAACTTAATCAACAAGCTCGTTGCGTATGGTTTTTATCCCAATGCTGTGAGGCTGATTGCAAATTTTCTATCCAACCGATACATTTCGGTCTTCTTAGATGGATTTTCATCTGAGTCTAAACTAATTAACGCTGGTGTACCTCAAGGCTCAGTATTGTCCCCAACCCTATTTTTGATTTATATCAACGAATAGTTGAAAATCACCAGCAACCTAATAAATAATTTTGCAGATGATAGTACCCTGCACAAGTCGTTCGAACCCCTTCCTTCAAAAAGTAAAATGCACGAACGAATTAATCCCGCCCGGACAGACGCGGTCATAAACTTGAATAAAGACCTTAAAAAAATGTTGCCGATTGGGGTGACCAAAACCTGGTTAATTTCAACTCTACCAAAACACAGCTGTTGATTGTTTCCAGATCAAAGACCGAGTTCCCCAAATATATTTTATTCAGTATGTGTGATGAATCAATATATGAATATAAAAACATTCATTTATTGGGTGTCACAGTTTCAAATGACCTACTTTGGAACGATCGTGTAATGGCGATGGCAAAAAGCGCGTCTAGAAAACTCGGCCTCCTAAATATATGCAAAAAACTTTTCACTATATACCAATTGCTCCATTCGTCCCTGTACGGAGTACTGTTGTCAAGTTTGGGGTGCTGCATCTGTTTCTATCTTGGCCCTCTTGGACTCTGTTCAAAAGCGGGCTATACGAATTGTGGGTGATCGAGATTTGACATCAAAATGGGCAATCGGCTAGCGCAACCGTGTCAGGTGGTTTCAATAAGCAGAGGTTTAAAGAAAGCGTTCATCAATACCTTAGAGCGCAAGTTGTTGTGGGACCTAGATCTTAAAAGGTATTTATGTGTTTTTGTGACTTGTGACACTTATTGTAAACCCTATAACACAACACTTTTTTTTAAAAAAAAAAATCAACAGCTTTCTTCAAGTCATATTTTAAAATGACCAATTTTTAATGAAATCTGATTTTCAGCCGAAACAAATTTTTTGTAGAAAAACAGTTTGATTATAGTTTTTCGAAAAGATTGCTTCTGCTTTTCAAATAAGAACAAATAAGACTCATTTCGTCCAGTTAAATGGCTGAGCATCGACCATTCATGTCATTAAAAACGCTTAAATATTTACGGAAGACAAACCTTTACCGCTACCTTAATTTTATATAAACATCTCAAAAACTAATCAATAGAGAAAACAAGATAAAGAAAATTGAATCAACAATTTCTTTTGAATAAATTTTATATCCATTTTCGATTCGATTAATCAGCTGAATAGGTTGTATGTTGTACAGGTATCCAGACAAATAGTATATTACGATGAATAGAAAATCCGATATCGGAAAATTTGATAATAAAAGTAAGGAAAATATAAATATTATAACGTTCTGGTTATTTTTAGTTTTATTTGTCTGCACATATTTTTGTTTACTTGTTTTTATGTTAACAACAAATTTAGGAAGTTATGTATCGATTTTAGAATTAAAAAAGTTTTATATCAATGCCTAATGCAAAGAAAGAGCAAATAATCTTTTAGAATATACACGAAAAAAAAACTGCACAAAATTTCTTTGTTTATTTTATAATGAGATTTTTTTTCAAAGAAAACTTTCAATTGTTAAAAAAATAATTTTAATTAATAGGAATCCTCATAACACTCACAGGCTAGCAAACAAAAGTTTATAAATTACTATTTCAACAAAAGTTTTTTTCTAAAATTTAATTTCTTTTTTATTTAATATTTATTTATTCATATAATTTTGTTATGATAACATACAAATCAACAACGACATCTCACATCTCACAGGAACTTTGAAAACTTTGTTGATGTGTTTTAACAAGAAATTTGAGTAGGAGAAGGACGATGAAGACTAGCTTTCCATACACAGTTGGTAAATTTTTGTTATATATTGGGAATTCTAAAACTGTATCGAGAAAAACATTTCAAAACGTTTCAAGTAAAACTTAGACAAACAAGTAAAACTTAGACAACATCTCTAATCGTGATTTAATTCAACTTATGCAAATAATTCAAATTATTAGAATTACTTTTAAATTAATTTTCGTATTTATAAGACAACAATTGTTAAATTTAAATTTGTGTGCTTTCTCATCAACAATAATTATATTCTGTCTTATTCATAAAGGTTAAAGTTTTAAATCTTATGGTTCACCTTATAAACAAACAAAAAATTCTTTGATATACCTTAACCCAAATCTATAATTTATTTTCAACAAATTGTTAATCCTTATAAATTACAAAAATAAATCCTTTTTGTTTTTCATGGCAGAATAAATAAAAGTTGTACATTTAAAAATAAACCAATTCAGTAAACAAACTGAAAATTTTATAAAGTAATCGAAAAATATACAAATTTAGATTTAATTGAACCGTTATTTATCTGTTGCAGGATGCTATCCAAATTGGTTTTATTTGTTAAATTTAAAGTTAGATGATGTTTGTAAAGGATCAATTGAATTAGTTTTTTGTTAAGCGGATAATTAAAAATTTGTGATTTAATTATGATTAGACCAGTGATAAAAATACATTTTAATTAAAATCCATCTAAACTTCGAGCAGTTAGAGATGTTACCTAGCTCATGCACAAGCTCTAAAAAATGGAAATGTCAATTGGAAAAGCTGGCCAATACCAACCAGTAATAGTAGTCATTCTAACATGAAAAACTGGCCGAGCACCAAACTAGATATAGATCACCAGTTTCGTTAACACTTGCCAACCTGTCCAGTAAACGTAGTAGCAGTAGCAGGGTTCCTGAACCTGGACATGGAGCCGGAGGATTAGCACCAAACACGCGAACAACAACAAACAGTAAACGTGGCTTCTATCGATAAATAAATTTCACTTCTATTACTTAATAGAACAAACTAACGCCTAACAATATCCTTAGCTCGTACCAACCTTCAACATTTGAATCATGCCGATAAGTTAATCTAACTAAAGAAACTTACAAAAAAACTAGTAATGACATCTTTGATTGAATAGATCAAAAAAAATCTGCTCAAACTAAAAAGCGAATAAAAATAAATAAAATTAAACAAAACATAAAAAACAACACGAACTGACTGAGCTGAATAGGTTTTCTGGACTAGTAATCATGACATTCCCTCCTAATGTCATACATTTGTTCTTATGAATTGTTTTAATTAAACTCTATTAATCTGAAGTGTAGATTTTAGATCTGGGCATTAGTATCAACTGCTTAACGTTAATTGGCATCACGGCGAGTCATGGTGTATGCGGATGTAAACCAATGCAACCTAAGCATATGTTCTCTATATTATGAACAAGGCAGTGCAATTCAATAACTTTTAAGATATATAGTATAGTAGTTAAATGAGTTTGATCTTACAAGTAAACCACAAAACTAAGTTTTAAAAATGTATGTGCATGATGCATGGCATAATGTATAGCATTAGGCATGGCATTATGCATGGCACGATGCATGGGACATGAAGTTTTTAATTGCTCCATTAAAACATGAAGTTTTTAATGCCTCCATTTAATGGCACTATTAGCATGGCACATGATGCATGGTAAAAGTACAACTTAGAAGTTTAGACAATTAAAGAAGCTCCTCAGCTCATTTTATCAAGGAACCGTTGAAAATTACAGAAATTAAAGAAAATTGTTTTCAGTAAATAGAACACTACACAAGCGTTTGATGCCCTACTTGTAAAGGATAAACTGGACGAACGAATTAATGCCTTCCGAAGAGGTTCTTTCTTAAGCGATGAACGAGCACCTAAATAAAATTCCCAAAAAGATTCCAACAAAAGATAGCTGTTCATTGTCTTTAAATTCAAAAGTGAGTTCCACAATGAGATTTCAATAAGAGCCTGTCACAAAGAGCAACATCCCTGCAATGACACCCTATTCACAACCATACCACCCAGAGACATAAGGCGTACTGCGAAATGCTTCTTAAGTGATGTCAGAGGCAGCGAAATAACGGATAACATTGACGAGCTTGCATATAAAACGGGCTTAACAAAAAACGCTACACGCTAAAACGCTACACACGAGAGTGGTTGTTGAGGACACACTAAAGAACTACGCTCCAAATAGAGTCCTCCAGAGTAAGCCGCCACAGGTCGCTGCGGAAGAGGTCAAACTACCGCACAGCACCAGATCCACTCTAGCGCAGTTAAGATCCGGTTGGTCACGCATCTTAAATAATTACATGAGCCGAATTGACCACAACATTATTGACAAGTGTCCCATATGTAAGGGCATGCCACATGATGCAGACCACCTATTTAATTGTCCAGGAAAACCAACCAACATGACGAAGGAAGATTTATGGTACCGCCCAAGAGCAGTAGCAGAGTTCCTGAATCTGGACATGGAGCCGGAGGAGTAGCACCGCATCGTCGCTACAACAACAACAACATGAGATTTAATTAATATATGCCGAATAAAAACGTGAATGTGAAAGCATTCGTTTCACTATATTATTCCGGGAAACAAACAAAAAAGTTATTTGACGCCGGTAGGATTAGCGGTAATTGATTGCATGGCCATCAGCTGTGGACGATGATGAAAGTTCTTTTCACCACATGGACGAAGGAGGTGAACACAACACTCAACGTTTGCATTGACAACGTGCTTATTCCCACGGTAAAAAATCCGAGACTGTTGGGGGTCACATTCGATCCACTGCTCAAATTCAATGCTCATGCTCAACAGGTGAACGCGAGATTGAAAAACAGGAACAATGCTCTGAAAGCACTGGCTGGCAGTTCATGGGGGAAAGGTAAAGAAACAATCATAACAACATACAAAGCAATAGGTAGACCTATTTTGAATTGCGCTGCACCCATGTGGACACCGCACGTCACTCACACTCACTGGAATAAGTTACAAGTAACACAGAACGCAGCGTTGCGAACAGCAACCGGATGTCATGTGATGGCTCACCGAGATCACCTGCACCAAGAATGTAACATATCAACACAATGAATTGCTCACCAAACAATATGTATGGGCCTGTCACAAAGAGGGCCTGTCACAAGAAACAACCAAATAACAGATAAAAATGACGAGCTTACGTATAAAACGGGCTTAAAAACGATTCATACGAAAGTGGTTGAGGACACAATAAAGAACTACGTTCCAAATCGAGTTCTCAAAAGTAAGCCGCCACAAGTCGCTGCAGAAGTGGTTAAACTACCGCGCAGCAACAGGTCGATCCTAGCGCAGTTAAAATCCGGTTGGTCACGCCTCTTAAATAACTATATGACCAGAATTGACCATAACATTGTTGACAAGTGTACCATATGTGAAGGCACGCCGCATGATGCAGACCACCTATTTTATTGTCCAGGAAAACCAACCAACCTGACCAAGGAAGATTTGTGGTACCGTCCAAGAGCAGTAGCAGAGTTCCTGAATCTGGACATGGAGTCGGAGGAGTAGCACCGCTCTGTCGCTACAACAACAACATGAAAGTTCTTCAGTTTTGAAAGCTTTGTGCTATTAGCCATTAAAAACTTCAACTTTATAGCTAACTGTTACCTAAGATTTTTCTAAGAGATAATTTTAGAAAGTTTATAACAACAAAAACAGTTTTATCGAAAAGAGAAACACAAAAGCTGAGATGCACAATTATTGTGAGTTTTGTAAAAACCTCATGCCTATATCATTTCTGGATAATGGACGCATGGAAGAATCAGTTTTTATTAATTTGTAATTTTTTTTTTAATTTTCGATGTATAGGTCTGACAACCCTTCGTACTCCAATCCCTGCTATTGGTATATGAGTTCGCGTAAGATATCACATACCACTGGCAATAGTAGTGAGAGCTAAGATGATGTCTTAAAGGTGCCAGCGGAGGAACTCTCATCAACAAACAGAAGCAGCCTCGGTCTTAGTTACAAAATGCTCCTTGATCATGGCACGTATTGCTTACTCGAAACAACAAGCCTTTATATAACCCTGTGTCTGAACTTTAATCATTGAGGAAGACATATTATATAAAGGAAGACATTTCATTTAAATAATCATTTATGATATTTTATGTTAATTTAAAAAATGCGAGGATGAAATATTTTAAATTTTAATTTTTTTTAGATAAAGAAGAGGGCGGTGAATTGGCCACCATTTTTAGGTAGATTTCATATAAAAATATACCTATTGCAATGTGCCTCATCTCGGAATTTCGGAAAAATTTTGGTGCCAAACGACTATTTATGATAAGCGGAGACAGAAGATCGAAAAAAAAAAATTTTTATATATAAACCATATGAGATATAAAGAAAACGACCAGCACTCTCACGGTCGCATTTGTTGAGCAAGATCAAAAAATTTTCTGTGCATAGGTGTTCTATTAATACCTTGGATAAGTTTGTGAATCAGCAAAATCTGACACGTGGTTAAGAAACTAGAGGCTTTTTACTAAAAAAATTGAATTTTTAAAACCGTTATAACGGCCGTTTGGATGCTAATATTTAAAAAAAATTAACAAATTTAGAATCTTTGAAATCTTTTTTATCAATTTATTCTAAAAATAGACCTCTGCAGTTAGAGGTTTCTGAGTGAACGGCTCCAACAAAAAATTTTGCAAAAAAAATTTTTTTTGAAACAACCGGCACTCTCACAGTCGCATTTGTAGAGCCAGATCAAAAAACCTTTTCTAAAAATGGGTGTTTTATTAATATCTTAGACGAGTTCGTAAATCAGCAAAATCCGACACATGGTTAAGAAACTAGAGCTTTTATACTAGAAAAAAAAATCTGTTCTTTAAATCCGTTATAACGGCCGTTTGGATACTAATATTGTTCAAAACTTCATAAATTTGGAATTTTTGGAATCTTGTAAATTAATTTATTTTAAAAATTGACCTCTGCAATAAGAGGTTCCTGAGTGAGCGGCTCCAACAAAAAAGTTTGTAAAACACAAAATGCTTTTGAAACAACCGGCACTCTCATGGTGAAGGCAGTGTGAAGCCAGACCAAAACAATGTTTCTAAAAATGTATTTTATTAATATCTTCGACAAGTTCGTAAATCAGCAGGATCCGACTCATGGTTAAGATACTAGAGGCTTTCTACTAGGAAAAAAATTTGTTTTTTTAAACCGTTATAACGCCCGTTTGGATACTAATATTTTTTAAAACTTCATAAATTTAGAATCTGTGGCAACATTTCAATCCGTTTCTTTTAAATATAAACCTCTGCTGTTAGAGGTTTTTGACTTGTCGGATTCAACAAAAAAGTTTGCAACAATCCCCAACAACAACAATTTGCAAACACCTTATAACTATCAATGAATGAGAAAAAAAAATAAAAAGATTTGAAAAGAAGAAATTAAGTTTTTTTTTCTTAGAAATAAAGTATTTTGATATTTTGCAGTAATTGCACGATAATAGAGAAGGTTAACCGTGTGTTTTTCACGCATTGTCACACATATGTTCTGTGGTAGATTTGATATTTGTTTGTTGGAAAATTGCATAGATGTAGTTTTGCTTATATGTAGCTAATTTTCTTATATGTAGCCAATTTTCTTTAATATTTCTAATTTTCCTTGCATTACAGTACGTATGGCTGAGCGCTGTACGCTCAACGCCTTCCATCGCAAAAACATTTGAGCGTATGCAAAAATGTTTCTAATAAAATTGGTCACAAATTTTATGCTCTACAAAATCTGTCATAGATGTTAACATAATTGGAGCAATAGAAACCGAGATAATCGCGAAAAACTGTTTTTTTTACATTTGATCTTGATTAACTTACGATGCAGACACGAGATTTTATGAGACTTTTGAGACAACATTTAGAACGCCAAAATGAAGGTATATACAAAAATTCAGCTTATTATCTCTCATTCCGAGGTTGGCCCCTTTTTTATGCTAAAATGACTGGACTAATAGTGCAAAAGATGAAAAACGTGATCTACGCAGGTGAAAAAGTCGAAATTTGAACTTGACCATTTTCGATTTTCCTGAAACTTGACATGTAAGTAGTATGGACAAAATAAAAAATACGACTTATTTTAAAATTTTTTTAAAGTGCATAGTTTGAGCACAGGGGGCATCCCAACATGCATGAAAAATGAAAATTCTGCCAATCCGATGTAACTTTGAAATTAAATTGCTCAAGAACGGCTATAGCGATTTCATCAAACTTTTTTTGTTTGATAGATGATTAGTTAACCCTTTGAAAAAAAATTCATTTTTTTGTTTTTATAATTAGTTTTTAAATAAAAATATTAAAAAAACTTTTTTAAAGATGGCGCTAGGGTCGAAGATCAATTGGAATTAAATTAATTTTTTTTCTGAAAATAGTTCTATCCTTACTCTAAAATACATTAAATTAACTCAGAGGCGTTAATTTTTGTTCTTGAGATATTTAATTTTAAAGATTTTTAGTACGACTGAAATTCGAATTTTTCTTCATTTTTTCAAACAACTTCCATTATCAAAAAATTTTAAAATCAATTAAATTTTAACTTTTTTTTTTAAATATAGCTCTAAACTTACTTTAAAGTATATCAAATTTACAAAGAGGCGTTAATTCGTGTTCTTGAGATATTTAATTTTAAAGATTTTTAGTCCGATTAAAATTCTAATTGTTCATTATTTTCTCAAACTTCAGAGGTTAAAATTTTTTGATGATATAAATTGTTTGAAAAAATAATGAACCAATATTATAAGTTTTGCTGTTCAATGTATACACCTTTGGTACATACACCTTATCTGATCTACGCGATGAAATTTCCTATCGTCCCTGGTTTTATTGGTAGTAAAATTTTCACTACAAATGAAACACCAAGCTTCAGATCAAAAATGTCTTTTTTTATTATTATAAATATTTCGGTCCTTTTTTGGGACCTTCTTCAGTATAATTCTTATGTGTTATCCTGAACACTCTTTTGAACTTAATACTGAGTACGATAGGAAATGAACAAATATAATTTTAGACGGACTAAAAATCTTTAAAATTAAATTGCTCAAGAACACGAATTAACGCCTCTTTGTAAATTTGATATATTTTAAAGTAAGGTTAGAGCTATATTTAAAAAAAAAAAAGTTAAAATTTAATTGATTTTAAAATTTTTTGTTAATGGAAGTTGTTTGAAAAAATGAAGAAAAATTCGAATTTCAGTCGTACTAAAAATCTTTAAAATTAAATATCTCAAGAACAAAAATTAACGCCTCTGAGTTAATTTAATATATTTTAGAGTAAGGATAGAACTATTTTCAGAAAAAAAATTAATTTAATTCCAATTGATCTTCGACCCTAGCGCCATCTTTAAAAAAGTTTTTTTAATATTTTTATTTAAAAACTAATTATAAAAACAATAAATGAATTTTTTTTCAAAGGGTTAACTAATCATCTATCAAACAAAAAAAGTTTGATGAAATCGCTATAGCCGTTCTTGAGCAATTTAATTTCAAAGTTACATCGGATTGGCAGAATTTTCATTTTTCATGCATGTTGGGATGCCTCCTGTGCTCAAACTATGCACTTTAAAAAAATTTTAAGATAAGATGTATTTTTTATTTTGTCCATACTACTTATATGCCAAGTTTCAGGAAAATCAAAAATGGTCAAGTTTTCACAACTCTGTCTAGAACACGTTTTTCATCAAAATGAAAAGGTTAATAAATAATAAGTTGAAAGTATATGGACTTGCTTATATAAAAAGTTACACTTAAAACAATTCAAACACACGAATATGTACAGCACTCCAAGAAAAGTGTAGATACCGTACGAATGAAAACTTTGAACTGTTCAGGAGATGACGATGAAGAATAAGTTAAGTAAAATACAGAGAAAAAACTGAAGTTAAATAAAGTCCGGAAAAATATAAAGAACAGGACAGATGTGGTTGATCGATGTTTTTCAGCAGATTTTGTTTCCATTCGGGAAAGGCATGCAGAAGTGAAATGCAGTTTTACGATTCTAACTAAATCATTGAAATTGTGTTTTGTACCATCAACCACAATTGACCTAAGTGGATAAATTTCTGAGAACGGTAACTTTGCAGAAAAAATACAATTAATAAGAACTTGTGTATTTTAATGCAATATTCATGATTAAACATTATCTAACAATAAATACACGTTGAGTGCATGGAGTCGTTAAATAAATATTCTAGTAAATGAATATTGTTAATGTACTGATTAACCGTTATTGTAAAGCAATAGAGTCGTCATATCAACGTCCCTAAAACAACAACAACCGAATTGAAAGAGAAACCAATCCGAGGGCAAAACTTATAACAATGACAAAAAATTTAAGTTATTAGATTGGTTTTGACTTTTGAGTGAGTTTTAGGTTGCAGAGCTAAAATGAGCTATGAAAGGCGATTAAATAGATCTAGATAGTTAACAGTTCGAGCTAGTTATAATAAAGTGATTAAAATGTTGCTTAGGAGGAAAAAAGAAGGATCAACAAAGTCTAAAGAAACAGCCAACTAAAATGTACGTAAATGTTGAATATGAAAGACTAGAATTTTACAAAATTAAGAGTTTACAAATATCAGAATCCGTCCACTACATGGTTTTCTCCAATCAACGAATTGAAGACAAATTTAAATAGAAAAGTATATACAAATAATTCATTACATTTCAATACTCCCCAAATTAACAAAATTTCCATAACCAAAACCATTTCTAACACCAACAAATAATTATATACTTTCAGATCCTAAAATTATAAAATAATCAATCAAAATATAATTAACGATATAAATATTTATACACACACAATAAAAAATAATTCACATTTTCATATATTGTTTTGTTTTTCAATCCAACAAGATCCATAAATTTTTTTCACACATATACGCACGCACAGAAGAAATTTTATTTTTTATGGTAAATAAAAAAAAAAAAATAAGTTCATATAATAAATAATCAATAAACGGTTTTAGTTTTTTGTTTTTCACTTAAATAATAACAATAATGTAATTAAATTTTTTTATATGAGAGATGTTAACACAAAAAATAACAATTTTAATTTAATAATTTTCAAAATATTTTTTCCATGGAAGTGTATAAGTTTTATCAAATTACACGTATCACATTTCGACAACCCAAACGAATTCGAGTGACTGAATTTTTTACGAAAAGAAAAACAAGAACAAAATTAAGGACCAACCGAATATGGTTTGATGTTTTAACAAGGGTGAGCTTAGAAATAGTTACATATTAAACCAGGTCATAGTTTCCTTAACCAAACATTAATATTGATGCGTTGAAAAAGTCCTATATATAAGTTTTTATTTATCAACCCATTTTAACATACAATTTTTGGTTTGAGTCTCGAATTAATGATATAAACTCAGAGATTGCGCAATGAAATAGTAAAAACTCAATAACAAACAAATAGAATAGATCAACGATTTTTTTGTGAAATAATTAAATAACTTACCGACTTTGGAAAACAACGGAAAAATCCGTTCCATTATTTTTATATTCTAATTTCATTTTTTTACTTTCGCCACGTGCACATTTATACGCATCACCACCCTGTGATATATACGTAGCGCATGAAGATTCACCTGATGACAAAGAATTTCCATCAACTAGTGTATCACTACTGCCTGATGACGAATTGGAATCTGATGATTTCCGACGTGTTACTACTTTTCGACTAATATAAGTACTGCCGACGGTTGAATAGAACGACACAAATGGTGATGTTTCATTATCATCATATAAATTTAATTCTTTTACCGAGCCAGCTGGAGAATTGAACAAAGAATCAGCGGTTACTAATGTATCGGCATCAGAGTCTGAAATTAAAAAAAACACAATATTTATTTACTTGATTGAAGAATTAAAAAAAAAAGGTTGGCATACCCTGCTCAAATGCATCATAGAATTCATCATCATCTGTGTCGTAAATCCTCGGTGGCTTATGACTTAAAGATCGTGGTACAGTTCCAGTTTCTGATATATGTGAAGCAACAGTTTGTTCTAATTCATGATGTTCTTTTGCTAAAACGTTTAATGCTTCTTCGAGAACACGACATTTTTCCTTAATTAAAATATTAAACAAAACAACTAATTTAAATAACAATATTTGTAATAAAAAAATATTTCAAACTTGTTTCCGCCCGGGTTCGAACCGGGGACCTTGTGCGTGTGAAGCACACGTGATAACCACTACACTACGGAAACTTTCAAAAAATTAAAGCTTAATATGCTACTCACTTGTTCTTGTTTCAATTGTAATACACGAATATCTTCTTGTTGATGGAATAATGTCAAGCAATGTTGCAATGAAGATAACATATTAGCGGCAGTCTCAGAAACTAATTGAAATCTCTGAAATATAAACCGTCAAAGAATTATAATTGTTTTCTAGTTAAGAAATTAGATAAACGACTAAAACAAATAAAACTGAAGCAAAAAAAAACTTTACCAAAAAACTAAATGCACATTTGTTTACCATCATCGCTGACATTGGTAAGCTTGAAGAAGAATCTTTGATATCTAAACTTTTTTGTAACGCTTCAACAAGTGTTGCACACTCTCCTAGCTGTCTTTGTAAAACTTCAAAACTAGCTGTTGCTGAACCTAATGCATCGGACATACAACCGAGTGGTTTTACAATTGCACCTAAATCATCATCGCTATCCGAACGCCGTTTATCTATACCCCATAAATAATGAGCGCTATAGGCGGAATGTTCTTGAAATGCATTAATCCATTTTTGCCGTTCGATTTGAGCTGGATCTCCATTACTCAAAACGCTTAAACGATGAACCGCACCATCATTAAAATGTACAACAAATGATGCTAAATCGGTTGTTAATGGTGTAACTCTTGCATTATCTAAATATTTGTAATCTCGTCTTTTATTTGAACTAACTGTTGAATCTGCACGACTAGAAAAATAATGTAAAACTCCACGTTCCAAAACCGCCTGCAAACGAAAATCTACTTTATCGATATATACAATTTTAGCTCCTGCACGTATACTATTCTTTATTCACATTATCTATTTTGTAATACAAAATATACTAACCCAAATCGGTTTCCAACCTAAAAATCTGCTTCGCCTCAATAATGGACCTTCAAATCTTGTTGCAGTTTTTTGTACTTTCCGAACCGATTTAACATTTAATACTTGTAACGTTTGTTCATCTCGAGCTAAATCTAAAGGTAGCTGACCACGATTATTTCTAATATTTGTATCAATACCATTTTGTAATAGTAATACTGCAGTTTCTTTATGACCACGATATGCAGCACAATGGAGACATGAATTACCTTGAGCGTCGACGCAATTAATATTTGGAGGATGCTGTCCTTTTAACTGAAAGAAGTATTTAAGTTTTTTTGATTATAGTTATTATAAAACAATTTAAGTTGTACCAAATCGTTTAAAAGTTCATTATTCCCTTCTCTAGCAGCGGTTAGAAGTTTACTTTCTTTTCTTAATTTTTCAGTTGCTTCCGCAGCTCGCAACAATTTATTTATTTCTTTGCCTATCTCATTTGATGGAACTACATCCCTTGGTAATCGTCCTTCTCCGTTTATGATATTAACATCAGCATTATGTTGTAACAAAACCATGACAAGATCCTTGAAATAAAAAACCAAAGTTTGCCTAAATGGTATTTATGTCTAAATATAAATATTACTTCACGTCCAATAAACGCAGCTTTATGCAGTGGTGTATCACCGTTATTATTTATTGCATCAATCTCAGCTCCACGAGAAAGTAAAACTTCCATAACTTCTCGATGCCCAAAATACGTTGCTAAATGCAATGGTGTCCACCCTAAATTGCTCTTAGATCTTCCTTTACAACTAACATCAAAACTAAAACGTCCAACATCACGTTTTGATATTAACTCTCTGACATGTATTATATCCCCATTGCGACATGCCCGTAAAAAATTCTCTTCGATATCGGAATCAACACTACTACTACTCGATGAACTTTCTGACTCACTCATTTCAAACTGATTAAACTATATGAAACATTAAACTAAAACTACCACCAACAGTATAAATTACGTTTTTTTTAATAACATAATAAAATCAATTTTTGTTTTATAATACTTTTGGAGTTATTGAATAAAAAAGGGTGTGTTTGTAATTAAAACATTACATAAATTTTTTTTCACTTTAACATGTTAAACAAATTAAAATTGCACAATTTTCTGTTTGCTATATAAATCTTATGATTTTTTTGTAAACATTTTTAAAAAAAACTTTTATTAAAGATTATTATTGCTCTGTGAAATGTCAAAATAGTTGTTTTGTTTTTCTTCTTCTTTGAACTGTCAACTGTTCAGGGTTGCGTTGAAATTTTCATTGGAATATCAAACCCATTAAATACGTTATACAAGACGAACTAAGGATTTTTAAAGGAAGTTTGGAAATGAAATCGTGTTATTATAGTTAAAGTTATTTTTTTATTACAAAACATGTTTTGTGTTAATTATAATAATAATATATTATAAATAGAATATCCGGACATACGATGCTCACTCACTAGGGTTTGACGCTATAATTTTTTTTTCTTCTTTCTTTGAAAGAACGTTATGAACGTTTTGAAGAGAATTCGCTAAAGTTATATTTATAGTAGATTGACAATTCCGCCACATTTCTGCGGTGCTGGAGTGTATCAAGCTGATCAGTTAGTTCGGTCAATCAACCATTTCGCCTTTCTCTGTACAGAGTCTAGACATTTTATGTTGACTGGCAAGCACCACCCCAAACATGACAGCAGTATTCCATACATGGACGAATAAAAAACTTATAGATCAGCAAAATTTGCTCGGGATTGAAAAACTTTTTACATCGACTCAAGAATCCTAATTATTGCATTACAGATTTAGCAAGGTTGCGTGTTTATTCCATTTCAGGTTATTTTCAATATCAACTCCAAGAAGTCTTACTGATTCAACCTCATGCAATTGTTCATTGTTTATCTTAATATGGAAGTTTTTGTGTCTCTCTAATCGTAATAGACGGCATAGTTTGGTTTTGGTTGGGTTAAATGCAACAAGATTACGATCGCCCCATTTCATTATATGCTTTAGGTCTGCTTTGATAGAATCAATTAACATCTCTCTATCAGTGGTGACTGCAGTATGATATTGAAATTTAGGAGATGCATGTGATGCATGCAATGTGCTGTCATCAGCAAAACTATGGATTGGGTGCACCGGAGAAATAAGTAAATCATTAATGTATAGTAGAAACAAGGTTGGTTGTGAGAGTGCAGAGCCTTGAGGAACACCAGCATTGGTTATGAAAATATTGGATGTAATACCATCTAAATTAACATGAAATTGATGACCTGTAAGAAAACTTTGAATCCATGAAACAGTAAGATGATAGCCATACCATCCCATAAGATTTTAATTTAGTTATTAGATTTCTATGCCACACTTTATCAAATGCCTAAGAAATTTCAAGTGAAATACTAAATGTTTCAGCATGATTCTCCAGCGATTTATTGCACAGATGGGTTACGTAGGCTAACAGGTCACCTGTTGCATGACTTCTACGAAAACCATACTGCTTATCATCAATAATTCGTGACATCTCAAAATATTCTATTAGATTATAGTTAACATATTTTTCAAATATTTTAGCTAAAACCGACAGAATTGCAATTGGTAATTATTATAGGGATCAATCTTACTACTTTTTTTCGATATAGGTTGAACACTAGCCAGTTTCCAAGAATCGGGAAATATTCCGGCTTTGTAAGATAAATAGAAAATTTTTGTTAGAATTGGAGCAAGCTGCTTAGAAAAATTTTTAGAAAGTACGAGAGCCAGATGGGCTCGGCAAATTTTTTTGCTTTCTTCTGGATAAACGCGTCTTTGTCCAAATCTATTTTGTATTTATTAATATTTCTTGCTTTCTTATAGGCACAATAGGTTTCTGGTGTTTTATTTGAGTTATACGCCTTAAATGCTTTGCGTTTATTCCTCACAACAAGGTTCAGTTTTAGGAGTGATTAGTCGATTTGGAATAAACTGCCGCATTCCATCTTTTATGACTTCAGAAACTCTTAGAGCTGCTGTGCCAGGATCTTGCTCAACACAACAAATAGTTTTCCAAGGTGTTTCTTCATAAAAGTTTCTCAATCCTTCCCAGTCAGCGCGTTCATAATTCCAAACGCGACGAGGATTGGCTTGAATTGGTAAAGGTGATGTAAATTGTACTACTGCTGATATTAGTAAATGGTCCGATGATCACAGGGGTTGGTCAGCTTTTGTCTTCGTTGTATTTGGCTCGTTTGTCAAAAACAGATCCAGCAAATTATTATTATGATGTGTATTCTACGGCATTCTCGTGAGGCACTCTATCATTTGAGTCAAACCATGGTAATCTGCCAGTATTAGTTGGGCTTGTCTTTCTACATCGTCAGTGCGTGATGAGTATTCAGCCATTCTTTGTTATGAATTTTAAAGTCTCCAAGAATGACGAGTCTTGCTTTGGGGTAGTCTTTGCAAATTTTGTCGAGGTTGTACGATAGTTTGTCGAAAAAACATTTGTTGAAAAACGTTAAGTCCGCGACATATCTTGTATGTTGCAAGGAATCGAGCTCATTAGTAAGAGTTAAGCTGCCAATACTTCTTTGCTGTACATAAGCAAGGCAATTTACACTGATCAAGTATGCTCGACCAGTCACCTCATATATGAAAACAGTACTCCATGCAGTGACGTATAAATGACTTGTATACTAAAAGAAGAAGTTGAAGCTATTGAAAAACTTACGGCAGTGTCCTCATAATTCCAATTTTTGAACAACGTTTTAGCTAGAATAAAAATATGCGAATTCCAGCTTATAAGATCTTTGGAACCAAACTTTACTGGAAAAAGATTAGGTTTTGATATTCTGGAAAAATGACAAGCTTGTGTTTTGCTTGTATTGAATGCAACATTGTTAGAAATTTAAGATCAGTGTTTAGGAAATTTATCAAATTTGATCTACAGTCACAAAGTGATAAGGGTGTATATAATATTCATAACACGCATGAAGCGTGCTATCTTAAGCAAAACATTCGATGAGATCAAATAAGCTCAGGTATATCTAAATTGCCGGGGGTAATTTAGATTTACGATGTTTGGCTCTCAGCCAATGAGAAAATTTTGTTCCCAGGGAAATTCCTTGCCAATCCCCAGCTTTATATAGTCCCAAAGAAGACGAGGATTAGGTTTGAGTTGTTTAAAAATTTTAACGTTTAATCATGTGGAGATCAAATTATGATCTAATCCACCTAAAGACTATGATATATTAAATTGTACCGATCTTACTGTCATGGGGATCATTCTCTGTCATAATGATCATTCACTGTCATAGTGACATGTTTTTAACTGAAACTGAACAAGTTTTTAACCGTTTTCTATCGTACATTCCATATGTAACACCAATCGTACACCTATCGTACTTTTCCGCCAACATGGGGTTGGATCTCAAATTTACGATTGATATTTTTTCAAGAAAAACAAACCGTCTACCGTAACCTATGAGATATTTCAGATTTGGTTTCAATGGGTTTTTTACGATAGAATCTCTATCGTTGTTAATCGTTCTGAATCTGAAGTTTTCGATTGAAATTTTTTGGTAAAAGTGAACAAGTTTTTAAACGTTCATTTCATATGTAATCGTACATTCCATATGTAACACTAATCGTAAACTATCGTATTCTTCCGCCAATACATTCCGATCAGGTTGAATCTAATATTTACGATTGAGACTTTTTTTTCATAAAAATCTAATAAGCTTTGAACCGTTTCCCATCATCGCAATTTTCAATCCGAGTATTTTTTAGATTTTTGTTGTAACCTTTTTCTATCAACACTTGTTCATAGAGTTTAATTACAATTATTGCTCATTTATAATCCTATTGAAAAATATTATTTATTAGATTAATAATTGAAAATTAATTATGGACTATTGATATTTTCAAAATATCTGCTCAATACTTTGACCTTGCGGTGCGGGTGCTCATCCGGGTGAATTTAATAATAAAATAACAAGGCATTTTTAATTTTGGTTTGAAAATTTTTATTAAAATTATTTTATTATTACAAAACATAGTTTTATGTTTTTATTATACATACATACATAGCATAGATACATAGATTTATTATAGAAGTTTTTTTATATCGTTTTAAATTTCAGAATGTCTCATTATTAACTGACATTTTACTTAAATATATCTTATCATCATTGATTATTTCTATGAGCCTTTTATATATTTCTTCGATTTGTACGAATTGTAATTCGCTAACTTTTTAATTTCTAAAATATGATGTATTGTCAAATTCTCAAAAACAACTGCCTCTGTTTGTTCCTGCAAAAATACATCTTTCAAATATAAGTCCTGCAGCAAAATTCTGTAACTGTAAGGCGGTGAAGTGTTAAAAATTTCTTCGCTTCTTTTCATTAAAAACTTATCACTTCACCGCTTCATAATTACAGAATTTGGCTGCTGGTGTCATCTCTTTGAACAAAGAGATCCAAGTCCTGTTCCTAAAAGTATTGCTCCATTTATGGTTTTTGTAAAATTTAGTGTTAACTAAACACGATGAAAAAGAGATTTACAAAATAAAAAGCACATTTCTGAGTTTGAAGAGTTCTCTATATAACTATTAAAATTCAACTGCTTTAATAAGTTTTCTACTATTTGAACATCTGGATTTTTGGGCTTTTGATTAATTTCTTTAACTTAAAAATATTACTTTCATAAGGAAATGCGGATGGCGCACAGATTTACATAGATGAATAGCACTATGCAAGTTAAATGTTGCTACAGTATCATCATTCTTTAATTGAATTTCTGCCACAAATTGATAAATATCCAATTCGCATTGATTCAAAGCGGTTTGCGAAATATTATTTTGTAACAGTGCGTAAAGACTGCGTATCAACAGTACAAATGAATTTAAACGATCTTTATCTAACGCTAACCTTTCAAACACGGAAAACTATAGTACAAAGTCTATGATAACCATTCAGCTGCTTTCCATTTACTTCTCTGTACACGATATACGATTCAAAACAATAGGTTAATCTACCAAATATTGGTTTTAACGATAGGAAACGATCAAGATGGATAGGAATTAACAGAAAATAAAATAATGTGAAATATCCCATTGAAAACGATTCAAAACGATAGGATATTGCACTAAAGTTCGACTTTTACGATAAGAAACGATTAAAACGGATAGGGATTAATATAAAATAAAATAATGTGACATAACCCATTGAAAACTGTTCAAAACGATAGGATATTGCACTAAAACTCGGCTTTTACGATAAGAAACGATTAAAACGGATAGGGATTAATAGAAATTAAAATTTCCTATTGAAAACAATTCAAAACGATAGGTAAATGCACCAAATTTCGACTTTCACAACAAGAAACGATTAAAACGGATAGGAATTACAAGAAAATAAAATAATGTGACATAACCCATTGAAAACAATTCAAAACGATAGGATATTGCACTAACACTCGGCCTTTACGATAAGAAACGATTAAAGCGGTTAGGGATTAAGAGAAGGTAAAATTTCTTATTGAAAACGATTCAAAACGATAGGTAAATGTACCAAAGTTCGACTTTTACGATAAAAAAACAATTAAAACGGATATTAATAAACAGAAAATAAAATAGTTTTTTCAATTTTGGTGTCAATTTTTATAATATTTGTATTTAATTTTTGTTTAGCTTGAGAATGGCAATGTGCCGAAATATTGTTTTTTATTAATTTAATAATAATAAAAAAATAATGTAAAAGACTGATTAGTGTAAAAAATAAAATAAATAGAAAATAAAATAATTTGAAATATCCCATTGAAAACGATTCAAAACGATAGGATAATCTACCAAAAAACGATAGGAAGCGATTCAAACATTCTATCGGAAAAAAACGATACAGCCCCATCCATTTTCATTCAAAAACCACATAGGAAACGATAGAATACGGTTTTATCTTTTTACTAGATTTGATGTCTATCTGAAAATAACGATAAGAAACAGCCAAAAATGATAGAAATTGCAACCGCCGCAAAAGGCAAAACATAAAAGTATGCATCCGTTTCTATGGGAAAAAACCATTCCAACCCGTTAATTCTCATTCAAAAACCGCATAGGAAACGATAGAAATTGGCTCTATCGGTTTCTATCGTTTTCTATCAGTTTTCTTTCAAGGGACTAGGATGCCCTAATCTTCAAAGTGATGTTTGATGTGTAATTGGGCCCTGATACGGAGCCACGTATGTAATTGATTCACTTCGTGAATCGGATTGGACTTTTATCACTTTGTTTCTGTTCAATATACTGTTAAAACTATACAAATCACAAGCACATCTGATATTCCATCGTTTTTATAGTAGGAAAAAAATAAAAGTTAAAGCAAAGGAGATCACTCCCGCCATCCGGATTGTCCCTACACGGATCTTAAATTTTGGAAATCTCTTATTATTCTTCAATTAGCCTATCATTCTAAAAACTAAGTTGAACCACACAAAAAAACTAAATTTCAATACTAATATAAAATTAGAAAAATACCTTATTTTAAACTGTTGATTCTGTTTCCACCAGTTGCAATACCACGCTCCAAAGTTGTTGAATTTTGATCTGGATAAGCAGAGATATTATTTCGGATACCAAGTGAACTTCTTTAAGCCAATATTTGCTTAATTCCTGATTTGAAATATTAGAATATCCATTTGAAACTACGGCACCACTACTATTGTTGTTATTATTATTCAAAACATTGACATCTTTTTGATAATCCAAATTTGTATTATATATTGGAAAAAAACATCTGGTGTCGCATGATGAAACATTTTCATCAATGCTAACTTCTTATAAAGTGGACAATTACAAGTCACAACTGGCCATAATAAATCTTTTTATTGTATTCTTATTAATGTTTACAACCATAATAACAATAATAATTTCATTTCAAATTATAAATTTGACTTATATTTTTAGTATTTGATGTTTTTATTATTACACATCACATTAATTAGCAATTAATTTAAAAGAGCCAACACATATATTAACACCTTAATGAATCTACTGAATTTTTTCTAAAATCAACTCTGAAAATATTTGTTTGAAGCACAAATATGGAATGACCTCTCAAAATTGGAAAAATGTGATTTTTCCTTTTTTACATCTTATGATGTCAAAACAAATCGGGTAATATTGAAAATTCAGCAAAGATTAATAACGACAACGACATCTGTTCGCTAGAATTGGAAATAAAATTGAGTACGTTCGTTTGCTTTTTATAGTATATTCAAAATTTAACTAGCAGTTAAGTTTTAGAAAATTTTAAAATTATTATTAATGTAAAAATGAACGGAAACTAATGAAATACATTTTTATTGAATTGAAAACAAAGAGGAATTTGGTTTTATTATTGTTTTGCGATTATTGCGATCGTTACAGATGGCAAAAACTATAATTTTATATTGCTGTATATTTTTTTTGGATGGAGAGCTATATTGTCCAAACAAAATTACTTTGATTCAGTTAGTTTTGATTCGCCATTATCTTGCTAAATCTGCTCATAGTTTTTTTTTTGTAAAACAGAACCAGATAAAGGCAAATTTTAAAATATTTAAAAAATTTTAAAATATTTCTATAGTAATCGAAATTTATAGTAACTCATTTCAAGATGCTGCAAACGCTGTGAGTAGAATGAATAATTAAATCAAGCCGACTGAGACAGATTTTTAATTTATAACGTTTCCATATAACAACGAATTATAAGAACGTTTAACGGAGAAAAACTCCAGCCAAGATGGGAGCATTAACAAACACATGGAAACCATACATACTTTAAATATTTTATAATTTGAATATATTTGATATATATTTTCATATGCACTTGCTTATATGTCAATATATTAATTGTACGCGTTTATGAACTTTTAAGACTTAAAACCAAACTAAACGGTAATAATTTAAATAGATGAATGGCTAAAAATGCTGCCTTGTACGCCGATCTCTGGGATAAGTCCAAGGAAAAATTAATAATAAAAGCATTTTCATCTTAACAGGACACATAGCCGCCGTTGTCAAGAGACCGTATTCCACTTTCGGATTCTCTGAATTGATAAAAAAGCAAATTAACTGAAAAAAAAATATTGTTTTATTTCTTTCGGGTAGCATATCGGTACCACCATCGGCCATCCCTATGTGACCACATCTTGGTAGCACAACGTGGTAGCACAATAGTAGCATAACAGTAACACAGTAGCGGTCGTAGCATAAGAACGGTAGTACAACGGTTGCATATCGGTAGCAAAAGCCCCAGAATTTTGGTGTGTGCTTGCTGGGTGAAATGGACTCGATAATGAAGTGATGGAAAACATAATTTGTTATACTGTCTCAAACTTTTATGGCACAGATATAACAAACTTGAACGAGTAACACTACAATCAGAAACCCAATAAAACAATTGAACAAACCCTTCTATAAACCAGCTACCAATAAAAGTAGTCTATTATGATTAAGGCTTTCATTCAAACTAAATAGATTGTTTATTTTCTCCTATCTTTAAAAACATCAATGTTTTGATATAGGAAAAGTTATATAATCATGTGATAACAAATACCGATAGATAACGTCAATTGGCGAGTTTACAGCTTGAGCTTAATAATTTAACTACGTTGAATATCATGAAATTCTGTCGGCTTTTATTTTATTTCGCAAAAATTTATTATAGCTTTCAAATAAAATTGGATTCTACCACTGCAAACAAAGATTAAAGTGTATAAATATAATTTTTGTTTTTGAAATTGTCATGTCAGCATATTGTATAATATGATAAACAAATTTACACTAAACGAATACGTTAAAACAAATCGTCAAATAAGTTTGCTTTTATCGTTTATCGTGGTGCTAGACAGGAATTTAATGTAACGCTAGACTTTGTACGTGATAAATGTGAAATGAAAAAAAAAACATAAGGTGATAATTTTGCATATACACGCAGTAATTTGAAACCGAATTGAATAAACACAGCAATATATATATATATGTATATATAGTTAGACCATACAATATAAATGAAGCTTTTTAGCTTTTACTATCAGTAGGTTGATAATGAATAATGAGATTAAATAACAATAATCATAAAACTACGTATATTACAAATTTATATTGAATCGTAAGAGTTTTATTTTAGAAAACGTTAGGAAAATAATAATCAGCTTAGCTTAAGGAACATAACGGCCTCGTATATTCAAATAGTTTTATTAAATTGTAAACATACCTTTAATCGGGTAAATTTACCTTTGGTGTTTGACATATATTAGTTTTTGACATAAGTGCTCTAGGTCTCACTGTATCCAAAATTGAAAAAAGTAAAAGATTTTACACACGGTTTTGTTTTTGATTTTATTTTTATTACAATTTATAATCACAAATCAGTCATAGTTAAGATTCTTGAGGTGGAAGTTATGTGGTTTTGTTCAGTTTAATATAGTTATATTCAAAGTTCAAACATTTTGTACACGAAAATGTGCAAATTCTTTAGTTTGTCAGCACTATTAATTGGATTACTATTTTTATTTAAACCATTAAACGGTTTATCATGGCGTAAGTACACATAATAAATATAATCTAATAATACACGAGGAAGTCAGTCTTCATCTATCCTCTGATTAAATAAATTAATTGTTAATATATATTATATCATAATTGTCTTCTATCGATAGCAAATATTTTTTTTAATTAAATCTGTTATTCAATTTTTCATGAAGAAAAATAATTTTTTTTTATATTTTTAAACTTTCCTCTTTAAAAAAGACTAAAATTTCGCCATTCACGATTTATTAAATATCACGTAGCCCTCAGTAGCATACATTTTTATGTTTTCTTTAAAAAATTACTATTTTCATTCTTAAAACATAATATGTATGTCAAAGTTCATATAGTGTAACGTGAAATTTGTTAAACGTTTTTAAAAATCTTTAAAAAGTTCGCATACGGATCATTCATTTTATCATAGAATCTTAAAATTAATTACATAATTTTACTGTTTTTGTAATTATCTGTCAAATTTTTTTTATTTTTCAATAATAGAACTTATCCCTTCAATTTACGAAAAGTATTAGCGTTTTCGTTTCTCGATTAAAGTTTTGACCTCAGAGCGGGCAAAACTCTCAGTTTTGCATTTTTTTTTATAGTTTTGCATTTATTTTGTCAGTTTTACCCTTAAAATACTTGAGAATCGAACAGAAAAAAGTCACATTTTTTAGATCTGTCAAATTTGTTTAACAAAATAAAGGAATTCGATTTTTTAATGTATATTATTATTTTTAAACTATTTAAATATTTTTATTTAAGAAAATTACATTATTAAAAATATGTTTTTTCTTATGTTGTATACTATATTAATATATTATACAAGGCAACATTTTTGCACCGTCTTCTGAGAAAAAGTCAAAAAATGCAAGAATATTGCCCTCAAAAAGTTTGAAACTTGCATCCAAATCGAGAAAAGAAAACGCAAATTTTTTCAGGTCAACATTTTTTCGAGAAACGAACAGAAAAAATGTGACCTGAAAAAAAAATGCAAAAGAAAGTCACATTTTTTTGTAGAATCGAAAACGCTATATGTTTATGAACTTTGCACGTGATATCGTCGAAAAAAATTGTAATAATAAAACATTGAAACAGCGAAATATTTAAAAGAAATTAATGTTTGAGCTAATTTTAAATTAACGAAACATTTGCGAAATAATTTTTCTATTATTTTATGAACTAATTAAATCGATTTAAATTTATTTAGTTAGCAATTAACAATTATGTAAGAATTGACTGTATATATTATAAATTCGATTGATTTGTCAGGCTTGGTAGTTTGTAGAACTACAACATAGCGGAGAACATTGCATTGTTAACGTTTTTAAGATATTTAAATTGCGATGAGTTTTAAGCAGGCTACAGACCTTCAATCAATTGAAAACGAAAATAAACGAAATAAAATTTAGGGGATTTTTACACTAAATTTTATTTCGTTTATTTTCGTTTTCGAATTGATTGACAAATTGATTGAAGGTCTGTAGCCTGCTTTATGTATTGAGATACAATCGTCGTTTTCTTTTGTATATGCTTGATGGAACAAACAGTAGAATTGACAACGTTTGAAAAAGGGGATATGACTTTAACTTAGGCGCCAAGAATTTTTTTATATTTGATAGAAAATCACTCACTGAAGCGAATAAAACCAAAACGAGTTGTATCGGAGCCCCGGGGTCCAAGATACAGCCCTTTGAAAAAAGCAAAATCCATACAAAATTGCACTGGTTTTGACAAAAAAATTTTATATTTTATTTATTTTTGCTTTATTTTCTATGTGCTTAAAAGATAAACGATCAAAACTGTCCCTTTTACTAAATTTTCTTAATTTACGATAAAAATATTAAAAAATATTGCGACGCTGATGCATAGGCTGACTTCACCACAGCTTTGGAAACATAGTGTTCTGGATATATAATGAGCTAATATCCATAAAATACTTTAATTAAAAGCTAACCAATATTATGGACTTCGTAGTTCTAATAATAAAAATATTAAAGCAGGCAGTAGTATCCCAACAAACATAAATTCTGTTGTACGAGAAAAAGTAAAAAAAATTTTTTGGAAGTGACAAAGCGGAAGCTAGTATGCAGAACTGTTATAAACCGTACTAAATGTGTATGTACCAAATTTCATCCAACTCGATTATCAGGTACAGAAGTTATTGAGCTTCCAAAATAACAGGTGCTTGGAGGACCCCCTACCACTTTGTTCACTATCGCTAAAAAAACTAATCAGTTCCTTGCCATACATATTTGCATCTTTTTGCAAAGTGTAATCAAAATTACTTAACGAACGAATGTTGTATGCTTCCAACAAACATTGAAACAATAAACAGGTGTTGGGAGGACCCCACCACTTATCCCAAAACTAGTCAATTCTTTGTCAATAAAGTCTTTATCTTTTTTCAAAGTGCCATTAAAATTGATTAATGAATGAAATCTGTATGCTCCCAACAAACTTTAAAAACCAAGTGTGAAAAGTCAGCAGTTGTATGGTAGATCCCCCGCCACTTTGATCAATGTGTCCCAAAAGATGATAATTTTCTTCTTACACTAATTGAAACCTTTCCATAAGTTTTATCATAATCACTTCATTATTGTAGGCTGTAGTGTGCATAAAGATACTGAAAAAACTGCCAACAATTAAAAAAAAATTTTTTTTACCGGAAGTAAAAAACCGGAAGTTGGGATGCAGAATTTTTGTAAATCATACTAAATGCTTATGTACAAAGTTTCATCCAATTCGATTATCAGGTACGGATGTTATTGAGCTTTCAAAAAAACAGGTGCTCCAGGGACCCCCCACCACTTTGTTCACTATCGCTCAAAAACTAATCAGTTCTTTGCCATACATGTTTGCATTTTTTTCCAAAGTGTCATCAAAATTGGTTTCCCGAACGAATGCTGTGTGCTCCCAACAAACATTGAAAAAATGCTGACACAGTAAACAGGTGTCCGGGAGACCCCGTACCACTTATCCCAATATTGTCCAAAAACTAATCAGTTCCTTGTCATTTAAGTTTCCATCTTTTCCCAAAGTGTCATTAGAATTGATTAATGAATGAAGTCTATGCTCCCAACAAACTTTAAAAACAAAGTGTGAAAAATCAACAGTTGTATGGTAGACCCCCCGCCACTTCGATCAATGTGTCCCAAAAGATAATAATTATCTTCTTACACTAGTTGGAACCCTATTCCATAAGTTTCATCATAATCACTTCACTATTGTAGGCTGTAGTGTGCATAAAGACCTTGAAAAAAACTTCAAAAAAGTACAAAACAATTTTTTTTACCGGAAGTAAAAAACCGGAAGTTGGGATGCAGAACTATTTTAAACCGTACTACATACTCATGTACCAAGTTTCATCCAATTCGCTTATCAGGTACAGAAGTTATAGAGCTTTCAAAAAAACAGGTGCTCCAGGGACCCCCCACCACTTTGTTCACTATCGCTCAAAAACTAATCAGTTCTTTGCCATACATTTTTCATCTTTTTCCAAAGTGTCATTAAAATTCGTTCACGAACGAATGCTGTGTGCTCCCAACAAACATTGAAAAAAGTGTGACACAGTAAACAGGTGTTCGAGAGGACCCCCACCACTTATTCCAATATTATCCAAAAACTAATCAGTTCTTTGTTACTTAAGCCTCCATCTTTTTCCAAAGTGTCATTAAAATAAATTAATGAATGAAGTCTGTATGCTCCCAACAAACTTAAAAAACAAAGTGTGAAAAGTCAGCATTTGTATGGTAGACCCCCGCCACTTTGATCAATGTGTCCTAAAACATGATAATTATCTTTTCACACTAATTGGAACCCTATTCCATAAGTTTCATCATAATCACTTCATTATTGTAGGCTGTAGTGTGCATAAAGACACTGAAAAAACTTCAAAAAAGTACAAAAACATTTTTTTACCGGAAGTGAAAAACCGGAAGTTGGGATGCAGAACTATTTTAACCCGTACTACATACTCATGTACCAAGTTTCATCCAATTCGCTTATCAGGTACAGAAGTTATAGAGCTTTCAAAAAAACAGGTGCTCCAGGGACCCCCCACCACTTTGCTCACTATCGCTCAAAAACTATTCACTTCTTTGTCATACATGTTTGCGTCTTTTTCCAAAGTGTCATCAAAATTCATTCACGAATGAATGTTTTATGCTCCCAACAAACAAAAACTTTGTGGAAGAAACCACCTGTTGTATGGTGGACCCCCCAACCCTTTATCCAATGTGCTCCAAAAGCTGATAAAATCTTTCTCATGTTATTTAAAAGCTTTTCGCAACGTTTCATGAAAATCGATCGGTAATTGTAGGCTACAGTAGGGATAAACACCTGAAAAAAAACATTTTAACCGCCGGAAGTGACAAACCGGAAGTTGGTATGCAGAAATATTGGAAACAGTACTAAAACCTTATATACTAAGTTTCAATAAGATCATAGCTCGGGATCAGAAGTTATTCAAGATTTAAACTTAGAGGTGTTCGGGAGACCCCCCGCCATTTTGTCCAAATTTAACATGAATCCAGATCTTCTATTTTCAAGTGAACCTGTATCATTTGCCAAAGTTTCATCATGATCCTATGCAGAAAACTCACCCACCCTCCTCGAGTTCGACTCCCATTTATGCACCAGAAACCAGAAACCTCTTTAGATTTTGTCGACAGAGCTCACAGGCGTGCTTTGAAATTAATTGATGTTCCAATGTTAACATCGGATATGGATTCGCTGCATCATAGAAGAGTGGTTGGAGCTCTTACACTGTTTTACAGGTATTACTATGGTAAATGCTCTAACAAAATTAATAACTTAATACCTCAATTACGTAGATCTTCACGAGCCACAAGACAATCATTGTATTCCCATAAACATACCTTGGAGGTCTCATGAGAACGTCCAGCTATAATAACTCCTTCCTTTCACGTTCCGTTTACTGGTGGAATCGATTACCAAAACCTGTTTTCTCCGTTTCATACAATCCCCAAGCTTTTAAATCCGCAATACACCAACACTATCGCTCCAGTCCTATCCCCAACCCTTAATTACCAACCTTCAACTTTCTTTTCCTATCGTTAACACGTTCATAAAGCATTAGAGGTTTTTAACCTAAGTGATTATCTCGAACTATAAAAAAAAAGTAAGTGTCTTTTTTGCAACTGCAATCAGTTTCCTGTAGTTGACGCAGAATTTCATAGTTCCATTCATCTACCCCACTAATACCACAGATTAGCCCTATAATAACACCAGCTACTCTCATCTTCTTTGCCATTTTAAATGTTTCTTCCTGTTCCGTTAATAGTAATTTTCTTGGGTACTCTCTACTTCTCTGTTAATAGTTTGTTTCGCTATGTTGGTTTTTACTGTTATCCGTCGCCATTATTTGCTGTGTGGCTTTCTACTGTTCTTTACTAAACTCTGTTGTTTACTTCTGTAGTTTGCTTTGTTTTTTCTTTTGCGTTTGATTGCCAACTATTCGTTCTGTATGTGTTGCCCACATTTTATAGTAGTAGAGATTTTATTAAATCTGATAGTCTGAGTTTTTCAGTTGGCATTCTAAAATTCTATCTTGTACAACTAATGTTTTCTGTATGCTATTGTAGACGATTTTTATTGGCCGTCATTTACTAAACCACAACTTGGTGACCCAGAACATGCTTCCAATCTTCCTCAGAGGATTGTTTCGGTATCAGATGGTAGTTTTGCACCATATTATACTGTAATGCGTGTTTTTAAAACAAAATCTGTTGTGTACTAGGCATTACAATGTGTGTCACAACAACACATTAAAACTTTTAAGACAAGGTCCCACAAAAAAATGCGTTCTAAGATGTTGATGGAGGCAAAGCTTTGTTTATTTTGTTTTTTTATATTTTTTTTAAAGAAGGAATAACTAAACAATAAATTATATCACGTATAAAATATGACATAGGCCAAATTGTTATGATAGGATAGAAAAAATAAAAAGAAAAAAAGAGCTAAAACGTAAATTTATTAGAGCAAATATGCAAATTTGATAAGGTAAAACGCAAATTTGCAAGAGAGAAAATACAAAAAATTGGCTGGAACTAAGGGGGTTTGCCAATAATCCAGCTAATTCCCTTTTCCCTGATCATGTGACACACTGTTTTCCTCGATTATTAAAGCCGCCCATATATAGAGTTCTATGAAGGCTCTGCTCTTCGAGCAAGCAATAACCCAATTTCGTCCATCAAGGAATACTCCATAACTAAGATTGAGGATGCTACCGTAGACTGAATAAAGCTTATACGCCAGCACCCCGCAGATATCACCTTGGATAGACACGGATATAGCCAGTGGTATGTAATATCTTACTTTAACTCGTATGTCAATAGTAGTACAGATATAATATAGTTACGGTTGATTCTCTATAGCTTATCTGACTGAATAACTCTACATTACTATACATGAGTACTCCATTTCGGGTGTCCCAAGTTCAACCAACCAATTCAACCTCATAATCTGCATACCCAGAATGATTTCTTCAACGATGTTTGCTGCTTGTAATTCATCCTGAAATCGGTCAGTTTTATTTTTATATAAGCTATCTTCTTCTTCTTTCTCTTGATAGCTTCACTTTCCCCTGTTGCTGTTTGTATTCGATCTTCTTCAATTAGTTTTATTATAGCTAATTTTAAAAGTTGCTTCAGAAACTAGTGTGCTTATTTTTTTCAATTTTAGTTTAAATTGTTAGACTCATATCTTGATTCATCTTTAATTCTTAAAGTAGTGATAGAGATTGGGTAGTGGAATCCAGTTTACGCATATTTTTAACGTTTGATCTTCCTCTTTGCCTTGTCTCACCTCGTCTTCCACTGATGTTTTCGTCCGATTTCCCTGCATTACCATGATACGTGAACAAGCTTACCACTTTCTCAACATCGGAACTTTCTGATGAATTCTCTGACTTGATCTTCGCTAAGGCCTGTGACTATTATCTTTCTCCTTTTCTACGCGCCGTACTTTATTTAAAGATTTGACCATTGCGTGGGCCGTCTTAACGTCAACTAACGCACAAGCAAATGTTTCGGGAGCAAATGTAGTTTTAGGTATCATCATAGCAGACTTGCGCATCTCACTGAGTCTAATGCCGTTATTGAAGGAATCTTTGAACGAGGGAAGGAAGTTTGAATTTTTTCGATGTACATAACTTTAAAATGTAGTATCTTGTGCCGTATGTACAAGGAAGCGATTGTGACGGAAAACTTGTAAACTTTCAGCTCGCCGATAACAAACCTTCAACTCAATTCTCTATATCTCCCTGTTGTGGTGACTACCATAATTCCAGTTAAAAGTTCGTAAACTGCTTTAATTGTTTTTACTTTAAGTTTTAATGCGACTGTTAAAGCTGCATTTCTTTCCAGCTATTCTTTCAGCTGTTTTAAATTGGAATTTGAACAAACGGTGATGTTCGTTGTGGATGTATTTGCTTCATACCTTTTTGTGTATTTGTTGAACCGTATGCACTTTTTCCATTTCTACATTTTCAAGCTTTTTTTCGTAATTCATAGCTACTATTTGTGCTCTCTGGTTTTTACTGAAAACTTTCTGTTCTATAGTACTGGCTCCTTTTATGTTTGCACGACTTTTTAATTCCCAACCCTCTCTACTTCGTTACACAGAGTCAATTATATAAATAATAGACGCTTTTTGTAATTTTGATGTCGAAGTAACTGTTTAGTTGTATTGTTAAGTTTTTCCAATCTTCCTTCGAATTGGCCCAACTCACAATTCGATAAACGCACTCCCAAATGTCTTCCGAGTTCGATCACTGATTAGTAAGCACACACACCAGGTTTGATTAAGTATTCAACTTCTTAATTGTTCCACAACAACAGGAAACAATACAGCAAACAATATTCCTAACTAGAATATTCTCCAACGGTTGATTGTAGAAATTTCCAGTAACGTTCATAATAATACACAAAATATTTCTACTCAATAACACTTACAACTTTATTCACAAAAACTAATTTAAAAATCACTTTTATAATTTTAACTTTACCGTCGCAGGTTTAAAATAAAACTAAATCTATTCTACAAGAGGTAATTTCCTTATATACAATTCTGCAAAGTTCTCGACCATTCGAGGTCACTTTTTAGAAACCTTGAGAAAACACTAGAATATTCGATTATTTTACGTTATGATGATTTGATTCGTAAAGTAATTTTATGTTGACCCAAGTTCTAAGAATACAACAAGAACACTATTTGTTGTTGTGTTTATGATTTTTCTGTAATCGTAACAGTATGTTTAATTACAAATCCTCCAGCTTTTCTATCAATTTAAGCAACAAAAATTTAAAAATTAAATATTTTTTTTGTTATTATCTTATTTTTTAAAAGTTGTTTAGTTTAATTTTAGCACAACTAGTTTCGATATTCAAAATATCATCTACAGGAATGTATTGAAACTCAGAAGATGGTATACATACCTGTAGAGTGTAAATGATATTTCGAATATCGAAACTACCTAGTTGTGTTAAAATTAAAATAAACAATTTTTAAAATTTAAAATAAAAATAGTTTTGTTTTTTAAATTGAATGAAAAGTTGAAAAATTTGTAACCAAATATAAATCTATAATTAAATAATAACTCATTCAATTCAAGTCTCTTCGATATAAATGTTATTTAGTCGAATTAATGATTAAATATTTGTAGCTACTATAGTTATTCTATTCACCGTTGGTGTGACATAACAAAAGAGTTGATTTATCTGCTCTTTTGGACTCCGTTCAAAAGCGTGCTATACGAATTGCTGATGATGATTTAACATTAGATCTTGATTACCTACAACATCGTCGTACTGTTCCTGCAGCCAAATTCTAATGTGAAGCGGTGAAGTGATTAGTTTTTTAATGAAAACAAGCGAAGAAATTTTTAACAATGCATCGCTTTACAGTTACAGAATTTGGCTGCTGGTTTCGTTGTTTTTTATGAATATCGGCACCAGCATTGCTCAGATGGAAGTAGAGATGTTAAAATACCGTATTTTATTTTTTTTTGTATAATACAGAGTATTATACAGTTTGTATAATACAAAAGTTTGTATAATACAAAATAAAATACCGTGTATTCTGTACAAAAGTGCAATAGTCGACATACAGTGTTAGTAGTATAACAACAAAAAATTACTTCCATCACCATTTTCTCTTTTAAACATCTGCCCCGGCATTTAGATTTCTTATCGTTCTCTTTATTTATATTCCTTAAACGAATAATAATAAGATCTATTTATTCACTTGAATCTGATTCTGTTTGGTTTCTATATTAATCACTTTCGCGCCGAGCTATTGTATTTATGTTTTTATTTAAATTGATGCTTTATTATTTTCCATCGGTAAACTGTTGAAGATTTCACATCAACAAGTTTACGCCTCGTTGATTTGTAAGACAAATACTTCTTGCAGTATGAGTTAGGTTACAGACTGAAAAAGATTTTCTGTTACAGTGGAATATGCGGAACGATGAAACATTCGGAAGATCCATAAACTCTTTGCCACTAAGTTACACAATCAATAGAATTGCCATCGGTTTCAGAATGTAAGTTTTGAGATTTTGGTGTTTTAGTTAATCAATTTGAAGGTATAGAAAGAGAACTCAGTCCATGGCTCATAATTGGCACTGAGTCCATGGCTCATAATTTTGATTTGCTGCATAAAGAAAATTCCCTGTAACGGTGAATAGGAATGATGCAGCATTCGATGTTTGAAATGTATGTTCTATTGATATTACAATAATTTTGTTGCCATAGAAATTTGCGAATCATTAAGAATGCGTTTTTAATTGTGACAAGGAGCAATAATTCATATTCTTCTGCGTCTTTAATATATTCAGTAGTATATATATATTCGCAATGATAAATTTTTTAAGTAATCCACGCGAAATCTCAATAAAATGGCATTCGGGCGCCTCCACAATAGAAAACATTTTTATAATAAAATACCTTGTATTTTACTACGTTTTGGACAATAGAGTATTTTACGTATAATACCGCGTATTATACAATAGTATTAAACACTTTTACATCACTAGATGGAAGCAGATCGATCCATCACGCCTCAAACATATCCATGTGTTGTGGTACATTTTGTAATTCCTATTACACACCACTTCTTATTAAAAAAAACTCCTAATTAAACTAAACTAAGTTTACTTAATCTGCAAATAATTATTTTTTTATTTTTTTTTATTCAATATAACCATAACTCCTATTATCACATATAAAATATGACATAGGTCGATAATTCATGATAGGATAGAGAAACTTAAAATATAATAAGAGGTAAAAAGCAAATGTTTTAAAAATTTGCAGGAACAAAACTAAAATGGAGTTGCCAATAATCCAGATAGTGACATATTCCATGATCATGTGATGTGACGCACTATCTACCTATCGAAACGACTGAAGTACGCATAGGGTTATCACACCCGTAGATAAATAATTAATGAATTTGACAAATCATAAATTGATTGACAAATTGATCCTTCCTGATGAGAGTGGATAAAAATATTTTTAAAATGTTGAACTTAAGTGAAAAACAGATCGCCTGCCATGAACTTAAGTGCCATACAAAGCCTCTGTACATGTGCTTGCGCCACAGGCAAACAAAAGACCATTCTGCACGCCTCGTGTATCTTTTGTTGATAGTGATCAATTCCCTCGAAAGGGCTCCCTTAGGGGTCACGGTGTTTATGACACGTGATTCAGTTCTGGCTTACCCGAAGTAACCGAGCTATAGCGGGTCTCTTGTCCGCCATTACATACCGTAAACCTGTTGTTATTTCTAGCGGGGGCGGGAACTTGGCTTAATCGCGCGGCTCGCCAGCTGTTGCTACCTAACCAATACGTCTTCATTTCTTCAGTGTGCCACGATGGATGGATCTGGTGGGATAACACGGCTAACGTACAAACCTCTGGGCACCTGTCGTCCCCAGTTGTATAAAGACGACTTCAAACAGGTATAGACGAAGACCTGTTGGTGATATTTATTGCGTCTTAACTCGTGGAGGTGGAAGCAATATAAGAAAATATCTAAGTAATCTTTTAAATTTTGAAAAATTTTGTTTTCACCTGTTTTATTATTTCTTGCATCCTTTCTTGCTCATAATGCCTATGCCCTATTTTATTATATGGTAGGATTTATTGTTTAGTTAGTTACCCATTTTTAAACAAATTATATTTTGATCAAATTATGAACAATCAATGCATATTTGACAAAAAATTTAAAATACAAATTCAAAATATTTGTGGATTGAATGCCAACCGTGACACCGTGCAACATCATCTAGAGCATGACAAATCGCATATTATTTTTTTACAGAAACAAAGGCTTCTGAAATCTATCCGTCTGACGTAACACTGAATCCCAAATATAGACTTGAATCAACTCTTAAACTTCATCAAAATGTATGTGCATTAGGCTGTTTTTTTTTTCGTTTTTTGTCCATTGGCTAATGTTTTAGCCTTGGACTTAAAAAAAATAGCCGTGATCTATCCATCGTGGATCTCCCAAAATTTAAGCTTTTTAGATCAAACCTGTGAACGGCGAACCCTTTTTGTAGGAAATTTAAATCTCCATGACATACTGCTATCAAAAATTTAAAAAAAAATGTCTACCAGCTATTTATGTTTGAGTAAAAACGTCGTTTTTCCCATGTTAATTACATGGGAAACAAACTCGGGTTGCGCCGTTCACAGGTTTGATCTAGAAAGCTGGAATTTTGGGAAAAATTTTTTTAGGTCCAATGCTAAAACATTAGCCAATGGACCGAAAAAAACACTCTAATGTGCATACGCTCATGAGAGCATATTAACGCTTTACAAATTTTGAACTACATGGTGATGGTTACAACTTACAACAAAGTAGTATTAAAGGTTTGTCTACCTGAAATTTCTTTTTTTCACAATAGCTTTATACCGGTCCCCAAAACAAACATAATCCCAATATTTTTAATCTCCTGGCAAATTTTGTGGACGAAATTAGAGCAAAATTTCCTAATTGTGAGGCTATCGTTACCGATGACTTCAACGTCCATAACAAATCTTGGTTAGAATTTTTCAAGAGGACGACAACAATGGAAAGCAGACAAATATTTAGCGCATCGCACGATCTGACGCAAATTGTAAAAAATCCAACTTTCGCTCCTCGTAATGACGGTAATAAAAGTTTTCTCCTAGATCTCTATCTTACATGCCAGACATTAAGAGTGTTGACGTCAAAACGGGTAGTATAATTGGAAATTCTGACCATTATCTACTTACAACAGTTATCAAAACTAGTTTACTAAAATCTAGAGTTCCCAAACCCAGTAAAATATTTCGTATCTCAAAAATGGACGCCAATGGTCTCCGAAGTTTTTTTCAAGGTTTCCCTTTTAATTGTCATTGTTTTTATACTGACGATATAAATGTTTCTGCTCAAAACTTTACTCAAACCATTCAACCATTTATGTCGATTTCTGACAAAATTTTTTACAGTGCCATTAATTCTTTAAATTCTGGTACTAAATCTTCTATCCCCCCTATCACTGATGGTGACTTAATCATTACTGACCCTGCAAGTAAAGCTACATTGTTCGCTACATTGTTGCCTTAAATTCGACAGTTTTGGAAACTCCTAAAGAAATCCTCCAAATCCAGTCTTCAGGAGTAAATATGAAAGAACTTCATTTCAAACCCAAAATCATCGAAACACTTTTAAGAGGGTTAAATAAGAACATAGCTTCTAGTCTGGACAACATTCCTCTTGTTATTCTAGAAATATTTTCAAAAGAACTTGCACCCACTCTAACCAAAATTTTCTACAACCCATACAAGGTTGTACAACTGGTCCAGTAATGGTCCATTACTGGCCGCCAGTAATGCAGCAATGGGCGAGTACTGGCAACCACGACTGGGCCATTAACATAATTTTACTGGATGATAACTTCGGACAATAAATGGTTGCCATTCTTGGGCCAAATACTGGCAACCATGACTGGGCCGTTAAAAAAAATATACATTTTTATCATATGTAAATTTAAAAAAATAAATACAAACTAATTTAAAATAAAATAAAATGACGAAAAAATTCAAAATTCCCCATACAACTGGTTCAGTTGCAAGAATGGCTGAGTAATGGCAAACACCGCCCTGACTCCGCCATAAAAAAATATATAAAATAATATTTTTTATACATAAATTTAAATAAATTATTTACAAAATAATTAAAATAAAATAGAAATGAAAATAAATTAAAACATATACCAACCTTTTCTTTATTACCATAGTCTTTCAACCGACAAGGCGATAACTAAACTATATGTGAAATTTTTCAAACTATGTATTTCTAAAAGGGATAATACTCTAGTGAAATTTAAAAAAAATGACAGATCGGTAAATTCATGGCTACTGTACTGGCCCAATAACAATAGCCAAGTAATATTTACCATTCATGGGCCATTGCTTGGCCATTCAAAGGTAACAATATACTGGCTATTTTCTGTAAACCATAGATCGGCCGATGATTGGTTCTAGTATTGGCCCAGTAACAATAGCCAAGTACTGTTAACCATTAATGGACCAGTGCTTGGCCGTATGTCAATGTCTGGCAAAACCTACTTGGGAAATGGAGGGCTCAAAATACAAGTGATCCAAGTCCATTATTTGTTTTTTGTCAGGCATAAGTTCAGGCATTTTGTTCAGGCATATGTCAGGCATTTTGTCATTTGTTCAAATTTAACTTATAATTAAAAAAATGTTAATAGGTAATTCTGTTATAAAGCTTTAACTTTAAACCTCTGTAGCACAAAAATGCTTTTTATGGACTTGGTTCACTTGTATTCTGAGCACTTCAAAAATGATATCTTTCCTTAATGCTGGAAATTAGCAAATGTCCAGCCTGTCCCAAAAAATGGAACGAAATGTGATATTTCCTACTATAGACCAATAACCCTACTCCCAGTCCTTTCTAAAATATACGAGCTCTGTATTAATTCACATATATTCAAATTTTTTCAAATCTTTTAATATCTGGCAGTCAATACGGTTTTAGAAACAAAAGATCAACAACCGAACTATGTAGCACATCTTTGGAATGGCATACTTGATAAAGGTGGTGAAACGTACGTTATCGAATTAGACATTTCAAAAGGATTTGATCGAATCTGGCGTGCCAGTTTGATCAACAACCTCATTGCGTACGGTTTTTATCCCGCAGTCGTGAAGTTGATTAAACATTTTCTGCTAACCGATACATTTCGGTATCTATAGATGGCTTTTCTTCTGCCTCTAAATTAATTAACGCTGGTGTATCCCAAGACTCAGCCTTATCACTCACTTTATTTTTAATCTATATCAACGAACTGTCGAAAATCACCAGTAATCTGATAAATAGTTTTGCAGATGATAGTACACTGCACAAGTCATTCGACCCCATATTTTCAAAGGGTAAAATGCATGAACGAATAAATCCCGCCTGAAGAGAAAAAGTCGCCGATTGGAGTGACAAAAATTTACTATATGTGTTATTTTGGTTTTCCATATTATTCACTGTTTGTGTGCTTTTGTCACTTTTGAATTAAAATGCAATATTTAAAAATATACTTTTTACTGTTTATTTTTAATTTTTTTTATTTTATTCATAATAATATAAACTTCCTTATAGTAACAATTTGAATTTTATTTTTTATTTTATAGAATATCGATTTCGACTTACGTCATCCTCAGTTCTTAAATTATTAAATATTATTACAATTTTTGCTTAAACTATTGCTTATATACTATTTCAACTGCTATTTAAAAAAAAAAAAAAAAAAATAGCAGTTGAAATAGTATATAAGTAATAGTTTAAGCAAAAAATTGTAATTATAATTTAAGAACTGAGGATGACGTAACTCGAAATCGATATTTCTATAAAATAAAAAATAAAATTCAAATTGTTACTATAAGGAAGTTTATATTATTATGAATATAATAAAAAATTAAAAATAAACACAAAAATTTGGTCAAGTTTAATTCACCAAAACACAGCTGTTGATTGTTTCCAGATCAAAGAGTGAGTTCCCCAACGGAATCTCAATTAGTATATGTGACGAACAAATAGACGAATATGAAAACATTCGTTTATTGGGAGTCTTAATTTCCAATGACTCACTCTGGATTTTGAAACGACCATATAATGACGATGACAACGAGCGCGTCAAGAAAACTGCCTCCTCCATAGATGTAAAAAATATTTTACTCCGTATCTACTATTTCTACATTTATAATTCTTATATTCGTCCAATGACTAGAGTAGTATTGTCAATTTTGGGGCGCTGCATCTGTTTTCTTTCCTGACTCATTTGGTCTCTGTTCAAAAGCGTGCTAATCGAATTTGTTGGTTGATCGAAAATTAACATCAAATCTTGATTCGCTAGAACATCGTTACACTGTTACTGATATTGTTTTTTTTTTTTATAAATATCGTAACCAGCAGTGCTCGGATGAAATCAGATCCATCATGCCTCAAACGTATTCTTTTCACCGTTTTGCTCATCAAACGGTTTGTGCCCAACTGTTGAGATCACTCACTGTCATAGTGACAAAATACAAAGGGATTTCTTTGTTCGTACATCGTACAAATGGAATGCTTTGGCCGATTTAGTAATCTCGAATGCCTTTAATCCACAAAGATTTGAAATAAGCGTCCACCGTCCTCAGAACGCATGTTGTTGTGGGACCTAGGTCTTAAAAGCTATGTGTTATTGTGACACATATTGTAATCTCTATTACACAACAATTTTTATTAAAAAATTTATTACAGGTCAATAAAATAATAATAACAACATATAAAATAATAAAAAATATTAATAATAACAATAAAATAATTGTTATGGTTAAAATTAATTTTAGGGCTGATTTGACTTATTCCGTTTACTTTTTCTTAGCAAACTCCTTTTCAAAATCGCCATCTTCTTCATCGGAGTCAGATACAGATGAAATTAACCATTGGGTGAATTTTTATCTTTTTTTTTTTCGATTGATCGAAAGTTGACTGAATAGAGTTCATTCGCCACTCCAGTATCCTTGGCTAGTGATACCCCTTTGTTACCCAGAGAATATGGAGAATATTATGCCCTAAGCATTTGTTTCTGTTTTTTAAGCGAAATAATATTTAATAAAAATGTTTTTAATTATGCAGTGATGTTTTGGTATTAGGTGCGTTGATTCTTAGAAAAATTAATTTGGAAGGATCAGTTTTGACAGTAAATCTTAAAACAATTGATTTATGGTATTTTAATACCAAAGATGATACAATACAAGCGTAATTAATTCAGAAAACAACTTCTCGTAGAGTAGTTTAGTTTTATATTATTGTTTGTTTGATTTAAATGAAAGTTTTTATTAGATTATTCTTTTAATTATATTATCTGAAACGATTGTGAGTTAATACAAGGAACACATGACTTTAGCTGTTCTCAAAATATTAAACTTTCGGCACTGAAATTATATTTTGTTAACAGATGGTTGAAAAGTAATACAATTTTTGGGAATTTAATTACGATTCTTGCACACAGATGCTATACTGCAAGTTTTTGCACAGATGCTATACTGCAAGTTAATTGCAAGTTAATTGCAAGTTTTTTGTTTATAAGTTATAACGTATTACCTTTTTTTTTTTGTTTTTGTAAATGAAAAAAAAAAGAAGAAAAAAATACAAATTATACATCAATAAATAAAGTAAAAAAAAAAAATAAATATTTTCTATATCAAATTCATTAAAATACGGATATTAATTAAAATTAAAATAATAAAAAAACTAAATATTTAGTCACTACTACAAAAATCCTCTAGTAAATCCCGTCGTAAGTGGCACATTTAAAGCTGTTCTGTGTCTAGCCACTGGTTAACAATTTATGACACATATTGAATCAGGAAAATCCATTTTTAGTACTTAGAATACATTTTTTAATCTGAATTTGTCACCTCGTGCAACATAATTTTTTTATTGCTGTAATGTGAAGTTGCATAATTTATTTCGAATTAAAAAAAAAACAATTTGGTGTAAGAAATACTTGCGGGTTTTTTCTTTTTGCATATGATATTGATAATAAAAATGTATGCGACGTTGATAATTTTTTTTTTTTTTTGGAATATTTTTTGAATGTGAAAATAACTGCGATAATTGTAAATTTTTTCAGGTTTATTTATTTTCAAGTATGAAAGATAAGCTAGTGTTGCGTAAGAAGGATTAAAATATGTGTCACAACACATAACTATTATTTAAGATCTTGATGATAGAATAACATGCGTTTTTTTTAAGGTATTAATGAAACGATATTTTTTTAAAGACTTTAGTGAATTGAAACCATCCAAGATATTTATGTGCAGTTCGGATAAACATTTTTTTTTTGAGTTTTGTCCATACGACCATATGACAGCGAAAGGATGTTACAGGAAATTTTTCGAAAACAAGAAACCTTTACAGGCAGGAATTTAGGACTTACGCTTTACAGAAAGGAATTTTAAACTTACATGTGGAGTAATTTCGATGGTGTAACATACGTTTTTCTTCTATTTAGGAGACCGTGTGATTATTTCACTGTGACTCATTTGAAATAGCACAACGAAAACTTTCATATTCATTATCTTGTCACCACAAATACTAATTGAAAGATGGATATGAGGACTCTATCTTTTACGTAGCGACAAACAGCACCTGTGTTTTGAACTTAGGTGAAATTATAATTGATTGAAAACTCATAACAGGACTCTTAAGAATGTCTCTTATTTCAAAGTTATATCGGGTTCTATACTCTCCATCGTCTGTCTTAATTGTACCAAAAATGTTGTGTAGAGTTTTACGCTCAAATACTGATAAATTTCATTTGTTATTTTTGTGTTAGGACTAAGGGTCCACGTTTGTGATCCATTCATCACCACCGGTCTAATCAAAGTTGCATTACTATAGTTTGGTTTTAACTAAAACATACGGTGATCCAAGAATAGGTTTAATTGAATAAAAAGTTCGTTTACCTGCATCGATTCGACTTTCGAGCTTTTATATCAGTAAGTATGTATGCTGTTGTTTGAGTCAAGCTATGATCCCAAATATTTAAAAGATTCAACTCTCTCAATTTGTTCATCACCGAATATTAAATCGCCCCATTTCAACTTACTCTCTTATTTGCTGAACGTAAAGCCCCTGTTACACTATGTCGTTTGCTAACTTATGTAACCACTTTTAAACGGAAGTTTAACAATATAACGACAATCTTTTTGTCTTTTGTGAGTTTGTTTATAAAATTCTTTCAAGTTCCAAATTTTCTGGGGAGCGATTGTTGTGTTGTGCTGAAGGATGTGTTCTATTTACCAAAATTTTCGTAGCTAATCAATACATGAGGTTGGCCAGAAACGATCTAACAAACATTGTAAAGGGAAGGGGTTAATCTGTTTTTGTCCACCTTCTACGATTGAAAAGACTATCCTCCTCCCAATAAAATATCAATAGGTGCCGATTTATGGTTACTATTGATCTGCTAATAGTATATCTTGAAAACACCCTTCATCATCAGCTGAATATGGTAGACAAGTAATCTTGTGTGAAGACTATTCACGATAACTGGTACCTTTATTTTTAGAATTATATACGGATTGCATCGTTTAAAGCCACCTTTCCTTCAGAAGTCACAGCCCCAGGTATAAGACCCGTAATACTTACATTTGGCCGGTATGTTGTTACTACAAACTTTGCACGCAGTTCTCCGAAATGAAGGAAGTTTGCAAACCTGAATCTCGGAGAATTCTTCACTTATGTCATTTTCCAAATTTATCCTCTATAAACACATTCGCCGTGGGTAGAATTGCTCGTTATATTTTCGGTTGTTTTTCATCTATTTTAACTACCGCATTGCAATTGGTGGATGTAGATTGACAGCAGGAATTGTCTTCTATGTCTACTTTGGTTGTTTGGCGGATGTGTTTTCAAGATGTAAAAGTTAGATGATGTCTGCGTCTACAAAATTTTATAAGTGTATCTCGACCTACACACCGGTGATTGATGTGAAGATCCTATACAATTAAAATATAGTTTCTTTTCTGCTACAGTTTTCTTTCGTTCTGATCGTTCATATCTCCCCAAATCAGTGTTGCAAAACGTTACTCGTAACATAACGCAAAAACGAAATAACGGAATGACATGGCGTTATTAATAATAATTACTTTCTTGACGTTTTAAAAAATGAATTTGCGTTACAATAACGTAAACGTAACGATTACGTTTATATTTTATTTAGTTTTTTTATGACTTTTTTGTAGAACTATATGAAAACAAAGCGCAAATATCGGTTGTATAAAAATCCAATTTATCTGTTCAATTTCTGTGCACGCTTTGGTAGTTCTCAACTTTTGATATTTGTGACAAAATATCGAGCATTTTGTAATATCTTAAGTAACATTTATATTTTAATTTTAAAATAACGTAACTAAAAGGTTTATAACATAACGAAATATAATATTTTTCTGTTCCATAACGAATAACGCACCGAAAAAATAAATATATGTTATAAAAACGAAACGCATAACGTTATGATTTTTTTCGTTTTGCAACACTACCCCAAATAATGATCTCCACCACATAAAGGACATGAGTGCTCCAATGACTGTGATGCAAAAAGGTTTATTCGTTTAGAATTGTTTTTTTTTTTTTGTATAGAGCTTAAACTCTCAAGTGCATTACTTCTTTCGTTCAGGAAGTTGAAAAAACAACATTGATCCACTGTGAGATGATTATGACGAAACGTTAATAATTTTTAATTCACTAGACTTGATATTGAAAATTTTGAATTATATATTAGAGATTTTTTTGAGCACTTAAACTCAAGCAATTAAAATATTTAAATTTTTCAATTCGAAAAGTATATTTTGGATTTTTCTCAGGAGAAAAACTCAATTTTCTCTTATATGTGTTTCGGATCGGGATTCGAACTATTCTCATCAGTGCCATGGTTCGAATCTGTTTTAGCAGACACGCTATCCAACTAACCTACAGAGGCGATAGTATTTCAAAGTTGAAATTTCATCATTATTTAACTACTTTAAGTTGAATTTTTTCTCATTAGGTATTTCTGTGTTTTGTAATTCAATTAGCCAATTCTAGTGTATTTTAGTCTAATTAACTCTACGAACATATGTTTATCATACTCTAACTAAGTTAGTATTGAAAGAATTACTTGTGATCTACGAGTTTGGAAGACAATTTCCAACTAGTTGTTGTGACTTACACTGATTAAATTCTAGATGTTATTTGAATGTATGTATATTTTTTACTTTTTACATTAAACGAAAGACAATGTTACTGTGCATTAAACTGGTTAATCTTTTTTTTTGTACAGTAACATTTTCTTTCGTATAAAGTAAAAATATACATTCAAATAACATCTAGAATTTAATCAGTGTAAGTCACAACAACTAGTTGGAAATTGTCTTCCAAACTGGTAATTCACTAGTTATTCATTCAATGCTAACTTGGTTAGAGTATGATAAACATATGTTCGTAGAGTTAATTAGACTAAAATACACTAGAATTGGGCTAATTGAATTACAAAACACAGAAATACCTAATGAGAAAGAATCACCATCGCCTCTGAAGGTTAGTTGGATAGCGTGTCTGTCAAAACGAATTCGAACCATGGCACTGATGAGGATAGTTCGAATCCTGATCCGAAACATGTATAAGAGAAAAATGCAGTTTTTCTCTGAGAAAAATTCCAAAATATACTTTCAAATTGAAAATTCAAATAATTTAATCGCTTGAGTTTAGCTCAAAAAATCTCTAATATATAATTCAAAATTTTCAATATTCAAGTCTAGTGAATTAAAAATTATTAACCAGTTTAATGTACAGTAACATTGTCTTTCGTATAAAGTAAAAATATACATTCAAATAACATCTGACGAAACGTTACTTAATTTGAAGCTGGTAAGAAGATGTTCGGGCTCAAGTGTAGATATTAACAATAATTATTTTTATTTGTTGTTTTAGTTGATAATTTAATGGTGTTGTATTTCAAAAGAAATTCTACGTCCCCGCCGTGCTACCTGGGTAACGCTAACAGAATTAGGTTGGTGTAGTTGAGAGGGGCAGAGTAAATACTGTTTATGCTCACTGATTCTGCACCATGGCGAGTCATTGGCGCCATAAAACCAATGCAATTCAAGCGTCTGTTCTCCATGTTAGGGGCGGCTTGGAGCGGGCGTCTGTCTTGAACGTGCTAAGCCTTAGAAGACCAAGAGATCTCCTAAAACTTACACAACAAGTCGAGAGCTACACTTTGGATATAGTGGCATTACAAGAACTAAGATGGCCAGCCAGGGGAATCCATGAAACAGCAAAAGGATACTCTTTATTATTGGAGACAATGTTACTGTGCATTAAACTGGTTAATTTTTTTTTTTGTACAGTAACATTTTCTTTCGTATAAAGTAAAAATATACATTCAAATAACATCTAGAATTTAATCAGTGTAAGTCACAACATAGTCCAGTAAATAAAGGTTAAAAGGTCGCAAAAATCCTGTCGCGGACGGGACCTGGCGGAAATTGTTGGTCTTACCGAGTACTTTGACGTGAGCAAAATTACCTTGGGGTTCCGACCCTGTGAGCCTGGAAAATGGCCCTCAAAGTGTCAGAAGTAGTTTCCGGGCCATATCTCCGGAAATATGGCAGTTAAGGTATTCCCGTTTAGCTAGAAATGAAGGTGAGCTAATTATCTACAGAAATGATCCTATTCATTTTTATCGTAAACCCGATAGTTTCCGAGATAACGGACTCGAACCTTGTCCTGCATTTCTCTATGATGAAGTTCTCTTCATCATAGAGCCAGAACGCCGCTTTACACGTATTTACTAAGGAGCGGCGGACAAATTAGCGGATAACTCGGTCAAAATTCAATATTTTTCGATGATTCAAAATTCATGTGAAAGATAAAACCCGTACCTGTCACATCCTGTGATAAAATTCCTGTTATCACGTTTGTAAGCGAGTGCAAACGGTGGTCAAAGTTTCTTTTTATCCGGTTTTCTGACGCTGTTTTAAATTGATTCATATTTTTTTTAAAAATTGTGTTTTTATATGTTTCTTTCTTGATTATTGTACCTGTGGGGGTCTTGAAACATCTCAGAAAGTTTGCCACAGTGACTTTCTCGCACTTTTAAACAAAAGGGAATTTATTAATTTCCATTTTGAGGACTTTCATGGAGTTTCGGAAAGTCCGCGGAAAATCATTAATAAAAGATTTATTGTCTATTAAAGTGCCTCATAAGTTACACCAATTTGTAGCTTAGAATGTCTAGTTTCCGATCGTATTTTTCAGATTGTTTAGAAATTTCCAGGGCTCTTTAAAAGTTGATTTTACGCCCACACGGGAAAAAAACTGGCCAAATTTTTCAGAAACTTTTTTTTTCTTTCCGAGGAATGTTTTGGGTATTGTTACTTAAATAAAAGTAAAGCTGAGGTTCTCAGCTTTCCATTGATATAAATAATGTCATTGTTTTTAATCCACAAAAAAAAAAATTGAAAAAGTTTCTCTGAAATTATTTATGATAATTTCCTCTTTTTTTCTGCTTCACGTGGCGGCGCGTATATTACGTGTATAATATCGGTCCGCGCAGGCGCGCACACATGGCACACACACACTGGCTTCACGCGTCCCTCGTGGACTTATATTGTTATTGTTTATCGTCAACAATAGTACATTATGATGCTAGGACGTAAAGCTAAAGATTTTGGACGGATGTGGAGTCGAGGCGCTAGCCGAGATTTGCACCCACATTAAGTCCAAAATAGCTTACGTCCGTGCATCATATACTATTTTTTATTCGCCGCAAGCAAAATATTTTAAGAAAATTTGTTTATTCTAAATTAAAATTATAAATTTTCATAAATTTTAAAATAAAAATATGTGGAACAAGTAACCTTTGACAAAATATTAATTATTTTTTTCAAATTATTGTGTAGCTATGACAACAAATGATAACAACTATTTTAATTGGATAATGAAATTTTGAATTTAAGGGTTGCTTTGATAAAAAATTTTATTTTTCATAGAATTTAAACAAATGCAAATGCTTTTTACTTTTTTGGACGTAGCTATGACAACAAAATAAATAGTTAAAAAGTGACACTTTTAGGCCGTAAATCACAGTAATAAAGTAACACTTTAATATGTAGGCGAATAAAAACGTCATTTATTATAAATTATTAAATTAGAAATCGACAACATATAACGCATTTACAGCGACATAACAAAGTAGTACATGTATAATTTAAATTTGTGTGTGACTGATCCTTCCAATGCTCCTATATGGCCGCGATAATTTCGCAAATACAACGAGAAAGCCATTGTCATTTGCAGGTCAAATTTTTCAGGCCAAAACATGGAGCTGTGGGTATTTCCAAGCCCTCAGTTCTCAAATTTGATGAGAATCTGGCGTTTTTTAATGGTCTCAAATTTGACAATTTTTCACTACCCGTTTTTGCAAAAAGTATCAATGTTGCGAAAAAAATGAATAGGACCATTTCTGTAGATAATTAGCTCACCTTCATTTCTGGCTAAACAGGAATGCCTTAACTGCCATATTTCCGGAGATATGGCCCGGAAACTACTTCTGACACTTTGAGGGCCATTTTCCAGGCTCACAGGGTCGGAACCCCAAGGTAATTTTTCTCACGTCAAAGTACTCGGTAAGACCAACAATTTCCGCCAGGTCCCGTCCGTGACAGGATTTTTGCGAGCTTTTGATCTTTTTCGACCTTTATTTACTGGACTAACAACTAGTTGGAAATTGTCTTCCAAACTGGTAATTCACAAGTTATTCATTCAATGCTAACTTGGTTAGAGTATGATAAACATATGTTCGTAGAGTTAATTAGACTAAAATACACTAGAATTGGCTAAATGAATTACAAAACACAGAAATACCTAATGAGAAAGAATCACCATCGCCTCTGAAGGTTAGTTGGATAGCGTGTCTGTCAAAACGAATTCGAACCATGGCACTGATGAGGATAGTTCGAATCCTGATCCGAAACATGTATAAGAGAAAAATGCAGTTTTTCTCTGAGAAAAATTCCAAAATATACTTTCAAATTGAAAAATTCAAATAATTTAATCGCTTGAGTTTAGCTCAAAAAATCTCTAATATATAATTCAAAATTTTCAATATTCAAGTCTAGTGAATTAAAAATTATTAACCAGTTTAATGTACAGTAACATTGTCTTTCGTATAAAGTAAAAATATACATTCAAATAACATCTGACGAAACGTTACTTAATTTGAAGCTGGTAAGAAGATGTTCGGGCTCAAGTGTAGATATTAACAATAATTATTTTTATTTGTTGTTTTAGTTGATAATTTAATGGTGTTGTATTTCAAAAGAAATTCTACGTCCCCGCCGTGCTACCTGGGTAACGCTAACAGAATTAGGTTGGTGTAGTTGAGAGGGGCAGAGTAAATACTGTTTATACTCACTGATTCTGCACCATGGCGAGTCATTGGCGCCATAAAACCAATGCAATTCAAGCGTCTGTTCTCCATGTTAGGGGCGGCTTGGAGCGGGCGTCTGTCTTGAACAAGCTAAGCCTTAGAAGACCAAGAGATCTCCTAAAACTTACACAACAAGTCGAGAGCTACACTCTGGATATAGTGGCATTACAAGAACTAAGATGGCCAGCCAGGGGAATCCATGAAACAGCAAAAGGATACTCTTTATTATTGGAGGAGGAGAATTTGGAGTTGGCTTTCTTATACACCGTCGCGTGAATCAGCATGTTATCTACTTCTGCTCAATTAATATGCGGTTATGCACACTGAGAATCCGCACGCAAAAATTCAATGTAACGATCGTCAAAGTTCATGCACCTACTGAAGACAAAGCAGATGATATTAAAGACTTGTTCTTCCTAGAACTCGAAGAAGTCATCAATAGCATCCCGCGGCACGATATAAAAATCGTGGTAGGTGACTTTAATGCTCAAATTGGTAGGATTGCAGAACTCAAAACACATATCGGCCCTAACAGCTTGCATCATACCAGCAACAATAACGGTTTTCGCGCAGCCGAGCTGGCTATGATGCATGATCTAGTAATTTCCAGCACTTTCTTCCCTCACAAGAGAATTTACAAGGCAACGTGGAAATCAAATGACGGAAGAACGGAAAATCAAATCGATCACGTCGTGATCTCTAAGAGACACTCTACAAGTGTAACTGACGTTCGATCATACAGAGGTGCTGATATGGACACCGATCATATGCTTGTCATCTTTAAGTACATGTGCAAATTATCATTTACATTTAACAGACAAGCAGAAAAGATCGTGCGCTGGAATGTCGAAGCATCTAAACATCCGGAAACGCTGAATAGATATCAGGAAATAATAACACAAAACATAGAAGAGCATGACATCTCTTCTGAGATGCCATTAAACATACAAGAAGAATGGCAAACGCTTCAATCAACCATTATAGCCGCAGCACAAACTACAATCGGAAAACGACCACCGAAATCACACACAACGAATGGTTTGACGACGAGAGCCGCCAAACCGTTGAACATAAAAAAAATCAACTATTATCTGATTATCTATGCGCCAGGAAAGCCTCAGCAAAACTTCTACGTAAAAAGAAACGCGAACACATGAGGAACTGCATCGAAAACATCAACCAACATGCGGCCAACGGAAATTCAAAAGAGTGCTTTGCGCGGAATCTGACAAAAGATTTCCACCCAAGATCAAAAATGGAAATAATGAACTTACACAAGTGAACGTGATGTGCTGGCAGTGTGGCGATCCCAATTTCAAGACCTACTGAACAGAACGAATGAAGTTCATCCTATTTGAGCAATTACTCCATCAACTGAGGAGGTTTTTGTCCCTTACCCAGCAATAGAAGAAGTGGAAGCAGCCATGAAAAAACTGAAAAATGGCAAATCACCAGGTATCGATGGAATTCCTGCAGAACTATTGAAAAATAAGGAGGAGCAGCTCTGGTCTCACGTATATACGATCTGATTCTTGCAATCTGGGACCAAGAAGAACTACCTGCTGAATGGAAAACAGCTCTCATTGTTCCGCTACATAAGAAAGGTGACCGTCTAAAGTGTGCGAATTATCGTGGCATCGCACTGCTGAACACTGCATATAAAATACTAGCTAATGTCGTACTTGCTCGACTCATCTCGTTCGTCGAATCTATCATCGGTGACTATCAGTGTGGTTTTCATCCCAACCGCTCAACCACAGATCAATGTTTTACATTGAGGATGATTCTGGAAAAATGTTGGGAGCACAACATCAGCATTCACCAGCTCTACGTTGATTTCAAGCAAGCATATGATAGCATCATCCGTGACAACCTTTGGTCCGCACTTATATGCCTTGGTATCCCAGAGAAACTTGTTTCTCTGTGCAAACTCACAACATCGGGATCAAATTGTAGAATAGTAATCGAAGGGTCAGTTTCTGATCTTTTCGATATAACATCAGGTGTTCGACAAGGTGATGCACTCGCGCCCGTACTATTTAATTTGGCGCTGGAGTACGCGATAATGATTACGATAACAAATCTAGTCAAGTTCTTGGCTACGCAGATGATATTGTGCTTCTCGGACGTAGAACAAGCGATATTAAGGATAGTCTCTCTCAGCTTGAAAGAAATGCTAAACGACTTGGATTATGCATCAACACCGGCAAAACTAAAGTGTTAACAACATCTAGGAACATACCTCCCAGAAATCTGGATACTGGCGACTATGAAGTGGAACGCGTGGAAAACTTCAAATACAATACCTCGGGTCTGTAATAGCTTCGTCAAATGACATGCAGGCAGATATAGGACTGGAGTCAACTGGTCATGGAACGAGACGGTTGGAAGCTGATTGCACAGACTCTCTCTCTCTCTCTCTCTCTCTCTCTCTCTCTCTCTCTCTCTCTCTCTCTCTCTCTCTCTCTCTCTCTCTCTCTCTCTCTCTCTCTCTCTCTCTCTCTCTCTCTCTCTCTCTCTCTCTCTCTCTCTCTCTCTCTCTCGCTCTCTCTCTCTCTCTATCTCTCTCTCTCTCTCTCTCATTCTCTCTCCCCCCCGTTTACATGATCATAAACGCCAACGCTGTTTAGGTTTTCCCCTCCGACGTCATCACGCCAGACCAGCTGGTTGTAGTTTGGACACTTTTTTAATCATTCTTTCTACACAGATAGAAATCGAGGTTTTTTTTATGCCTAATAAGTTATATTCCATGCTTAAATTACGTTAATTCTCAACCGTGAATAAGCCAGGTGTATTATATACTTATAAGGTATACTTTTTCAAAAAATCACTAAGAAGCTTATTATGAATATTATTCATAGAATTTTATGAGTATCGGGTACGTAGTATGACCAATTAGGAACAACGAAATAATTTTGTTGTAAAAATTTTATATACTTACTAGGGAACAAAATATAACTATTTTTAATAAAATAATATGCCTATAATTCATAAATTTATGGCGCTTAGTAATAAATAAATTACGAACTAGGCATTTGCATTCCTAGCATTTGAATTTTGATGAAGTGTCGCGAGATATCGAAAACCTCATAGTCATATGATTTGTCATACTCGTAAGTTACATTATAATCATATATGTACTAAACCTTATGTTCATATTACATATTTTTATATTTATCTATCATATTGAAATTTCACAAAGTTTGTATATATACAACTCACCTAACACAAAAATTTTTAGTGAATTATAAAAAATATTTTTTTTGTTTATTAATTTTTTAATTATATTTACTGTCGAAAAACTAATATTAAAATTTCGCACTAATAAAGAATACTCCATTCCTACAAAACATATAAAATAACTAGAAAATAAAAATTATTATTTGGTGAAAATATATCGTCGCTTTAATAATGAAACAACGTATGCTATTTATACGTTGTTTTTATATAATAGGTGCGCTGCATTCCCCATATGGGTATCTTTGAATTGGTGTTTTCACATTTTCGAATTATTTTATGACTGGGGGTAAGAATTAATAAATTATAAATTAACGTCCATGCAAATGCTTGCGCACATCAAACTTTAAACTCAAATATCTCGAAACTACACTTTTGCGTATACGTTATTTCATTATTAAAGCGACGATATTTTATACCTTGCTATTCATAAAATTTCATACTTCCTAGTTCTGTTACATGCACATTTTTAAATATAAACTGATTATCAGGCATGAAAAATTATAATTTTTTTATTCATTGTTTATGAACAGTAATCATTGTTTTGTTTTTATCAAAACTTTATGCCAACGTTTTATATTCCACGACTAAATATTCATAAAAATTGATGCCTTAAAGTCATGAATATTACAATAATATTATAAAAAGTGGTTATCGGGAATAAACATTTATAATTATGTTATACAAAACTTATAACCTGCAATCATAGCTTTGTTTTTATCCGTGTAATCGGGATATTTCTATATGGCCCAACCTTCAGCTAGTCAGATTGAATTTAATTAATCCGATTACATCGCAGTCTCTAAGGATTTTTATGATTTCATGATTCATACGGAGTCTATACTGTTCTGCAGAAGGTGAATCATAAACTGTTCGTATGACCTTCCTCTCGATGTTGATAGTGTTTCACAATCGGTGATAGTCAATGTCTAGTTTTCCAAAGGTTAACACGGGTTGCATTAATGCTTTGTAAAATTTAAGTTTACACCACTGCAAAAAAAGTTGAAGTAATGACAATCTCATCTCGAAGTTGGCAGTTTATTATTCAAACAAAGAAAAAATATTTGCGAACAATTTCATCGTGATTAGGACTGGACAACTACATGAAAATATTTTCCTGACAACGACATGACGTTTATTTAAAATAGAAAGTGTATAACAGTAGTTGAATAAAGTTAATAACTATTTTCACGAAAAGAATTTTCCTTACATGATGAATTTTTCATTTTAAAATTGAAATATTTGAGATTAATTGAACTAAATTTTATTTTCACATAAATATTTCGTGTGATTGTCCCAACTACATCGTTCTATAATTGTATAGTTGTTGAAACAATTTCGTAGTTCTATTCGCCATATCTGACCGAACGGTGAGGTTGAGACAACTGCATTTCGATTGGAAATAGAACATGTTTTTTTCAGTGCGACCACGAAAAATGTTTGAAACCCTATATGCGGCAATGACACGGGTATTGAAATCCACCTGTATGTCACTTGACGAAGATATAACAGACCCAAAGTATGTGAAGTTTTCATAGCCACCAGTATCCAGATTTTTGGAAGGGACTGTTTGGATGTTTGTAAAAATTTAGCCGGGAAAAAGGCCGGTGTTGATTCACTTCAAAATTTAACGCTGTTATAAAATTTCCGAAACATAGGCATAATTATCACTTTTTAGGGTTCCGTACTTTGAAAAAGTAAAAACGGTACCCTATTGGTGAGACTTCGGTGTCCGTCCGAATTTCTATATAATCGATTTTCTCACAAACTATAAGTGCTATCAACTTGAAATTTTTTAGTTATACAATGGCATGCATTTGTTCACGCCTGCTAACAACAAAAAAATTGTGAATATTTGTTTTTATCTATATTTTATGGACATAGAAAGGGAGATAGTAAAACAAAAGTTTTTTTTAAGGAATCGAGTTTGGTTTGAAAAAATCAAAAAAAATCGAAATGTTTTAAAAACACATTTCAATTATGGGCTGCTTAGTTTTTAAGTAATTTCCAAAAACGTCTGTTTATTGTTTTGTCCCACCCCCTTAACTTCGAACATTAAAAAATTCAAGGTTGTAACTTGTAGGAATTTTGCATAAAAAAAACTGTTTTTTTGTTTTGGTTGTTATAATTTCAAATGTAAAAGAGTAAAACTTACGAAACAAAAATATTTTTACTCATAAGTGGGGTGTCATATGAAAGTTTATTTTTTTCTAATCTAAAACAATTGTTTTTGTAATCTTCAAAAGCATATTTTTTGACTTATTTTCGAAAAAGTGAAATTTTATTTTTGTCCCCCCACTTATCTTACTAATCTTATCCCCACTAATCTTCGAACATTACAAAAGAAATTTTTTTTAAAAATTCACGATTGTAAGAACTTGGCAAAAAAAATAAAATTTTTTTTAGAGAGTAGAAATTTCGAAAAAAATATTTTTGACCTTGACAAGAGGGAAGGGGTGTCATATGAAAGGTGATTTTTTTTGTAGTTCAAAATAGTTTTTTTGTAATTTTCCAGAACACGGTTTTTGACTTATTTTTAAAAATGTGAAAATTTGTTTCTGTCCCTCCCTCCCTTATCTTTGAACATTATAGAAGCGAAAGATTGAAAAAAATCACGGTTATAGGTAATATTGTAGAGATTGAACGAAAACTATAACGGTTGGCTCATCATTTCAAATAATCTTTAAAGGGGGTTGAGAGAAAAAATTTCGAAAACAATTATTTTTGACCCTGACAATTGGGGTCTAAAACAGTTTTTTTTCGTAATTTTCAAAGTTACCATTTTCGATTTAAAATGGTATTTTTGTGAAGAACTATTCACGTAGAATAATCTTTGCTGAGTATCAATTTTGTTACGTGACAGCAAATGTATATTTTAGTAACTAATTAAATCTAACGAAATTCAGAAACTATTTCATAATATTAATTTTCTGAAATACTCTAAAAAGATTATGGCTACCTAGTCAGATGAACTCGGCTTAAAAAACATTATTCGGGATGACCATTGCCGTTTTGTAATCTTAACGGTCCAAGTAGTAACCGTTTGTTATTGGTATACGCATGCCATTAAATCTCAATGATTTCTAGAAACTATAATTTTTTATAGGTTAAATTTTCAACAGTTGACAGTATAATTACCAAAAATTTAGTTAGAAAAATTCATGAACCATCAACAATTGAAGCTACAACAAATGATAATATTTTTTCCAATATACATGATTTAGAACCTGCCGTCATTGAAACTTTCTTTAGCCACCATAAACAGTTATGGGTAGAATTCAACCTGTTTTTCATATTATTATATACACGGAACCCTCGGCGAGCGAGTTATATTCGCACTTGACCCGACTTTTTATATAGTTCTATCGATATATTTACAATTACATAAATATTTTGCTGCGTCAATAGATTAAAAATTGAAATACAATATCGTTTAAAAATTAAAACAAACAAATGTTAGTAAATAAAGTTTTTGCTATTGAAACTTGATATAGGTAAGATAGTGAATGTGTGTTGTTATCTGGTGTTGATTTCGTCGAATATTTTAACATAAAATATAAGTACATATTTATAAATTCGGAAACCAAATAAACTTACAGTGAAGCATGAGAAGTGATAGTAGGTTTTAAATCGTAATTAATTTTTGTTTATTTTATTAATATTTTTCTAATTTGATCGATTTGATCATGTAAATTTGTCTTTGATGAATTCATTAAAATTCAATGCTGCAAATACATACCTAGAAAATCTGTTTTAATTTTAGTGGACAACAATATTTATTTTCAAAGTTTAACCGAAAACACGACAAAGCTGTAAAATTTTGATTAATGTATTTTAATTGTTAAAGTCTAGTTTTAAAAAAGCAATACGAGCTTTGTTTTTATAACATTTTTACCAAAACAGATTACAAAGGTTATATTAGAATTTTAAAATATTTTTTTAATTTCATGTTTATTTTTTGAAAAGTTTGTGGGTGACGATTACAATTACTTGCTTGTGTGTAATGTCTATTCAGTTTATTGTTTAGTGCATTTCGGTAAATATAAGATCCCAAACCAGCTTCGATTAAGCGTTCACTACCAAATGCTTCATGAAACTTAAAATTGCTTTTTATACAATGAATGAATCTTATGATATGACTGATGTCAGCAATAAATAGCATTTTATTATAGTATAAATACTAATTATAGCTTTATTCCCATTTTCAAAATTTCTGGCATTTATTGTTAAAATATTTACTTTGATTTTTTTTTACAAATGAATTAACTTTATGACATTGTCCCTTTTGTGTTAAAGATTGTCGAGTAAATTCGTGATTTTCCTGTTAAATAAATTTTTAAAAATCAACATCTTAACATTCTAATTATTAATGTCCGAAAACCAAATCGCTTTTGATTGTTTCGAGTGAAATAATAATAATTGCTTCAGCAACTTTTTCATTTTTGCAATATACAAATACAGTTTTATACAAATTTTTATATATTAAAATTACATTTCCTTTGAAATTTAATTACAACCATTATAACTGGTATAGATAGTCGAAAGACGGAAATATATGTCAGTATAGCTAATTAATTAGTTGTTTATTCAGGCGACAATATCAATATTGTTTAAAATTGTTACCTTAAAAACGTCTAATATTAAAAACATAATTTCAATCAAATTAAGATCAATAACTCGAAAAGTAGAAGTACATTTTTCATACGGTGGCAAATGAACTATTACGAAACCTTCTTAATTGACCGTCAAAATCAATTACATTTGCCAATGATACCCAGGCAAACTATATACAAAATTATTTGATTTTCAATAAACAATTCTTTTTATTTCTATGCAATAATTCATTATTTAATTGTGGTAGATAAATATTTTGAGATAATAAGAAGTAAGAAATATAAAAAATCTTTAGCCTTGAGAGAAGGGAAAATATAATGCAATTATTAGAAAACAGAGATTTTTTAAAATTTTATATTTAAGCTTATCGCAATATGTATACTATTGTTTTAACGTGAATTCTATGTATAATTCATTACAAATTAGATACATTTTTATTTGTTTTTGTTTTCATCATACAATTTTGATTCTACAGCATACTTGTTGATGATTATAAGAATTTTTATTATAATTATTACTATTATTGTAATAAGTTCAGTTTCATTATCATCAAAAATCCCTAGACTTAATTTTATATTTTTTTTTTTTTTTTTTAATAAGAAGTGTTGTGTAGTAGGAATTACAAAATGTGTCACAACAACACATAGATACCTTTTAAGACGTAGGCCCCACAACAACATGCGTCTTGAGGTGTTGGTGGACGCTTTTTTTAAATCTTTGTGGATTGAAGGCACTCGACACTATTGATTCGGGCAAAGCATTCCATGTGTACGATGTACGCACAAAGAAATCCCCTTGCATTCTATTACTATGACAGTGAGTAATCTCGACAGTCCGACCCGCCCGTACAAAACCGATTGACGAGTAAAACGGGGAAAAACATATGTCTGAGGCATTATGGACCTGATTTCATCCGAGCACTGCTGGTGACGATATTTATAAAAAACAACGAGATCAGCAACAGTGCGACGATGTTGTAGGGAATCAAGATCTAATGTTAAATCTCGATCACCAACAATTCGTATAGCTCGCTTTTGAACAGAGTCTAAAAGAGCCAGGATATTAACAGATGCAGCGCTCCAAACTTGACAACAATGCTCCATACAGGGACATATATAGGACTTATAAATGTGGAGTAATTGATGCGAAGTAAAATATTTTTTACATCTATTGAGGAGGCCGAGTTTTCTTGACGCGCTCTTTGCCATGGCCATTATATGATCGTTCCAGAGTAAGTCATTGGATATTGTGACTCCCAATAAACGAATGCTTTCACATTCGTCTATTTGGTCGTCACACATATTAATTGAAATATCGTTGGGAAACTCGGTCTTTGATCTGGAAACAATCAATAGCTGTGTTTTGGTGGAATTAAAATTGACCAAATTTTTGTCACCCCAATCGGCGACTTTTTTTTAGGTCCTCGTTTACTTTTATGGCAGCGTCTCTCCGGACGGGATTTATTCGTTCATGCATTTACCCTTTGAAGATAGGGGGACGAATGACTTGTGCAGTGTACTATCATCTGCAAAACTATTTATTGGGTTACTGGTGATTTGCAACAGTTCGTTGATATAAATTAAAAATAAAGTGGGAGATAAAACTGAGCCTTAGGGTACACCAGCGGTTATTAATTTAGACTCAGAAGAAAAGCCATCTATAGATATCGAGATGTATCGGTTAGACAGAAAATTTTGAATCAACTTCACGACTGCGGGATGAAAACCGTACGCAACGAGCTTGTTGATCAAGTTGGCATGCCAAATTCGATCAAATGCTTTTGAGATGTCTAATGCGATCACGTACGTTTCACCACCTTTCTCAAGTATGCTATTCCAAAGATGTGCCACATAGTTCAATAGATCGGTTGTTGATCTTTTGTTACTAAAACCGTATTGGCTGTCAGATATCAAATGGTTGTCTTCCAAAAATTTGGATATATGTGAATTAATATAGTGCTCGTATATTTTAGATATGACTGGGAGTAAGGCTATTGGTCTATAATTTGAAATATCACATTTCGTTTTTTTTTTTGGAACAGGCTGGACATTGGCCAACTTCCAGCAGGATGGATAAATACCAGATTTATAGGATTTATAAAATATTTTGGTGAGGGTTGGTGCAAGTTCTTTTGAAAATGTTTTTAGAATAACGGGAGGAATGTTGTCCAGACCAGAAGCTTTGTTGTTGTTTAACCCCCTTAAAAGTTTTTCGACAATTTTGGGTTTGAAATGTAATTGTTTCATACTGAAGACTGGATTTAGGGTATTTCTTTAGGAGTTTCTAAAACTGTTGAATTTGAAGCAAAGCGTTCCGCGAACAATGTATTTTCCTTGCAGGGTCAGTAATGATTGAGTCACCATCAATGATAGGAGGGATAGAAGATTTAGTACCACAATTTAAAGAATTAATGGCACTGTAAAAACTTTTGTCAGAAATTGACATATTCGAAAGTTTTGCCGCTTTCGCTCTGTCAATCTCTGCTTTTCGTTTTCAATTATCTGGTTTGATATTTTATTAGCCTTTAAATATTGGGATCGATTAACAGAGTTCTTTTTATGAATCCAAATATTAAATAATCTACGTTTGTTTCTAAGAGCCAATTTGGCTGCTTTCGAAAACAAATATTTTTGTTGGGGTTTCATTATTGAAAAGGGAACTAATTTGTTAATACCGAATCGAATGGTTTCAGTAAAGTTTTGAGCAGAAACATTTACATCGTCAGTATAAAAACAATGACGATCAAAAGGGAAACCTTGAAAAAAACTTCGGAGACCATTGGTGTCCATTTTTGAAAAGTGAAATATTTTACGGGATTTGGGAACTAGTTTGTAGCAAATCAGTTTTGATAATTGATGTGATTAGATAATGGTCAGAATTTCCAATACTACCGTTATCGACATCGACACTCGTAATATCTGGCATAGATGTGAGATAAAGGTCTAAGAGAAAACTTTTATCACCGCCATTACGAGGAGTGAAAGTTGGGCTTTTTACAATCTGCGTCAGGTCGTGCGATGCAGCAAATATTTCTGCCTGCCTTCCATTGTTGTCGTCGTCGCCATTTTGGAAAATTCTAACCACGATTTGTTGTGGACGTAAAAGTCACCGGTAACGATAACCTCACAACTTTGAAATTGAGAAAAAAGAAATTTCACGTAGACAAACCTTTAATACTACTGTGCTGTAGCCATCACCATGTACTTCATAATTTGGAAAGCGTTTAAATGCAACACTCTCATGAATGTATGCAGTTTAAAAGCTGATTCAAGCCTATATTTGGGATTTAGTGTTACGTCATAGGGATAGTTTTCAGAAACTTGTGTTTCTGTAAGAAAAAGAATATGCGGTTGGTTGTGCTCGAGATGATGTTGCACGGCGTCCCGGTTGGCATTCAATCCTAAAATATATCCTATCCTAAAATATAAAATAATTATACTATACTGTAATTATATTATAAATTTCTGATTTTTTAAATGTATCTGATATTCTGTAGGTATCTGATATTCTTGTTCATCGTCTGGTAAAGACTAGAATGTAGCGTCAAGTATACAAATCTTAAGTTTGCGACCTAAAACCACGCTTTATCAATTTCTTGTAAAGTTTTATGCAGAATGAAAATCAACTGATTGGAAAAAATTGTTAATGGGGTGAAAACCTCGATTATAAATGTTATATAGCCTAATATACTGTTCCATGAGTCGTTACTGATCTGAACCTGTTCGTTAATATTTACAACATTTAACTCACAAACGCCGCGGCCGCCAAATGACGGTTTTGATGATACTTAAACTTACAAGATTTAAATCAGCAATTAATTGATGGTCAAGGGAATACATTACCGTTAGGCGATTATTCGTATCCTTTGAAGAATTAGCTACTTACACCATTTTCATCTTCAACAAACTATCAAAAAAATTTTAACCAGTAAACCCATCGAAAGATGCAACGGTGTTCGAAAAGTAACCTTTCGTTGTCTTCTCGGAGAAAGAACACTCCGTTACCAACCGGAAAAAGCATTAAAATAATAAACTAAGGAGTATACCGTGACCTCTCACATCAGTCCACATCTGTCATCTTCGTAAATATTCGTATTCGTAAAAATAAATTAAAACAAAATAACATTGGCTTTTTAAACGTTTCATAGGCATCGTATTTGCTAAAATCATAGTATTAATATTTTATTTGTTTCGTTTCCAGTTGTTTTTGTTCTATTTCCAAACTTTCTTTTTAGGTATTGCACTATTGCACATATCATTTAAAAATAAGTGTCAACGCATAAAATACTTCAGGCGTTTTCCTTTGCTTTTGTAATTCTTTTAGTACATACTTTGGACTGTATTCTTTTTAGTGCATTTTTGCTTGGTGTATTTTGGTGTGTATATGCATTTGTTGAAATTGCTGTATCTGAAGATATTGCCGCCACTGTATGTGGTCCAGTAATAATGGTTGCAGTTGTGGAGCTGTTGATGTTGATACATCGTTGGTGGAGAATACATCCATAGGCGGTACAAATTCATCAACACCAAATACATTACCTGCTAGATGAACTACAGTGGTAATCATACCCTTAATGTCTGAAACTCTGCTCAAGTGGCGACAACATTATTGAACAAACACCATCATCATCAGTCGCATTGAATTTTTTTTTAATTTATTGCGTATATGTACTTTATTTTTAAGGTACGCCCATGCCTAAAAAAATAAACAGAGGTTAAATTAAAACCTCGTTTATTCGTCTTTGATGGAGGTCCCATACTGTTCATGTTGTCACTTAATTCGATCATTCTGTAATCATAAACCTTGCTAGCGGATTTGTTTCCCTAAAATTTAGGTTAAATTGAATGTTTTTAATAATAACTATTTTTACATATGGGGCATTTAATGTGAACGGGAACAAACAAACATTTTTTTTCTCCAATTTTGTGAATTGGTAGTTCTCCATAAGAAAACAATTCTGGAATTTCTTTAGATTTTTTGTCCAACATCTTTTGGGTCAGTGACGGTCGCAAATTTGAAATTTTTTCTAGAACAACAAAAGTGTTTGTTGTAGGCAATATAAGGCGACTATAAAATTTTGAAAAAATGTCAGTTAGTATTTTTTCTGTAAATTACGGTAAAAATTTTGAGGATAGTTTTTCCCCGTATGTTGAGGTTTTAAAGTTTAAAATTAATTTTTCGAAATGTATGACACGGTTTTTTTTAATTTTTGGGGTTCTGTTTTTTATACACTATTGGTGAGAGTAAAACGTGTTTTTCGCATTATCTCGTAAACCTATAATCCTATGGACCTAAAATTTGAGGTGCTTATAAAACTAACTTATCCACACAAGATGACGGGTTAAAAACTATGTAAAGTTGTTTTCGTTTGTTTTGCAGAGGTACGATGTGAAGCCTTTGAGAACATAAATTTTTTTATCGAGACGAGTATGATATCATATGAAAGGGCTTCACTTCAGTATTCCTCAAAAATGTATTTTGGGAATTTTACACCTTACCATTTTTTGTATAATTTTGAAAAATGACGTTTTCTTAATGTTTTATTACCCCGATTAACTCCGACCCTACTTCATCGAAAATCTTAAAATATATTTGGAATGATAGAAAAATGAGTAGGTTTTAATGAAAAATATAGAAAAGTGGCATATACTCATAACTATATTTATTAAAGGGGTGGGAATGAGAAGGGGTAAAAACATCGTTTAAAACCAGGTCAAGTGGTTGAAAGATCAATTTGATCAATTTGAAAGATCACTTGATTTTAGAAACATTACCATTTTGTTTAGAATTTCGCAATGCATAGTTTTTGAATTATTGTCAAAAAGTGACACAAAAAGTTGGTCTCCCTCCTTGGATTTTGAGCTTAATTGACAGAAAAATTTGAAAAAATTCACAGAGATAAACTCTGATTTGATCTAAGTCTGTTTGATAAACTCTGAACGAAAATTATAGCGAAGTCTCAAATAATTACATTTTTGTGATTTTAAGGGATTGGGGTCGGGGAAGAGTGAAAAAAACTTTTTTGACCCAAGCGAGGGGGTATCATTTGAAAGAACACCTAATCTAATAAACATAGCAATTTTTTCGAATTTTGCTGTTCACAGTTTTTGAGTTATTCTAAAAAATGTGCAACTTGCAGACCGCTATGGATTAGATTTAACCTCAAGTAACATTTTTTGTGTCATTTTTGATCAATGTTGATGTGATTGACATTTACTATTGACGTCTCCTATTTAACATTTATTCTGTTAGGTGTCCATAGTCTGGCGATATAAAGACTTTACAACACAACTTTATGTTATTTGTTTTTGATATTGTGTTCTTTTACATTCACGGAACCTTGGCGAGCGAATTTTATTCGCACTTGTCCGACTTTTTAATTTAGTTTAAAATATTGCGTTTTCAATTAATTCTTATCGCGTAACGGAAGTAGTATTGATGTGAGCAGGGCTCCCGCTGAATCCATTTTTTCCATTTTTTCCATTTTTTTTGGTTCTTTCCATTTTTTTCCATTTTTTCCGTCATTTTTCCATTTTTTCCATTTTTTTAAACATTTTTTTAAAATACATATACACATTTTTATATTAATTAAAAAACTTTTCCATCGTTATTCATCAACTAGTTTTATATATAATGCAAATTCAGGGAAATAGTAGGAGAATATGTGAGCAAATAATTAATTTATCGATATAAACCTCGATAACCTTTTCGTCGATCAATTAATAGTTTTAGTAATTAAACCCAAGTAACTAAGGAAAAAGTAATTTGAATTATGCAATTCAAATATTTTAAAATTCGAATATGTTCAACTTTTGTGAGACTCCATTTGTGAAACTCCATTTCTCTTCTATATGAAGCGATGCTATTTGACGTTGAAATTTCATCATCATTTATCAGATCTACATAAGTTAGACATTGTTGTTTTTATTCAATTTTCAATTCTAGTGTATATTGTTTAGTTTGACGTTTGCTCTACGAACACATATTTTACTGTTTTCCATACTCTACTGATCTACGAGTTTGGACGACAATCTCCAACTAATTGAGATGGGCACTAAACCAATTTATATTCTAGATTTTATTTGAATTGTTATTTCTGTTTATATAAAAGACATTAGCTGCATTTCATGAAACCGTGTGATCCGGATTCGCATAAGTTTTACATGTAAAATGAGATCCAACTTTGTTTTTGGATCTCAGTTTACATGTAAAACTTAAGCGGATCCGGATCCGCATCACACTGTTTCATGAAATGCAGCTAATGTTTATGTACATTAATATGGTAATTAAAAGTTATAAACATAGTTTTAATTCTAATATAGATGTCCATGTAACATTATCTTTGTTTACAAGTTAACAGAATAATAATTAAATTTTAAGCACTTTTGGTGCTTTTTTTAGATGCTGTCGTTTTGAAAGTGAAAGAAAATGAAAATTGTTTCTTTGCTCTGTCCAGCACCAGCAGCCAAATTCTGTAATTGTGAAGCGGTGAAATGATAAGTTTTTTAATGAAAAGAAACGAAGAAATTTTTATCACTTCACCGCTTCACAGTTACAGAATTTGACTGCAGTTTTGTTAATTTTGCCTTAATATATAAAGAGCAAAAGCCGCTACCGAAACGTTGGCATCCAAAAACACCGACAAAGTCGACAAAAAGTACCTTATTTATTATAAAAAACGCTGAAAACTTAAATTAAAATATTGTTCTGTTAACCTGCAGACAAATGTAATTTTGCATGGATTTATATTAGAATAGGGTTGGGTTGCCAACTACTACAAAACATAAACCCGAATAAATCTAATGCAAACCCGAAGATTTCATTAAATATCATAAATTTCGATAAACAATCTCAAAGTATTTATAAAATATGGACTTAAAACCTCCTACTCCGATATATCAAAAACTTTGGTCTGTGGGAAGGCCGAAGTGTTTGGTATAGTGATTGATGAAGACTGAAATATCTGTCGTTTTCAATTTTCCCTAAAACATTTCAATGGCATACAGACGGACATTTTTGTTTGCCCAGTTAGACTGGTTATGATCCAAAACGTTGAGAAATGATTGTACACTTGTTGAGAAATAATTGTACACATCCCCAACCTCAATTTTTTTGAAGTACCTTTTATTTTCTCCACAAACGAATCTTTGTGGCCTTTGTTGTGTTACTCTATTTCTTCCTTCTGGTTTTCGTATTTGTTATTTCTCCTATTAATCTGTTTATTTAGCCATTATTTAGCTTCGTTCTCCAACTTCGTAATCGATATCATTAACATCCTTGGTATCTCAAAAAACTTTCTTGGCATCCAATACGATCTCAACCAAAACAAACCTCATTTACTTGAGCTAGGTGAAACACAAGTTTCAAATATCAATAATGTACGATTCGGCTGTAAAAATCATTCTCCGGAGCTCTAAACACCGTGTTGTAATGATATACATATATACACAAGGATTTTAAACATACAAAGCTCCCCCAGTACGAAACAAGTAGTATTTCTGTATACTGCTTTATCTGTCTCAAAGTCGTCGCAAATAAACATGACATCTATTTGTGTTATTTACACCGTAGTTATCCTTACCACCATAATCACCCCATTGGACGCGTTTAATTCTCTTAAAGACACAATTGATAATATCTTCATCACTGCACCTAATCCAGTCCTCACGGAGAAATAGGGTGTAGCAATTCATGACTTTGGTGAGTCTCATAACATTTCCCTTGATATATCCAAGGCGTTTGATAGAGTTTGGCATCGGCTCTTATCAACAAATTAATTTTATTTTTAGTCTTTTTATTCCAGAGATCTCTTAGTAGTTGGTGTTGTTTCGGATAATTTCTCAATTCAAGCCTGCATTAATCAGGGTTCGGTTCTTTCGCCACCCCTTTTTCTGATCTTTTTTAACGGTTTGTTATATAGCACCACAAACCCAATATTTAGATCTTCCGAAGTTCTATCTAACATTCATATATTAAGAGAATGAAGAAGAAAAGAAGAAACAGCCATCTAGTCTAACTGCTAATTATACTCGTAGAAAAATGGTTCAATCCTTGGATCTTAAATCAATTCTGGACTAAAATCTAGATCTTGAATCAATCGGAACTGGTGTATACTGAACCTTATGACATTTAATTCTAGTTTTGTCCTATAAAACCTCACTCTATAGCTCCTGTTTTGAAAAGTTTTCCAGACTAGCATTATTAAACTCACCTGCACTTAACTATTTCGTACTAATATAAACCACAAACGAAAATGGCATGATCACATTTGTTCTGTGGCGAAATTAGAGTCCCAACGACTTGGCTTCGTACGTTGTAGTCAAATTTTTGTCTCCATCTGAAATAACTACGATGTATAAAGAATTTATACGACCAATCCACGAATTCTACCCCAATTTATGGGTTGCAGTATACCAGAAACATCTAAATTTTGTCGACAGAGTTCATAGGCGTGTTGAAGCCGATCATACAAGAGTTGTTGGAGCATTTACATTATACTACGCTATGCTCTAAAGAAATTAATCACTTAATGCCTCCATTACGTAGATCTTCACGAGCCACAAGCCAATCTTGGCATTCTTATAAGCATACCTTAGAGGTCTCATATGTGGAAACATCTATTTATACCAATTCCTTCTTTTCTCATTTCGTATACTGGTGGAATCGATTAACGAAAAATGTTTTCAAAATGGCTTCAATTACAACTAGTGATGTAAAAGTGTTTAATACTATTGTATAATACGCGGTATTATACGTAAAATACCGTATTGTCCAAAACGTAGTAAAATACAAGGTATTTTAATATAAAACTTTTTTCTATTGTGGTGGCGCACGAATCAGTAATCTGCAATTTTATTGAGATTTCGCGTGGATTACTTGAAGAATTTATAACTGCAAAAATATATACTACTGGTTCTTGAATATATGAACGACACAGAAGAAATTAATGAGTTATTGCCCCTTGTTACTAACAGTTAGAAACGCATTCTTAGTGATTCGCAAATTTCTATGGCAACAAAATTGTTGTAATATCAACAGAACATAAATTTCAAACATCGAATGCTGCATCATTACTGTTCACCGTTCATTCATTCATTCACCGTTCACCGGAATTTTTTTTATGCAGCAGATCAAAATTATGAGCCATGAACACATTCCGTTCCACTCATTATGAGCTATGGACTGTCATTCAATTTTACATCTTTGAGTAGTCCTCTTTCTATACATTCAAATTGATTAACTAAAACAGCCAAATCTCAAAACTCACATTTTGAAACCGATGGCAGCTATATTGATTGTTTAACTTAGTGGCAAAGAGTTTGTGGCTCTTCGGAATGTTGCATCGTGCCGCATATTCCACTGTAGCAGAAAAATCTTTTTCAATCTGCAGCCTAACTCATACTGCAAGAAGTATTTGTCTTACAAATCAACGAGGCGTAATCTTGTTTATGTGAAAAATCATAATTTAAATCTTCAACAGTTTACCGATGGGAAATGATAAGTCTTCAATTTAAATAAAACCATAAATACAATAACTCGGCGCGAATGAAAGTGATTAATATTGAAACCAATCAGAATCACATGAATAAATAGATCTTATTAGCATTGGTTTAAGAAATATAAAGAAAGATAACGATAAGAAATCCAAATGTCGGGGCAGTTATTTAGAATAAAATGAATTAGTTGTGATTGAAAATGGTGATGGAAGTAATTTTTTGTTGTTATACCACTAACACTGTATGTCGGCTATTGCACTTTTGTATAGAATATACGGTATTTTATTTTGTATTATACAATGTATAATACGCTGTATTATACAAAAAAAAAAAAATACCGTATTTTAACATCTCTAATTACAACTATACTACATGATTATATAATATGAACAATTATTAAATCCAAATAACAGAAGTGGTTCAAGTGTTAACACGCTTTCCTTTTAACACAAAACACCTGCGTTCGATTTACGGCGAAGGTTTGGGAAACATAAAATGGATCTTAATTTTTCTAATTATTTAATTAATTAAAAAATTATCCATGAGGTTTGCAATACTATTGCACATACAATAATATGTTATTGTAATTCGGCGACCACTAAATGTGCCGAATGCAACCACTAAATGTATAAATGAGAACAAAATGTGCAAAGAAATGTATTTTAAAAAGCTTCCGTAATATATTTCCATATGCTTCCTAGTGGACTACGGTTCATGATGATGATGGTAAACCAGACTTGCAGTTATTACTTTCACTTCGTATAATATGCAGGTGTGAAACTGCAAGCTAGTAAACTCCGAACTGTGTGAAGTCCAAGACGATAGAAAGCCTACGTGTTATATTGATCAACTTATGCTAGATTTAAATAAATTATTCATAATTAAAAACATAAATTTTCACCAGAAAAATACTAAAAAGAATATCGTTCCTATTAGGAACAGTTTATAAATAAAAAGTTTATAATTGTATGCCACTTGTCGTGACCTAAATTATTCACAAGTGCCTCGCTTTGTCCAACACATTGAAATTTTTTTTAAAAGACTGTGTTACATTGTGGTATTTGATCTTTGTAATTAGCGTTTCTATGATGAAGACAATGTTTTCTGTCAGTGAAATTGAACGAGAATTAAAACTAACTAAATTCCAAGGTACCGGTACAATGATATATAGAATTAATAATTATATCGAACTGAATCGACTCAATTCAAAAAATATATTTTGCTGTAACTTATTTGCATGAGAGTCTAAAGCAGCAAATTGATATTGTAAGAATGATGGTATATAGAATGGTGATAAAAACACATCACGAACGATTACCTGTTTAATATCAATCTATTTGGGACATACTACTGCCGAAAATTTGTAAGAAACTTTCATATTATGCATTCCATGAACCAATACTTGGATTCAAGTTTCGATGAACGGAACTAATGTTAACTTAAAATCTATTTGACATCTAAAGGTGGACTTAGCACATGATTCGAGTAATAAAGAAATTCTGAATCTGGGCAGCTGCGGCTTACGTAAAATTAGTAATGCATTTAACGCTGGAGTTAAAGCAACGAATTGATCTGTGGCTGAATTTGTATGATCTGATTCGCTTATAATTTATTTGCTTACTTTCAATGCTCCTAATCGAAAAGCCGATGAAAAATATTATATATTAAAAATATTAAAATATTCCTCACGAAAAACTTTGTTCAAAATGGTTGAACAAGCCTCTTTACTCTCACCTGGTTTTAAGAAATATGTTAATGAAGTTACTAAAACTAAAAATTTAGTTTCTGAAACACTTAAAGATGAATTATTGGATTAAAAATTATCTGTTTTTATATTGTTTACTTATGAGATGCAATGCAACTATTTTGTACTCAGATTCAATCAAATAATCTTTTAGTTCCATTTCTTCATAAAAATAATTCAACAATTCATTTTATTTCAATTTTAAAAACAATATGTACGAGAATCGTTCAATCTGAAATTTTCGAGTCAAGGTTTTTGTTATATTAACGATTAAAAGTGTTAACAAATGAAAAAATGTACACTTTTATTAATTTTTCTATCAATTATAAAATACCGTAGTTTAAACATTTTCTGAAAAAATTAAAAACCGAGTCTGGATAACCTGAAAAAACAGGAATTTTTTTTACCGTAATATTCTAAGATACCCTATGTATTACACATTTTAAATTGTTTGTTTACCATTTTTTTCCATTTTTTCCATTTTTTTAGCGAAAAATTTCCATTTTTTCCATTTTTTTCAATCTGACTTTAAAACGGGAGCCCTGTGTGAGCGTACTGAAGATAGAAAAACACTTTTCACGTAGTTCTAATACTTTATGATTTTTTATTCTCGGAAATATCAGCATCTAGGAAAATTTCGCACATGACAAATGTGACTTAAAATTTTACGTAGATTGAATTTATTTTTCGATTTACAAAAATCGTCAATTTGTAAAATGCATGGCGCCATATTGGAGCCGCCATTTTGAATTTTAAAAAGTTGACACGGGATATAGATTTAATCATGATTATCTTATAATACATTCTTTCAACTTTAATTTCCGTTGTACAGCACAAGATATAACGTGAAAAGTGGTTTTGGAGGTGGTTTTTAATATTCAGCACCCTCTAGCGCTCACGTCGATACTACTTCCGTCAATAAGAATTATTTGAAAGTGCATATTTTAAACTAAATTTTGAAAAAAAAAAAATTGAAAACAAAACGTGTCATATATTTCGAAAAATTGATTTTAAACATTAAAAGTTAAAACCCTAAACTAAGGGAGAAAACTACCCTAAATTTTTTTTTAATATTTTCATCGTATACTACGGGAAAAATGCTAACGAACTAATATTATTTAAAAAACTTTTAAACGCATTAAATTGCCTACAAAATAAAGGCGTTTGACGTTTAAGAAAAAATTTAAAATTTGTTACCGTCTCTGACGGCCAAAACAGGGCTCCCGCTGAATCCATTTTTTCCATTTTTTCCATTTTTTTTGGTTCTTTCCATTTTTTTCCATTTTTTCCGTCATTTTTCCATTTTTTCCATTTTTTTAAACATTTTTTTAAAATACATATACACATTTTTATATTAATTAAAAAACTTTTCCATCGTTATTCATCAACTAGTTTTATATATAATGCAAATTCAGGGAAATAGTAAGAGAATATGTGAGCAAATAATTAATTTATCGATATAAACCTCGATAACCTTTTCGTCGATCAATTAATAGTTTTAGTAATTAAACCCAAGTAACTAAGGAAAAAGTAATTTGAATTATGCAATTCAAATATTCTGAAATTCGAATATGTTCAACCTTTGTGAGAGTAAAACTCCATTTCTCTTCTATATGAAGCGATGCTATTTGACGTTGAAATTTCATCATCATTTATCAGATCTACATAAGTTAGACATTGTTGTTTTTATTCAATTTTCACTTCTAGTGTATATTGTTTAGTTTGAAGTTTGCTCTACGAACACATATTTTACTGTTTTCCATACTCTACTGATCTACGAGTTTGGACGACAATCTCCAACTAATTGAGATGGGCAGTAAACCAATTTATATTCTAGATTTTATTTGAATGGATATTTCTGTTTATATAAAAGACATTAGCTGCATTTCATGAAACCGTGTGATCCGGATTCGCATAAGTTTTACATGTAAAATGAGATCCAACTTTGTTTTTGGATCTCAGTTTACATGTAAAACTTAAGCGGATCCGGATCACACTGTTTCATGAAATGCAGCTAATGTTTATGTACATTAATATGGTAATTAAAAGTTATAAACATAGTTTTAATTCTAATATAGATGTCCATGTAACATTATCTTTGTTTACAAGTTAACAGAATAATAATTAAATTTTAAGCACTTTTGGTGCTTTTTTTAGATGCTGTCGTTTTGAAAGTGAAAGAAAATGAAAATTGTTTCTTTGCTCTGTCCAGCACCAGCAGCCAAATTCTGTAATTGTGAAGCGGTGAAATGATAAGTTTTTTAATGAAAAGAAACGAAGAAATTTTTATCACTTCACCGCTTCACAGTTACAGAATTTGACTGCAGTTTTGTTAATTTTGCCTTAATATATAAAGAGCAAAAGCCGCTACCGAAACGTTGGCATCCAAAAACACCGACAAAGTCGACAAAAAGTACCTTATTTATTATAAAAAACGCTGAAAACTTAAATTAAAATATTGTTATGTTAACCTGCAGACAAATGTAATTTTGCATGGACATTTATATTAGAATAGGGTTGGGTTGCCAACTACTACAAAACATAAACCCGAATAAATCTAATGCAAACCCGAAGATTTCATTAAATATCATAAATTTCGATAATCAATCTCAAAGTATTTATAAAATATGGACTTAAAACCTCCTACTCCGATGTATCAAAAACTTTGGTCTGTGGGAAGGCCGAAGGGTTTGGTATTGTGATTGATGAAGACTGAAATATCTGTCGTTTTCAATTTTCCCTAAAACATTTCAATGGCATACAGACGGACATTTTTGTTTGCCCATTTAGACTGGTTATGATCCAAAACGTTGAGAAATGCTTGTACACTTGTTGAGAAATAATTGTACACATCCCCAACCTCAATTTTTTTGAAGTACCTTTTATTTTCTCCACAAACGAATCTTTGTGGCCTTTGTTGTGTTACTCTATTTCTTCCTTCTGGTTTTCGTATTTGTTATTTCTCCTATTAATCTGTTTATTTAGCCATTATTTAGCTTCGTAATCGATATCATTAACATCCTTGGTATCTCAAAAAACTTTCTTGGTATCCAATACGATCTCAACCAAAACAAACCTCATTTACTTGAGCTAGGTGAAACACAAGTTTCAAATATCAATAATGTACGATTCGGCTGTAAAAATCATTCTCCGGAGCTCTAAACACCGTGTTGTAATGATATACATATATACACAAGGATTTTAAACATACAAAGCTCCCCCAGTACGAAACAAGTAGTATTTCTGTATACTGCTTTATCTGTCTCAAAGTCGTCGCAAATAAACATGACATCTATTTGTGTTATTTACACCGTAGTTATCCTTACCACCATAATCACCCCATTGGACGCGTTTAATTCTCTTAAAGACACAATTGATAATATCTTCATCACTGCACCTAATCCAGTCCTCACGGAGAAATAGGGTGTAGCAATTCATGACTTTGGTGAGTCTCATAACATTTCCCTTGATATATCCAAGGCGTTTGATAGAGTTTGGCATCGGCTCTTATCAACAAATTAATTTTATTTTTAGTCTTTTTATTCCAGAGATCTCTTAGTAGTTGGTGTTGTTTCGGATAATTTCTCAATTCAAGCCTGCATTAATCAGGGTTCGGTTCTTTCGCCACCCCTTTTTCTGATCTTTTTTAACGGTTTGTTATATAGCACCACAAACCCAATATATAGATCTTCCGAAGTTCTATCTAACATTCATATATTAAGAGAATGAAGAAGAAAAGAAGAAACAGCCATCTAGTCTAACTGCTAATTATACTCGTAGAAAAATGGTTCAATCCTTGGATCTTAAATCAATTCTGGACTAAAATCTAGATCTTGAATCAATCGGAACTGGTGTATACTGAACCTTATGACATTTAATTCTAGTTTTGTCCTATAAAACCTCACTCTATAGCTCCTGTTTTGAAAAGTTTTCCAGACTAGCATTATTAAACTCACCTGCACTTAACTATTTCGTACTAATATAAACCACAAACGAAAATGGCATGATCACATTTGTTCTGTGGCGAAATTAGAGTCCCAACGACTTGGCTTCGTACGTTGTAGTCAAATTTTTGTCTCCATCTGAAATAACTACGATGTATAAAGAATTTATACGACCAATCCACGAATTCTACCCCAATTTATGGGTTGCAGTATACCAGAAACATCTAAATTTTGTCGACAGAGTTCATAGGCGTGTTGAAGCCGATCATACAAGAGTTGTTGGAGCATTTACATTATACTACGCTATGCTCTAAAGAAATTAATCACTTAATGCCTCCATTACGTAGATCTTCACGAGCCACAAGCCAATCTTGGCATTCTTATAAGCATACCTTAGAGGTCTCATATGTGGAAACATCTATTTATACCAATTCCTTCTTTTCTCATTTCGTATACTGGTGGAATCGATTAACGAAAAATGTTTTCAAAATGGCTTCAATTACAACTATACTACATGATTATATAATATGAACAATTATTAAATCCAAATAACAGAAGTGGTTCAAGTGTTAACACGCTTTCCTTTTAACACAAAACACCTGCGTTCGATTTACGGCGAAGGTTTGGGAAACATAAAATGGATCTTAATTTTTCTAATTATTTAATTAATTAAAAAATTATCCATGAGGTTTGCAATACTATTGCACATACAATAATATGTTATTGTAATTCGGCGACCACTAAATGTGCCGAATGCAACCACTAAATGTATAAATGAGAACAAAATGTGCAAAGAAATGTATTTTAAAAAGCTTCCGTAATATATTTCCATATGCTTCCTAGTGGACTACGGTTCATGATGATGATGGTAAACCAGACTTGCAGTTATTACTTTCACTTCGTATAATATGCAGGTGTGAAACTGCAAGCTAGTAAACTCCGAACTGTGTGAAGTCCAAGACGATAGAAAGCCTACGTGTTATATTGATCAACTTATGCTAGATTTAAATAAATTATTCATAATTAAAAACATAAATTTTCACCAGAAAAATACTAAAAAGAATATCGTTCCTATTAGGAACAGTTTATAAATAAAAAGTTTATAATTGTATGCCACTTGTCGTGACCTAAATTATTCACAAGTGCCTCGCTTTGTCCAACACATTGAAATTTTTTTTAAAAGACTGTGTTACATTGTGGTATTTGATCTTTGTAATTAGCGTTTCTATGATGAAGACAATGTTTTCTGTCAGTGAAATTGAACGAGAATTAAAACTAACTAAATTCCAAGGTACCGGTACAATGATATATAGAATTAATAATTATATCGAACTGAATCGACTCAATTCAAAAAATATATTTTGCTGTAACTTATTTGCATGAGAGTCTAAAGCAGCAAATTGATATTGTAAGAATGATGGTATATAGAATGGTGATAAAAACACATCACGAACGATTACCTGTTTAATATCAATCTATTTGGGACATACTACTGCCGAAAATTTGTAAGAAACTTTCATATTATGCATTCCATGAACCAATACTTGGATTCAAGTTTCGATGAACGGAACTAATGTTAACTTAAAATCTATTTGACATCTAAAGGTGGACTTAGCACATGATTCGAGTAATAAAGAAATTCTGAATCTGGGCAGCTGCGGCTTACGTAAAATTAGTAATGCATTTAACGCTGGAGTTAAAGCAACGAATTGATCTGTGGCTGAATTTGTATGATCTGATTCGCTTATAATTTATTTGCTTACTTTCAATGCTCCTAATCGAAAAGCCGATGAAAAATATTATATATTAAAAATATTAAAATATTCCTCACGAAAAACTTTGTTCAAAATGGTTGAACAAGCCTCTTTACTCTCACCTGGTTTTAAGAAATATGTTAATGAAGTTACTAAAACTAAAAATTTAGTTTCTGAAACACTTAAAGATGAATTATTGGATTAAAAATTATCTGTTTTTATATTGTTTACTTATGAGATGCAATGCAACTATTTTGTACTCAGATTCAATCAAATAATCTTTTAGTTCCATTTCTTCATAAAAATAATTCAACAATTCATTTTATTTCAATTTTAAAAACAATATGTACGAGAATCGTTCAATCTGAAATTTTCGAGTCAAGGTTTTTGTTATATTAACGATTAAAAGTGTTAACAAATGAAAAAATGTACACTTTTATTAATTTTTCTATCAATTATAAAATACCGTAGTTTAAACATTTTCTGAAAAAATTAAAAACCGAGTCTGGATAACCTGAAAAAACAGGAATTTTTTTTACCGTAATATTCTAAGATACCCTATGTATTACACATTTTAAATTGTTTGTTTACCATTTTTTTCCATTTTTTCCATTATTTAGCGAAAAATTTCCATTTTTTCCATTTTTTTCAATCTGACTTTAAAACGGGAGCCCTGTGTGAGCGTACTGAAGATAGAAAAACACTTTTCACGTAGTTCTAATACTTTATGATTTTTTATTCTCGGAAATATCAGCATCTAGGAAAATTTCGCACATGACAAATGTGACTTAAAATTTTACGTAGATTGAATTTATTTTTCGATTTACAAAAATCGTCAATTTGTAAAATGCATGGCGCCATATTGGAGCCGCCATTTTGAATTTTAAAAAGTTGACACGGGATATAGATTTAATCATGATTATCTTATAATACATTCTTTCAACTTTAATTTCCGTTGTACAGCACAAGATATAACGTGAAAAGTGGTTTTGGAGGTGGTTTTTAATATTCAGCACCCTCTAGCGCTCACGTCGATACTACTTCCGTCAATAAGAATTATTTGAAAGTGCATATTTTAAACTAAATTTTGAAAAAAAAAAAATTGAAAACAAAACGTGTCATATATTTCGAAAAATTGATTTTAAACATTAAAAGTTAAAACCCTAAACTAAGGGAGAAAACTACCCTAAATTTTTTTTTAATATTTTCATCGTATACTACGGGAAAAATGCTAACGAACTAATATTATTTAAAAAACTTTTAAACGCATTAAATTGCCTACAAAATAAAGGCGTTTGACGTTTAAGAAAAAATTTAAAATTTGTTACCGTCTCTGACGGCCAAAACAGGGCTCCCGCTGAATCCATTTTTTCCATTTTTTTTGGTTCTTTCCATTTTTTTCCATTTTTTCCGTCATTTTTCCATTTTTTCCATTTTTTTAAACATTTTTTTAAAATACATATACACATTTTTATATTAATTAAAAAACTTTTCCATCGTTATTCATCAACTAGTTTTATATATAATGCAAATTCAGGGAAATAGTAGGAGAATATGTGAGCAAATAATTAATTTATCGATATAAACCTCGATAACCTTTTCGTCGATCAATTAATAGTTTTAGTAATTAAATCCAAGTAACTAAGGAAAAAGTAATTTGAATTATGCAATTCAAATATTCTGAAATTCGAATATGTTCAACCTTTGTGAGAGTAAAACTCCATTTCTCTTCTATATGAAGCGATGCTATTTGACGTTGAAATTTCATCATCATTTATCAGATCTACATAAGTTAGACATTGTTGTTTTTATTCAATTTTCACTTCTAGTGTATATTGTTTAGTTTGAAGTTTGCTCTACGAACACATATTTTACTGTTTTCCATACTCTACTGATCTACGAGTTTGGACGACAATCTCCAACTAATTGAGATGGGCAGTAAACCAATTTATATTCTAGATTTTATTTGAATGGATATTTCTGTTTATATAAAAGACATTAGCTGCATTTCATGAAACCGTGTGATCCGGATTCGCATAAGTTTTACATGTAAAATGAGATCCAACTTTGTTTTTGGATCTCAGTTTACATGTAAAACTTAAGCGGATCCGGATCACACTGTTTCATGAAATGCAGCTAATGTTTATGTACATTAATATGGTAATTAAAAGTTATAAACATAGTTTTAATTCTAATATAGATGTCCATGTAACATTATCTTTGTTTACAAGTTAACAGAATAATAATTAAATTTTAAGCACTTTTGGTGCTTTTTTTAGATGCTGTCGTTTTGAAAGTGAAAGAAAATGAAAATTGTTTCTTTGCTCTGTCCAGCACCAGCAGCCAAATTCTGTAATTGTGAAGCGGTGAAATGATAAGTTTTTTAATGAAAAGAAACGAAGAAATTTTTATCACTTCACCGCTTCACAGTTACAGAATTTGACTGCAGTTTTGTTAATTTTGCCTTAATATATAAAGAGCAAAAGCCGCTACCGAAACGTTGGCATCCAAAAACACCGACAAAGTCGACAAAAAGTACCTTATTTATTATAAAAAACGCTGAAAACTTAAATTAAAATATTGTTATGTTAACCTGCAGACAAATGTAATTTTGCATGGACATTTATATTAGAATAGGGTTGGGTTGCCAACTACTACAAAACATAAACCCGAATAAATCTAATGCAAACCCGAAGATTTCATTAAATATCATAAATTTCGATAATCAATCTCAAAGTATTTATAAAATATGGACTTAAAACCTCCTACTCCGATGTATCAAAAACTTTGGTCTGTGGGAAGGCCGAAGGGTTTGGTATTGTGATTGATGAAGACTGAAATATCTGTCGTTTTCAATTTTCCCTAAAACATTTCAATGGCATACAGACGGATATTTTTGTTTGCCCATTTAGACTGGTTATGATCCAAAACGTTGAGAAATGCTTGTACACTTGTTGAGAAATAATTGTACACATCCCCAACCTCAATTTTTTTGAAGTACCTTTTATTTTCTCCACAAACGAATCTTTGTGGCCTTTGTTGTGTTACTCTATTTCTTCCTTCTGGTTTTCGTATTTGTTATTTCTCCTATTAATCTGTTTATTTAGCCATTATTTAGCTTCGTAATCGATATCATTAACATCCTTGGTATCTCAAAAAACTTTCTTGGTATCCAATACGATCTCAACCAAAACAAACCTCATTTACTTGAGCTAGGTGAAACACAAGTTTCAAATATCAATAATGTACGATTCGGCTGTAAAAATCATTCTCCGGAGCTCTAAACACCGTGTTGTAATGATATACATATATACACAAGGATTTTAAACATACAAAGCTCCCCCAGTATGAAACAAGTAGTATTTCTGTATTCTGCTTTATCTGTCTCAAAGTCATCGCAAATAAACATGACATCTATTTGTGTTATTTACACCGTAGTTATCCTTACCACCATAATCACCCCATTGGACGCGTTTAATTCTCTTAAAGACACAATTGATAATATCTTCATCACTGCACCTAATCCAGTCCTCACGGAGAAATAGGGTGTAGCAATTCATGACTTTGGTGAGTCTCATAACATTTCCCTTGATATATCCAAGGCGTTTGATAGAGTTTGGCATCGGCTCTTATCAACAAATTAATTTTATTTTTAGTCTTTTTATTCCAGAGATCTCTTAGTAGTTGGTGTTGTTTCGGATAATTTCTCAATTCAAGCCTGCATTAATCAGGGTTCGGTTCTTTCGCCACCGCTTTTTCTGATCTTTTTTAACGGTTTGTTATTTAGCACCACAAACCCAATATATAGCTCTTCCGAAGTTCTATCTAACATTCATATATTAAGAGAATGAAGAAGAAAAGAAGAAACAGCCATCTAGTCTAACTGCTAATTATACTCGTAGAAAAATGGTTCAATCCTTGGATCTTAAATCAATTCTGGACTAAAATCTAGATCTTGAATCAATCGGAACTGGTGTATACTGAACCTTATGACATTTAATTCTAGTTTTGTCCTATAAAACCTCACTCTATAGCTCCTGTTTTGAAAAGTTTTCCAGACTAGCATTATTAAACTCACCTGCACTTAACTATTTCGTACTAATATAAACCACAAACGAAAATGGCATGATCACATTTGTTCTGTGGCGAAATTAGAGTCCCAACGACTTGGCTTCGTACGTTGTAGTCAAATTTTTGTCTCCATCTGAAATAACTACGATGTATAAAGAATTTATACGACCAATCCACGAATTCTACCCCAATTTATGGGTTGCAGTATACCAGAAACATCAAAATTTTGTCGACAGAGTTCATAGGCGTGTTGAAGCCGATCATACAAGAGTTGTTGGAGCATTTACATTATACTACGCTATGCTCTAAAGAAATTAATCACTTAATGCCTCCATTACGTAGATCTTCACGAGCCACAAGCCAATCTGGGCATTCTTATAAGCATACCTTAGAGTTTTCATATGTGGAAACATCCATTTATACCAATTCCTTCTTTTCTCATTTCGTATACTGGTGGAATCGATTAACGAAAAATGTTTTCAAAATGGCTTCAATTACAACTATACTACATGATTATATAATATGAACAATTATTAAATCCAAATAACAGAAGTGGTTCAAGTGTTAACACGCTTTCCTTTTAACACAAAACACCTGCGTTCGATTTACGGCGAAGGTTTGGGAAACATAAAATGGATCTTAGTATTTTTCTAATTATTTAATTAATTAAAAAATTATCCATGAGGTTTGCAATACTATTGCACATACAATAATATGTTATTGTAATTCGGCGACCGCTAAATGTGCCGAATGCAACCACTAAATGTGTAAATGAGAACAAAATGTGCAAAGAAATGTATTTTAAAAAGCTTCGTAATATATTTCCATATGCTTCCTAGTGGAGTACGGTTCATGATGATGATGGTAAACCAGACTTGCAGTTATTACTTTCACTTCGTATAATATGCAGGTGTGAAACTGCAAGCTAGTAAACTCCGAACTGTGTGAAGTCCAAGACGATAGAAAGCCTACGTGTTATATTGATCAACTTATGCTAGATTTAAATAAATTATTCATAATTAAAAACATAAATTTTCACCAGAAAAATACTAAAAAGAATATCGTTCCTATTAGGAACAGTTTATAAATAAAAAGTTTATAATTGTATGCCACTTGTCGTGACCTAAATTATTCACAAGTGCCTCGTTTTGTCCAACACGATGAAATTTTTTTTAAAAGACTGTGTTACATTGTGGTATTTGATCTTTGTAATTAGCGTTTCTATGATGAAGACAATGTTTTCTGTCAGTGAAATTGAACGAGAATTAAAACTAACTAAATTCCAAGGTACCGGTACAATGATATGTAGAATTAATAATTATATCGAACTGAATCGACTCAATTCAAAAAATATATTTTGCTGTAACTTATTTGCATGAGAGTCTAAAGCAGCAAATTGATATTGTAAGAATGATGGTATATAGAATGGTGATAAAAACAAATCACGAACGATTACCTGTTTAATATCAATCTATTTGGGACATACTACTGCCGAAAATTTGTAAGAAACTTTCATATTATGCATTCCATGAACCAATACTTGGATTCAAGTTTCGATGAACGGAACTAATGTTAACTTAAAATCTATTTGACATCTAAAGGTGGACTTAGCACATGATTCGAGTAATAAAGAAATTCTGAATCTGGGCAGCTGCGGCTTACGTAAAATTAGTAATGCATTTAACGCTGGAGTTAAAGCAACGAATTGATCTGTGGCTGAATTTGTATGATCTGATTCGCTTATAATTTATTTGCTTACTTTCAATGCTCCTAATCGAAAAGCCGATGAAAAATATTATATATTAAAAATATTAAAATATTCCTCACGAAACTTTGTTCAAAATGGTTGAACAAGCCTCTTTCATCTCACCTGGTTTTAAGAAATATGTTAATGGAAATTCAATCAAATAATCTTTTAGTTCCATTTCTTCATAAAAATAATTTAACAATTCATTTTATTTCAATTTTAAAAACAATATGTACGAGAATCGTTCAATCTGAAATTTTCGAGTCAAGGTTTTTGTTATATTAACGATTAAAAGTGTTAACAAATTTACACTTTTACATGTACATTTACACTTTTATTAATTTTTCTATCAATTATAAAATACCGTAGTTTAAACATTTTCTAAAAAAATTAAAAACCGAGTCTGGATAACCTGAAAAAACAGGGATTTTTTTTACCGTAATATTCTAAGATACCCTATGTATTACACATTTTAAATTGTTTGTTTACCATTTTTTTCCATTTTTTCCATTTTTTTAGCGAAAAATTTCCATTTTTTCCATTTTTTTCAATCTGACTTTAAAACGGGAGCCCTGCCAAAATTATTTTCTGTTGGAGAACTATCAATCCTCAAAATTTGGAAAAAATAAAATTTTTGTTTGTTCCCGTTCACGTAGAATGCCCCATATACATGTAAACAAAACTATTGTAAACAAACTTCTATAATAATTAACTATTATGTTATTTTATGAACACAAACCTACATTTTTAAATTAAGAACTAGATTCATTCTGCAACATTTCGCATAGTCACTTTTTGTTTTTATGATAATTCATCGAATATAAGATGCTGTAGCAAAAGTTTCAGCAGCGAATCGCCAAAGCTTCACTTCCTAAAAATTTGCTTACTGCCAATTGATCGCTCATTATAATGAATAAACTGATCATTAACTTATATACATACATACATACAATAAAAGCTCATATGTTATTCGAGACACAAATTAAAATTAGGTAATATAAACTCATACAGCGGTGTTTACTCGACACATTTTATATTATTCCAAAGTAGCAATTGAAACCAACACAAGTGCCTGCTGGCAGTTATTTTATTTACAGTATTGTCAATAATATAGACGACTAAAAATTTTTTAATCAAATTGTTGTGTTTCTAACAAAATCGTTTTATTTTACGATACAAAGCATTAAAATCATGAATGCCTCTTACATTGTGCGTTATATTTACTATAATTTGTAAGGAAATTATGATATTCAGTATAAAATCTATCACCATAGGCATTAAAATGAGAATGAATATGTTCTATAATCTATATGCTGTCAATTGTCATGTAATGTATTGTCTAAACTCTAAACAGAAAATCGAATATAAATACATAAAATATTTTATTTAAAAATATTAAATTTTTGGAATTAAACCTTCGGTAAATTTAAAAAGAAAAGCTCGCGTATCGTAAAAAAGGTATATAAATCTATGAAAAATACATAAATCGAGTGAATTTGAATCTCCATTTTTTTCCAAAACATCCTTATCGCTAAAAGTGCATCGGTAGTACCGCGACCTTGTTGGCAACCACACTGATATTCTTCAACCAGTTGTTAAGCAAAAGAATTGGTTTTGGCTACCAAAATGTATAAAAAGATCTTATATGTACCGTGCAGAGGAGAGCGATTCTTCTGTAGTTTGAACATCGTAAACGATTACCCTTTTTATGGATGGGGTATCACTATCAGCATAGCTAAATTCCAGACCTATGGCATAGTTTCAAACCTCCAACGTATTTGTTGTGTTGAGTTAGGAAAATTGAGTTGCCTAGTCGTAGCACTCTTGACTTCGATTTCGGTGAACCCGGGTTCGACTCTCATCTTAGGTTAAAGTATTTTTAAACAAAACATTAACAACCATCAATACACCAGTTTTCTTCCCAATTAACGGCGATAGCCAACTAATCCAGTTGATAAATTGGAAAAATATGGGCTGATCACCCATATAAGAACGTAGGCTATCAACAAGTATATTAATTTTCATCAATTCACTCAAGTTTCTGGTGGGGCTTCACTTGAAGACTTGATTTTATCGTTTTGTTTTATGTGGGTATATAAAAAAAATCGATTAAATTAATTTTTCATGTGAATTGATGAAAATTGATGCATGTGAGCGATACTTGTTGACAGCCTACGTTCCTATATGAAACACATATGGTACAATAAAAAAATAGTCTGGAACATAGAGTTTCATCGCCATGTAAAATTATTTCGGATGTTATATCGTTGAAACCAGACGTCGAGATCACGTATTAATCTTGACAGCGGCGCATCAAATTCCGTTTTGTCAGTTCGTCGTCCACTTGTGCCTTTGATGCACAAGAAAGCTTTGCTCGTCGCCCAATTTGCTGCTGTTCACATCTGTTAAGAAGTTTCTCAAAATAATCTAACATATTTGAAGGTTTACTTGTAGCTCCCTTTTTTGGTTTTAAATAGCAGTCTATACTGTTTGAAATCCCTTTTTTAAGGTTTTAACCTGTTGAAAGAAGTTACGTGAATGATGTTCCTTATTGAAATTGTAAATCTCCTCACACTTGTTCTTTCACCATTTTCTCTCGTTCTCTCCTTTATAGACCCGGTGTTTCGTCCTTGTAAACATTTCAGATAGCAATCTCTGTTATACTTCTAATTACCATATTTAAACAATTCTTTTTTACGGGGTGAGGGTATTAAACACAACCCCAACCCATTAAGGATTTCACCCTCAACACTTAGCTTGAAATAAATTTCAGTTACCAGTGGTCACCAACGAGGAGGAGTATTAAGCACTTTGTGGGTAGCACCAGATCCGACAATATAATGTTGAACGAACGTAAGAACAAACATACAGTCCATGATTTAGCTAAACACTTGCCGCCCTGACCTTCTGTCATTATAGAGGTGTTATTTATCAGCTGTTAATAAATTGTTAACCTTGATAATATCAGATAAAGAAATGAATTGACAAATTAAATTTTTTTGTAGACCTCAAAAACCAGTATTTTCTTAAACTCGAAATAAATATTAAATTTATCTCTAAACTTTATCTAAATGTAAATCTGAAGTATATTCGAAGCCAATATATATTTACCATTATAGGCCAATAGAATAACGGAAAAAGATATGACTTACGTGTTGTTGCTCGTAACAGGTCAGAAATTTTTCAATCTCTGGGGTAGGGTACTCACATAATGGACATGCCGAGTCCACTCGCCCGGCACCTGGGGACTGGAGTTATGCAACTAAGTGTGCTGGAAATTTTTTTTTGCTTCCTTGTAAGCGATATAACTCGTAAATGGTGCACTTTAGGATACTGGTGCCATGGAACTTTTTTGTTCCTTAAATGTTTTTCTATAACTTAAAATAAAAAAAAAAACAAAAATAATTTGTTTTGTAGTAAATTTTTGCGAAAAAATGTCTAAAAAACGATATTTTTCAATTGAATTTAGTTGTTTGCAAATAATTGTTTATAACATAATTGGGCATTATCCTAGTTTATCCCCCCAAATAGATGGGGGGGTCGGTGCGTTCTCTGATCGAAATTGTGCGAGATCGCAGAATTGAGTCAAAAAAAAATTTAAAAATTGAATTCAAATTCTAAAAAACCAAAGGGGGTACCAAGGTAAAATTGAAAGTTTGATCCTTTATAACTTTTGATAAATAAAAATAAAAAGAAAAAAAAACTAAAAAAAACTTAAAAAAAACCAAAGGGGGGACCAAGGTAAAATTGAAAGTTTGATCCTTTATAACTTTTGACCCCCTCATTTCCGCAAATTTTCTTTTTCATAATTAGGATGCAGAGGACCTAATCTTTCTATTTATCTGAAAAAAACGCAAATCTATTTGGGGGGATAAACTAGGATTGTACCCATAATTGACCCCTTTATCTTGTAGTAGAAACCTCAACAAAAAAAGTAAACTTCAGAACGCTTCATTCGGTTTGACAGTTTTTGCACAATTCCATTTTGCACTTAATGCCCCTAAAAAAGTTGTTAACTTTGGGCAGGCCGCAAGGTCTGAGTTTTCATCCGATCGCAATCTGCTTGACGGAAATTGAAAGGGTGTAGTGTCAGCTTTAAATAGCATTTATGTTTCCTATACCCATATTTAATATTAACAACAGCTACAGTGGTTTGAAAAACCCGCGAAAATTCCTTAGTTGCAAAATAAAATTTCTCAGCGAATTTTCCACTTAACGAGATGCGGTTTAAAAATTTGCAAATTCCTTAGAAAACCGAAGATTTCAAAAGAAACCTCTCTAACATGATTTGGACCGAGCTATGGCCCAGTTTGTTTTTGAAACCACGATTGTGACATTGATTTTGTATGCCATATATCGACAGGAACCGAGAATTTCCCTCCAAAATGATACTGTTGTGCTCACAAGATGCTGGGTCTGTGCTTATCCAACACACGATTGGCTACTCTGACTACTGCTTGTAACGTACTCTATGAAAAAATAAAACGTCCTGTATAGTATACGTAAAACGTACGTAGCGACACGATGTATAATTGAGTATTATTGTAATGACAAATAAATTTAATGAAAAAGTAATGAACTAATTATGTGTAATCATGTCCCAAATCATGTTAGAGGGGTCTATTTTCTAAAATCTGAGGTTTTCTAAGCACTTTGCAAATTTTAAAAACGCATCTCGTTAAGTTGAAAATCCGTTGAGAAATTTAATTTTGCAACTAAGGAATTTTCGCGGTTTTTCAAACCACTAATTGTTGTTAATATTGAATATGGGTATAGGAAACACAAATGCTATTTAAAGCTGACACTACACCCTTTCAATTCCCGTCAAGCAGATTGCGATCGGATAAAAACTCAGACCTTGCGACCTGCCCAAAGTTAACAACTTTTTTAGGGGTATTAAGTGCAAAATGGAATTGTGCAAAAACTATCAGGCCGAATGAAACGTTCTGAAGCTTACTTTTTTTGTTGAGGTTTTTGCTACAAGATAAAAGTGTCAATTATGTTATAAACAATTATTTGCAAATAATTAAATTCAATTGAAAAATATCGATTTTTATGCATTTTTTCGCAATTTTTCGCAAAAATTTGCAACAAAACAAATTATTTTTGTTTTTTTTTTTATTTTAAGTTATAGAAAAACATTTAAGGAGCAAAAAAGTTCCATGGCACCAGTATCCTAAAGTGCACCATTTACGAGTTATATCGCTTACAAGGAAGCAAAAAAAAATTTCCAGCACACATGTTGTATAACTCCAGTCCCCAGGTGCCGGGTGAGTGGACTCGGCATGTGCATTATGTGAGTGATCGGCATGTGCATTATGATCCCTACCCCAGGGATTAAAAAAATTTCTGACCTGTTACCGACAACAACACGTACAATCCGTAATTCTATTGGCCTATTAATCTGTTATCCTTAATTCAATAGAAGTTTGAATAGATATTAAATTAATTAAGATTTTTGTGAGCAATTAAACTTAACCATCATATCTAAGAGAATTTGAATTTTTTAATTCGACAGCATATTTTTGGTTTCTCTGAATAAACTTTTTAGTTCGTGAAAAATTCGTATAACCGTTTCGGATTCGAACCCGAATTCCTTAGTATCACACTGATTCGAATTTATTAGTAATAGACAAAATGTAAATCGAGACCGTAACGATATACATAATCACGATTAGAGGAGTTTTTTTATAAACGAACTAAAAAATTTAGTCTGAGGTAAAAAGCAACAACAAAACAAATGTAATTTCCCATAAGCCAACTATTGGCATATTCCTTGATCAGTTTCACGCATTGCCTTTCTCAATGAATAAAGCCAAGATATTGAGTTATATGGTAGCTCATTTCTTCGAGCAAGAATTATCATCATCAAGGCAACTCCGTAACTAAGATTGAGTGTGGTGTCGTGAGTTGAACAGAGTTTATCGGTTCCTACTATTGCCAGTTGTATGTATTATATCATGTTAACTCGTATGCAAAGAGCTGGGACTGTAGCACGCGGGGTGGTCAAAAATCACCGTTAGATCAAAAATTAAAAACAAAATTATATGCCTTCATTAAGTTATGAATTCCCTTTCGATATTTTCTTAAAAACTGGAATAATAATTTTATTTTTATTTTCTTACAGAGTTTGCTGTAACAACAGACAAATCAATGTTATTTTTCGATGAAAATTGGAAATATTTAAAAACAGTAACAAACATTTGGTTTGAAAATTTATCGGCCTTTGAATATAATGAAATTGCAGATATATTAATTTTTAATGATCGTGATCATAATCAAAGTACATTATTCAGTTTGAAATTGTATAATAATTCCGATGTTCAACGGGCTCAAGAACTTGCATTAAAAAGTTCTGATGAATATGTTCAAGGAATCGCCTATGATTCATATGATAACACAATTTACTGGACTGATTCTGTAAATCGTATGATTTATAAATTATCATTAGATTCGATTGATAAAAAGCCAGAACTTTTTTACAATTGTGGTGCGAAGACACCACATGGAATTGATATTGATGTTTGTAGAAGGTTTGTTGTTGAAATTAAAATATAAACAATCGTGTTTTTATATTTATGTTTTTGTTAGAACTCTTTATTGGACCAACAGAGATTTATCATCTCCATCAATTGAAATGATACATTTAGAAAATAACAATAATGTTTCCAAAACCATAATTGATGCAACATCGAAAAAAGTTGAACGTGCCTTTGGTATTAAAGTTGATCAAGATTCCAAACGTTTATACTGGGTGGACGATCTTCAAGGTAGTGCTATACAAGTAGGTTCATCTAATTTAGACGGTTCAGATATACAAATCTTATATCGTGGCTCAAATCAACAACCAACAAATTTGGTTGTTGTTAATGGAAATATTTATTGGACAGATGCCATATCACGATCAATTTGGATGTTAGATTCAAATGAAGCAAATAAAACAATCAAATCCGTTATGACTATAAAAAATAATCATGAATATCCTAAAGGAGTCGTTCAAAAATCTTCGATTTTAAAACAAAAAAACAATCCCAGTTGTAAAAATCTATTACAAAAACTATATAAAGAGAAAATGAACGATAATACGACTGAAGTGCTAGAATCAAAAAGTAATAGTACAAACGAGTTTGTTATGAAAATAACAGATCCCTTAAATTGTTATAACAAAGGTTTACTTAATTTAGCCACAAATGAATGCGAGTGTTCAAACCGATTTAAGGGAAAATTTTGTGAAATCGATCTATGTACAAATTTTTGTTTAAACGATGGGATATGTGTCTCCTCATCGACTGGTGTAATGAAATGTGAATGTACCAAATCGTATACAGGAAAAAGATGTGAACTAAATAAATGTCCGAAGGATTACTGTTTAAATAATATCAGTTGTACTTTAGATTTACAAACAGATAAAGGAGTTTGTATATGCTCGAAATATTTTACCGGAGCTCGATGTGAAACACTAAACATGAAAGAAATATGCGATCGACATCGTAACAGTATTGATAATTCAAATTTAAATTTAAATATAAATTTTGATTTAAGTATATACTGTGGAGAAGGCAATAACAACACAATGTTGTACAATAGTAACAATGAAATAACAAGATATGAACGAAATAGAGCGTACAACTGTTCACTCTCAATATATGCAGAAATAGGTGCTTGGTTGACCGCATCATTAGTTTTATTAGTAATAATAACATTACTTATCTATAGAATATACAAACCAAAACGACCTAAAGTTAAAAAGACATTTGTATTTAGAAAAAATATAACACCATTAACATGTCGCCCTAGTGCTGAACAATGTGAAGTAACAATTGAAGATTGTTGTAATTTAAATATATGTGATACACCATGTTTTGATCCAAAAATGTTAGAAGGTTATAGTAATGGAGATAATCGTAAGGTAAAAGAAGATAAAAAAACCTTACTAAATGAAATGGAATGTAATGGCGGTGAATTGTATTGAAACAAATGATATTAGTATTATTTTTTATTTAAAAAAATAATGCAATTATTTTTTGAATCAAAAAAACGCATTTTAATTTTTAAATAGAAATAATTAATATTAGCAATTTGTTATTATTTTTTTTAATAAGATTGGTGAAATTTAAGGCTAACAACAGAGTGGATGCTTTGAGTTGTGCTATGCGCAATGCGGCGATGAAAGCGTAAACACTTATTTGTTTATACGCGTGCAGTTTTGTAGTTATCTACTCTTTCAGCACCGCTTACAGCTTCCACTGTATTTGTAGTCTTAAATATATAAACTTGCAGCGAAAGGGGAGCGGACCCAAATTTTAGTTGTTGCTCTTTTTTTCACCTAAAATATGAAAAATAATTAGTTCTATCGTTTCACATATGAAGCCTCCCTTTTGCTTCATTCAATTGAGGCTAAATTTTCTTTTTCAAATCTATTTTTCATCAGTATAGTTTTAGAAAAAAAGAATGGCGGATTTCTATTTGTTTCAATATAAAATTTAGTATAATTTCACTTAGCATTATTATTTAAGAATTATTGAATTCACACAATTCCTAAAATAATATTCATTGTCAGTTCCTAGCTATGATTTCATAAATATTAATTTTTTTTAAACAAAATGTGTAATGGATTATTGCCTTGTATGAAAAATTTACTTAGTTTTATTTTAAACAAACGAAAAATATTACTTAATTTGATTTTTATTAAGGGTAGTACAAAAAACTAAAACAAAATCACTTATTTATTTTATAGTAAGTTGTATAACGGGAATTCTTTTTTTACTTACCCATTTTATTAATGTTTTAGCGTATAAAATTAAATTACAAAAAAATTCTAAATCGGTTGCAAGAAAAAAAAAATGTTCGATACATTTAAAACTTAAAGCATCCCTGTAAGCTACATATGTATATATTGTACTTAGGTATATACGAAATATAATTAAAAAAAACTAAACAAACAAAAAAATGGAAATATGACTGTGGAATATCCTCATAAGAAATGTGATATTTATAGTTAAGTTTTCTATAATTAAAATTTTATTTAGAAAATAAATGCAAGACAAATAAATTTTTGTTTTTTTTTATCATGTATACACATGTTAAAGAAGGAATGTTCAAATGGAATCAAGAACCAGGCAGATTAGTAAATTTGTCAATGTTAAAACTGCGATTGTTATTAGTTTTACTAATTAAACAAATTTAGAAAAACCAATACATGCGACAAGAAGATGTCCAAAGTGTTGTTGTGACACATATTGTAGTTCCTATTACACAACACTTTTAAACAATTTAATTTAAAAACAAACAAAAGATTGATATACATCTAACTCATTTGCACGAATAAAAAAATTTAAAAAGTGATTGCTGTCTCCTTGGACATTTAACCCAAAAAACAAAACTTGTTTTCATTAGTAAAATTCTAAATTAACAATTTAATTTCTCAATTAATTTTTTTAAGTAATCTTGTGTGACCTGTTTCCAGTAAACAAAACTGTTGGCGGGAGCTATACCCCAACTGGATTCAACATTCTAGCTTGGAAATGCTACGAACCTAGTCATCATCATTTTACCGATGAACCTCTTTTTGGGCGCCATACTTCGCGAGGAAGAATTTACTAAAACGCATCGGTGTACGAAAAAAAAGTGCGCCAATCGATGAACGTGTGAACAGGAAATTTCACAGGAGCCTTCATGGAACAAAAACACAAAAGGCTTAAACAAATAAGTCATTTACTTTAAGTGCAAAAAATGAAAAAACAAGTAAATATAAAGTAAGATGAACAATAGAAAACTAAGACTGGTTCCAATTGAATGCTAAATGTTCTCAAAATTCTAAATCATACTAAATTGAAAGATTTAGCATGATATCGTTCCAATTCATTTCTGGTAACTAATGAACTAATTAGTCAGCGAGTTCGAGTAGGACTAGGATTGTGCTTAACCCTGATGTTATAATGCAGATAACGTCGATGTCACCGCAGAATGTGCAATGTGGTCGAATCCGAGCCTTTTAACATATGTTAATTAGCTGGATTGGACTAATGCTTTTTGGTAGTAGAAGAGTCTCCCTTGACCGATTTTAATGTATCTGCACTATGCAAGTTCAGAGCAGTTACAGATAATGTGTTCCATGGTATCTGCCTCCGTCGGAGGCAACAAGGCCTAATTTAGAAACGACACTAGTTTTAGATTAGACACTCAAGCGAGACAAGATAAAACACTCAATCGTTTCGGAAAATTTTAAAATTGATTCCGGTCAAACATCATGGATGGTCAATGGTACAAGCTAGAAATTTATCTGCTACGTAAAACATACCTATAGCTGCAGCGTTTCGAATATGCAGTAAATATTTGGACATTTTTCAAATAATTTTACCCTCAATCATACATTTACCATCATAATTAGAACAAAGAGACATTGATCGGAAATTTGATTTACGAGCTTCTTCATCAGCATTTATGAAAACTGTTGGTGCAATTGATGGTACACATATAAAAATAAAATGTGGTTTCGAACATCACAGCGCTTATATCAATAAAAAACTCGATTATTCTTTCCAGATGCAAGGTAAATGATTCAAGTTATTTTTTAATATACACACTGAAAAAACATGTCCTATTTCCAATCGAAATGCAATTGTCTCAACCTCACCGTGCGGTCACATATGGCGAATCAAACTACGAAATTGCTTCAACAACTCTACAATTATTAATCGATGAAGTTGAGACAATCACACGAAATATTTATGTGAAAATAAAATATAGTTCAATTAATCTTAAATACCTAAACTTTAAAATGAAAAATTCATGATATACGGCCAAAGAAAATTTTTTTCAGGGAAATAGTTATTATCTTTATTCCTCTACTGCTATATTGGATATAAAACTTTATATTTTAAATAAACCTCAATCTGTAGTTAGGAAAATGTTATCGTGTAGTTGTCCCAATCACAGTGAAATTGTTTGCAAATAATTTTTCTTTGCATGAATAATCAACTGCCAACTTCGAGATGAGGTTATCATGAACTTCAATTTTTTTTTCAGTGCATATATGTTATGTATTTTGAATTTATGTTTAATTATTATTACATATTATTTATATTTTATTACTTTGGTCTGAAAGACCTAAGTATTACATTCATGAACTAAAAGTGAAATTCTTACCCTCACTTTTTTTGGACTTTCTCGACGTTTTAGGACCACCTGATTCTAAAAAAGCAAAAAAAGGTATGTCTGTCTGCCGGTCAAACGGCTGAAGGGATTTGAAAAATTTTGAATTCTAAAAATAGGTACACTCAATGGTAAGAGCCGAAAGGACGATGTGTTCGATAACTGTACGAAGTGTGTCAAAAAATTCGTCAAGTGTGTCAAAACAAGGAAATATGCATATTTTTTGCTTAAAAAATGTTCATTTTAAGTGATAATGAGTAGGAACAAAGAATGTGGAGAAATCTGGATGGTCGGGATTGGTATGTGAGATCAAAAACTAGATTGTTGCATTATAATTTTGTCAAAAAAATGTTGTCAAGTGTGTCAAAAGAAACATTTTTATTTATTTTTTTACCCAATTTTTCGGAAAAAAATAAAATTAATTATTTGTTTGAAATGAAATTTTATTATTATTATTGAGAATTATGGCGTTATAAGTTTGTCAAAAAAATAATGCCAAGTGTGTCAAAAAATGATTTCATTTATTTTTTTAGCCAATTTTTTGGGAAAAAAATGTAGCTGTTTTTATGACGTACATGTAATGTACGTTATGCAAAATAAAAGTATGAAAGCGGTGTTGTTGTTGTAGCGACGAGTTGTGGTGCTATTCTTCCAGCTCCAAGTCCAGATTCAGGAACTCTGCTACTGCCCTCGGGCGATACCACAGATCTTCCTTCGTCAGGTCGGATGGTTTCTCTGGACAATTGAAAAGGTGTTTAGCATCATGTGGCGTGCCCTCACATATGGGACACTTGTCAACAATTTCCTGGTCAATTCTACTCATGTAGTTATTTAAGATGAATGACCAACCGGATCTTAACTGCGCTAGGATGGTTCTGGTGCTGCGTGGCAGTTTTACTTCTTCGGCAGCGACTTGTGGTGGTTTGCTATTAAGAACTCGATTCGGGGCGTAGTTCTTTATTGTGTCTTCAACGGTTTTGGTATGTAGATTTTTCAACCCCCTCTTATACGTAGGCTCGTCGATGTTATTTATATCTTGATTGTTTTTAACATCTTGTAGGAAGCATTTTGCAGTTCTTCTTATGTCTCTAGGTGGTGTTGTCATGGATAAGGTGTCATTCCAGGGATGCTGCTCTCTATGACAGGACCAAAGATATTGTTTGGTAAGCATTTCGTTGTGTTCACGGACCGGCAATGTTACATTCCTCGTGTAGGTGATCTCGGTAGGCCATCAAGTGACATCCGGTTGCTGTACGCAAGGCTGCGTTCTATGTTATCTGTAACTTATTCCAGTGGGTGTCAGCGACTTGGGGTGTCCATATGGGAGCAGCGTAATTTATGAAAGGCCTTCCTATAGCTTTATATGCCGTTATTATTGTGTCTTTATCTTTACCCCACGAACTACCCGCTAGAGCTTTCAGTGCGTTATTCCTGTTTTTAAGTTTTGTATTTACTTGTTGGGCATGAGCGTTGAATTTAAGTAGTGGATCGAATGTTACCCCCCAGTTTTGGATTTTTGACAGTAGGAATTTTTATGTTGTCAATGCAGATATTGAGTGTTGTGTTTACCTCCTTCACCATGTGGTGAAAAGTGTGGAAGTTGACTTTTCAGTGGACAGTTTCAATTTTTTGGTTTTAAACCATTCATTCAAGGTGTTGAGGTAGGTGTTAGAACATTGGTGAGTTGTTCCAAGTTGTTTCCTGGTGCAATCACCGTGCAGTCGTCTGCATATGACATGATAGTTGTTCCTTCCGGTGGTGCAGGAAACTACTTAAGTAGAGGTTGAATAATGAAGGCGAGAGAACTCCACCTTGTGGAACTCTTTGTCTGAGTACTCTCATCTTAGATCTAGAGTTATGGAACTCAACGTATGTTTGGCGGCCTCTGAGATAGTTGCACAACCAGCGTTTTATTAGACCTGGCAGATTGGTGTTGAATATGTCGTTCAGTAGTGCAGCATGTGACACTGTGTCGAAAGCTTTTGACAGGTCAAGTGCAACTAAAATTGTTCTAGCACAGGGTTGTTTTTGGTTTAGACCATCGCTGATTTGGTTTTGGATTCTATGAAGCGCAGTGGTTGTACTGTGTGCTTTCCTAAAGCCATGCTGATGTGACGCCAATTTGCAAGATTCTGTTAGCCGAGGTAGTAGTAGTGCTTCTATCAATTTTGCAACCGATGAGAGGATAGAGATCGGTCTATAGGATTCTCCCTTTTCTTCAGGCTTGCCAGGTTTCAAAATGGGACTTATTCTAGCCGTTTTCCAGATATTTGGTATCTGGAGCGTATTTAGAGATGTGTTGAGTATGGTAGTGAGAAAGTTCAATCCTTTGGGTCCAATATGTTTTAGCATGATGGCTGAGATGCCATCTGGTCCAATAGCTTTAGATGGTTTGGATTTCTTTATTGCGTTTCCAACATCTTCTTCGAAAAATATGATATCCTCGAAATTTTCAGTATTAAGTTTGCGCATATGTCTTAATACTGACCTGGTTTCTTTTTCATGTTTACTTTGCTTTTCTGTAAACTGCGTGTTGAAGCTAATATAAAAAAAATCAATATATAATCAAGAGAAAAAATAAGGTGATATAAAAAAAAAAAATAAATTTTTAATAAAATATTAGTTATAAGTGTACATACATAATTTTTGTATATGTCTACATATTAATTTTAGACATATTTGTAATTAAATTAACTTTTATTTCACTACTAATTGCCTTTAAAGGTAATTAATAAACCACTGGATAATTAGTAGTGAATATATACATTTGATGAGAATAAATGTTTAAAAAAAAAAAAAATTGCAAATGAAATTGGACATGAAAATTTTTGAATTTTTTATAGTCTTTGAAATATTTTTGGAATTTTGAAAAAAGTTTGTATTTTTGATTTTATAATAATTTTTGCCATATTTTTAGAATTTTGAAAAAAGTTTGAATTTTTAAGAATTTTTGGAATATTATTGGAATTTAGAAAAAGTTTAAATATTTGATTTTATTCTAATTTTTGGAATATTTTTGGAATTTTGAAAAAAGTTTTATTTTATTTAATTTTTACAATATTTTTGGAATTTTGAAAGAAATATGAAATTGTGATTTTGTAATATTTTTTCGAAACGCTAAATGGAGAGGTTTTTGAGTAGTTTGCTGAGTGTATCATTTTTTCACTAAATTATGTTAATTTATGATCTGTCATAATTTTCCGGCAACGTATTGATGTTTCGTGTTAGTTTTGTAATAAATTTCTAAACAGAGATAAAAAAAATACTTGTACTTTAACAAAGAGTTATATTTGATATACATCGCTGCCCAAAACTAAAAACCATGTCCGCATAAAAGTTTTTTGTCGAAAACTATATCAAAATCCAATCTTGATATCTCAGAGCTGTGATATTTGAGCCCCTCCATATTTTATGTTTAAATTATTCGTAAAATATAATTTGAAGTTAACGTTTAACTGTCAGTTTAAATAAATAAAAATAAGCCTACTTAGTTCAAATAAGTCTACAAAAATTTAGAATGTAAATGGCGGATTTAAGCTGACTCTCCATTAGTCTTTTTCATCTTTTTTTCTAGCCAAAATAGAACGGGAAACCATGATTAATTTTCTAAAGAGAGAGTAAGACGAATATCGCAATTTTTCATGGAAAAAATATTTTATAGGATTGGAATTGTGACATTTCACCATTAATTTTAATAAACATCTAATTTTATTATATATTTTTAAGAATGTCGTATACAACATAGACTGCTAGATAATTTTAAATATATTTTTTCAGTGTAAAAGTCGTCTTTTTCCAGTCGTCTTTTCCGACTTTTTTTAATAGTAGAACACTTTTTTATAGTATATTACTTTTTTTTTAAAAAAAAGTCATGGAAAGTAAAAAAAAGACATGGAATAAATAAAAAGTCTTCATCTTTTTTCCTTTCGCACTTATATGATTTTCATATCTTCTATTACACAAAATAAAAAAGACGAGAAAAAAAGACTAATGGAGAATGACCTTTAGTCAACTCGAAAATGTGCTAAATTAATTTAGCATTGCGGAGACCATTTAGCATTCAATTGGAACGCAGTCTTAGAATGTAAACAGCGCACGGAAGTCTTGAGGAGCTATTCAATCTAAGAAGGAATATAATTATTTGTATAGATGATTGTTATAAGGAACGAACTAGTAACTAAGCCATCTGAGGAGTGATTTTACGGCGAACAAGGATTAGATGAAAGGTGGTGTTGTTTTTACATAGTGAGAATTCCTAGAGTTTCAATTTTTGTTCTGTATAAGTTACACAATATACAAACAAAACTATTTTGAGCGTGTTTTTAAGTTTATTTTATTCTGCAAAAATGGTTTGAGAATTTTTATACATCAATTAAGCAGAATTTATATTTATATTAAAACATTTGTCAAAAAATACAAAATTATTTATGTATAAAAAGTAAGTAAATAAAATCTTTACTAAATTTTAACATTTGTACGCGTTGTATCTGTAAATAAACTATATAAACTTTTATGATAAATATAAAATCTATTACCATTTTTATTTATTAATTTAAAAATATATTTTCTATGGAATGTATTTCGTATTTTTGTGAATATGGAATTAAACGATTTATTTTAAAATATATCACTGTAAATATATATCTTTGTGATTTGTAAATTATTGTTTTATATATGTTGAGCAAAGTTGTGCAAGCATTTTATTCTAGAACATTTAAAGCTACAAAAAAGATTTTTTATTCATTATAAATAGGAATTTGCAGTTTCGTCAACTTACATGCAAATAATTTTTTTTTAATTTTTGGTATAAATTTAAAAAAAAAAGTTAATTTGTCTTAAACTAATATATGAAATTCAGTGCTGATCGATATAAAATGATCATCGTCAGCCATTTTTATCTTCGATTATAAAAAATCATTATCTTAAATATAAGTTAATAATTATCAAACAACCATAATTTGTGCAAACAGCTAATACTAATTTATCTTAAAATTATTACGCAAATTTAGATGGAAATATTATTCGAACTGAATGGCTCTTTTGTAATCGGTGTTAATTCGATTTGTTGCATTCGTGCTTCGATTACAGGATCTTCGCCCAATAACATAGCTAAATTACTTTCCTTCCATCGACCATTTGGACCATTTATTGTACGATCTTCACATACACACAGGAAAAGTGTATCGACAACAATCTGAAATAAAAAACATAATGTAGGAACCATCGAATATCTTTCGTTGCTTGTTGTAAATACCTCATAAAGCGATAAAATTACATGAGCTATGAAAAATGCAAATAATGTTATCAATATAACTGGAGCGATATAGAAGTTTACTTCTGGATTATCACGAAGTAAAAGTATACTTATTATTCCACAAACTGCAGCAACAGCGATTTTTCCAAGAAAGAGAATGAAATCTCCAATTCCGTTTATGGTTGCTACTTGAAGCGCATTTGACATTAATGCATTCCATGCAATTCCAGCAGCTGGGCAAAAGTTAATACTTTCAATTGCAATTACAGTATATGTATTGTGGTTTAGGTATCTGATGAACTTTTCAAGACAGTAAAAACAACAAATACATCCTTTTAGAAGACAAGTAGCGCATCCACTTCCATCATCTTCTTGACGCTTAAGCCTAGAAAATTTAATTAATTTGAGTAACATTTTGAAACGATGTCGCATTTTAGCGTTACTAAGGATTTAAACGGTTGACTATATCACAACTTCTGAATAATTTGTGCATTACAAAAGAGATAATTCGGCATCAAGATATTCATGTTACTAGATGAAACAAATTGTTGCGGGACGATTTAGTTTTTATAAGTTTGAAATTATTCACAGCTAGTATTATATTATCATGGATGCATTAACTAATCTTATTTAACGTGATGAACATTCCTTTTTCAGTAGATTTGATAATGGAACGTCAAAAAAAATTCACATTTTTGAAAATAAGCTGAAAACTGTGCTTTAGAAAATTATAAAAAAATTGTTTTGAACTACCAAAAAAATCACATTTCATATGACGCCTTTCACTTGACATAATCAAAAACAATATTTATTCGAAATTTCTCCTCTCAATATTTGAAAGAACATTTGAAATTATAACAATGAAAAAAAATTTGCAATTTTTGTTTTGCAAAAAGTGATAGTTTGGGTATCAAAGGACAAATTGAAGTTAAAAATTGCTTCATGACTGACGATTGATATTTTCTTTAAATGTCTGAGAGACAAATTCATCGGGAGCTACGGAGGGAGGCATTGAGTTCCACAATTTGACCAGTCGATTAAAATAATCGTTCTGGAAGGACATAGTTCCACAACGAGATATTTGGACAGCAAATGGGTGGGATAACTCTATTGTTCTTATTCGTCGATTGAACTGTGCACACGATGGAAGGATATTTTCAGTTTTTTTTGGAGAGAATTTGCTAAAGTTATATTTATAGTACAATTCAGCCACATTTTTTCGGTACTGGAGTGTATCAGTTATTCAGTATTATCAGATACCTAGATCAGTTATTTCGGTATTATCAATCAACCGTATTGCTTTTCTCTGTACAGAGACATTTTATTGTTGACTGACAACCATTTCAAACATGACAGCGGCATTCCTTACATGGACGAATAAAGGTCTTATAAATCAGCAAATGGGATTGAAACCAGCATTGGCATTGAAAAACGTTTTACATCGGCTCAAGAATCCTAATTTTTGCATTGCAGATTTGGCGAGCTTCAACACGTGTTCATTCCATTTCAGGTTATTTTCAATATCCACTCCAAGAAGTTTAACCGATTCAACCCCATGTAATTTCTCATGGTTTATCCTAATAGGGAAGATTTTATGTCGCTCTATTCGTGCAAGACGACGTAGTTTCATTTTGGTTGGGTTAAATGCAACAAAATTATGATCACCCCATTCCATTATATGAGCCAGGTTTTCGTTAATAGCTCTCTATCAGTGGTGACTGCAGTATGAGATCGAAATTTAGGGGAATTTGCTGTCATCAGCAAAATTATGAATTGGGTGCACTGTAAAAATTAGTAAATCATTAATGTATAGTAGAAATAAGTTTGGTGAGAGTGCAGAGCCTTGAGGAACACTAGCATTGGGTGTGAAAATATTGGATGTAATACCATTTAAATTAACATGAAATTGACGATCTGTAAGAAAACTTTGAATCAATAAGACAGTAAGAATGCTATGCCATAAGGCATTTTAACTTAGCTATGAGATTTTTATGCTACACTTTATCAAATGCTTTAAAAATATCAAGTGAAATACTGAATGCTTCACCATGGTTCCCAAGCGATTTGTTCCACAAATGGGTAACATGAGCTAACAGATCACCTGTTGCATGACTTCTACGAAAACCATACTGTTTATCATCAATAATGCGTGACATCTCCAAATATTCTATTAGATTATAGTTATAGAGCAAAGTTTATATGTCGCTAATCGCTCCTACCTGAGTAGGGAGTATGCGCAGAGAAACTTTCATATTTTATAAAATAAGGTCTGGCCGAAGCGGGCTCTTAGTCTATCATAATATTTTTCAAATATTTTAGCTAAAATCGACAGAATTGCAATTGATCTATAATTATTAGGGTCAATCTTACTCTCTTTGATTTTTTTAATAATAAGTGTTGTGTAGTTAGTAGTAGGAATTACAAAATGTGTCACAACAACACATAGATACCTTGTAAGACCTAGGCCCCACATAACAACATGCGTCTTGAGGTGTTGGTGGACGCTTTTTTAAATCTTTGTGAATTTAAGGCACTGGAGACTATTGATTTAGGCAAAGCATTCCATTTGTACGATGTACCCACAAAGAAATCCCTTTACATTTTGTTACTATGACAGTGAGTAATCTCGACAGTTTGCACAAACCGATTGACGAGTATAACGGGGAAAAGAATATGTCTGAGGCATTATGGATCTGATTTCATCCGAACACTGCTGGTGACGCTATTTATAAAAACAACGAGATCAGCAACAGTGCGATGATGTTGTAGGCAATCAAAATTTAATGTTAAATTTCGATCACCCACAATGCGTATAGCACGCTTTTGAACAGAGTCCAAAAGAGCTAGGAAATTGTGACTCCCAATAAACGAATGCTTTCACATTTATCTACAATCACATATTAATGTCACATATTAATTGAAATATCGTTGGAAAACTCGGTCTTTGTTCTGGAAACAATCAATAGCTGTGTTTTGGTGGAATTAAAATTGACCAAATTTTAATCACCCCAATCGGTGACTTTTTTAGGTCCTCGTTTACATTTATGGCAGCGTCTCTCCGGACGGGATTTATTCGTTCATGCATTTTACCCTTTGAAGATAGGGGGACGAATGACTTGTGTAGTGTACGGGAGAGGTGCTATAAAGTAGACACTTTTGATATTTTTGATAAATATCCTATGTACAAATCAATATTGTAGTTTTGTTTAAATGTTTATTAAAGTTTATTGCTTGCTGCAATCAATGACAAGCTCGTTTTTTACTGTAAATGGCTTTTTAATGGTGTTTTTAAATTTAAGAAAATTGTCGATTTTTGTCTACTTTATTGCCGAGTCGGCAATAAAGTAGACACTGGTAACTTTCATGATGCTATAAAGTAGACACTTATTAATTATACTAAACCCTTGCTTCATACATACTAAACTGATGTGAAAATTCAGAGGCTAATCGCGTTTAATGAGCGGCTATAAAATCTAGAAAAACAGCTGATATAAAACTCTTTTTAATTTTTGGAATAATTCAATTTATTTCAGAAACTTTGCAAAACAATACTAAATAATAAGAATAATAATAATCTTAAATAATAAATAACAAGTCAAGATGATGAGGTTTGACATCCGATGTGATTTATTAACGGATGTCATATTTGTCAAACATAATTTGAAACTTGTAGCTTGTTCTCGATGTTACTGGCATTTGAACGGGTTCTGGTAATAATAATTCAATCTCTGTTCGGTTTATTTGAGATATGTCATCTTTATATGGGAAAACAAATTTTTCATGCAATTTTTCCAAAAATAAGACGTCAAAATCATTTTGATTGTGAACAAATTTGATTTGGCCAACAAAATGAACATTTTTTTTTTCTGTGCCAATTTTACGAGCACATAGTCTCCGATTTTTAAAATATCACTATCCGAAAGATTATTTGGATAGTTAAGTTGATCACCTCCAGATAATTATTCATCTTCAAAATCTGATTCTCTCAAAGAAAAGTCGGATTCGACATCCGACGATGAACTGCTGTTATTAGTTGTGTTTAATACTTGTGTTTTCCGTGCTACTTTTGGGGCTTGTTTTCGAGATACTGATTTTATCGTTTTGTTTTTCTTTATATTCGTTAGATTTTCCACCCGTTCTTTTTCCGGACTATCCGTATACACACGCGATTTACCTGATTGGCGTTTTGTTAGTCGATTTTTAGGCGGGGCCTTTGGCAATGGCCTTATGTCTTCGATGGATATCTGAGAATTCTGAATTGACAAAGACTCCCTTAGATTGGACGAAACGCGCTCCACTATTTTATCATTGGCAGATATATTACTCTGTGTTTCAATATTTGTAGAAGTATTATTATGACACTCTGCAGCAACACTTTCAAATAATCCAACATCTCGTGGTAAATCCAAATTCTCTCCTTCTTGAGTTATTGATCTATCTGTTACATAATTTATTTCAAAATCGTCGTCAGTGTAAATAGATGCATTTACTGGCCAAATCCCACATTTTTCAAAAGCCGCTCTGATGTTTGCAACAGTAAAACTATTTTTAAAAGCTTCATTTGCCAATTTTGGAATATCGTAAATAGTAATAAGTTTCCTTGGGGATGTGAGCATGAAGTTAATTTTTTTTTTTTTTTTTTTTTTTTTTTTTCTTTATTCAACAAAATTTTTTTTTTTTTTTTCAATATTAAATAACATAGTTCCTTATTAAATAAATAAAAAATAATTATTATTACTCATAATTATGAGTTCGTAATTACTAATTAATATTGATTTATTTAATTTTTATATTGATTTATTTAATTCAACTCATTTAATATATATTAATTAATTTCTTTTTTATACCGTTACGTAGACTGAGACGTCTTTTGCAACTAATGAGTATGATAAAAATAAAATTTATACAATTTGAAGTTAAAGATAAAAAATTGACTGATAGAATTAAAGAATAATAAACAATACGATCAAATTTATGAGTTATTAATTAACAATTAAAATTGATCAATTTAATTTTTAATATTGATTTATTTAATCTATAATATTGATTTATTTAATTCAATTCATTTAAAATATATATAATTACTGATACAGTTAAAGAATATATATACAATACGATCAAATTTATGGGTTATGCAGATATAACATTTTTCTTTCACTTTAGGATAAATTATTATAATTATAACTAAGCGCATAAAAACATGCTAGGTTAGAGCTTGTGATTAAGGAACATAGGTGACGCAGCGATTCAGAATTAAAAAAAAAAAAAAACGTATATGTTAATATTGGTAAAATTCCTTGAGTGCTACCTTGAATTTAAATAAAGATGGTTCATTTTTAATACGTTTAGGTAATTTATTGAACTCGTTGAGTCCCTTAAAAAGAATATTATGCGAGCTCATGCTGGTTCTAAAATGGTTCACAAGAAAATGCGAACGTCTTCTGGTATCATGTTCATGTCGGTCTAAGATACGTTCCAAAACAAACGAGTTCTTTATTTTATTGTGAACAACCTTATGAATCAAGACAACGAGTTCACATGCTATTATTTCTGGAAACGCAGAGAAATCTTTATGATTGCTAAATAAAGTGCGAGTTGAGAATCTACGAGGCAACAGTAAAATATGTTTAATAGCGCGTTTTTGTAAGACGAAAAGTTCATTAATCTTGTATTGGGAACAACCACTCCATATTGGGTTTAAGTAGGTTAAATGGGAGAGAATGTAGGAATTATAAATTAGTTTTAAAATTTTGCGCGGTATAAAATGTTTTATTCTGCTTAAAGTAAATATGTAAGGCAAAATACATTTTTTGATTTTGTTGATATGTTCATCCCACTTCAATCTAAAATCAATCAAGAGTCCTAAGTATCTTGCACTATTTACAAATTCTAGTCTCACATTCTTGTATGTGATACTAAGGAGAGGATCAGTACTATTATTTAACAATTCTGAGCTGGTATTATATAAAATTATTTTAGACTTTCTAGCATTTAAGGATAGAAGATTTATATCAAACCAAGTCTCTATTTGCTTAATATCACTCTGCAAATGTGAAAAGATGACATCCTTCGACACATGAGCATACTTCAGTACTGCGTCATCTGCATACAATTGCACAGCTCCATGTAGAGGTAGGCAACACAGGTCATTAATAAACACGTTGAACAAGATTGGACCCAGAATAGAACCTTGTGGAACACCTTTGTCAACGGAAAGAAAAGAGCTTAAGGTTTGGTCAATTTGTACAGCTTGTGTTCTACCAGTCAAGTAGTCTTTAAATAATTTCAATTGTAGCTGTGTGAAACCCAAGCGTGCTAGTTTTCTTAGCAAACGTTCATGGTTAACCGTGTCGAAAGCCTTTTGAATGTCAAGGAACAGATTGGCTACAAGGTTTTTTTTGTCAAGGTTTTCAGAGATATAGTTAGTAAGTTCCATACAGGCCGCTGTGGTATTAGCATCACATGTAAAACCAAATTGATGTGCAGAAATAATTTTATTCTCAACTAAAAATACAATTAGACGACCAAGCAAAACTTTTTCAAAAATCTTTGAGATTGATGGCAAGATAGAGATAGGGCGATAATTAGTTGGAAGTAGTTTATTACCGTCTTTATAAACTGGGGTGACTTTTGATTCTTTTAGGCAATCTGGAAACTCACCATCAGCTAATGAATTATTGATTAATTTAGAGATTACTGGCGATAATCTTGCATTAAAATGTTTCAAGAATTTCGTAGAAATACCATCCAATCCAGTAGCAGCGCCAGCATTAAGACTTTCAATGATGCAAGTGACTTCTTCAGGACTCGTGTTGGTTAAGCTAAAAGGATGCTGAATATTGTAATTCAAATTGACGCATGAAGGGTCAGATTGAGTATCATTGCTCCGGATTGAAGGTATATCTCCAACTGATATAAAATGTTCATTAAAAGTACTGGCAATAGTAATTGGATCAGAGATTAGTTGGCCGTTAGATTGCAAGGTTATTTGTTGTTTATTTTTTTTTGATTTGTGGAAAACGACTTCCCTAATAACTTCCCAATATCTTTTCGGATTAGTAACCGACTCTTTAAATTTTTTTCCGTAGTAATTCAGTTTGAGATTCCGACGTAATTTATTAACCATATTTGTGTATTCGTGATATTTGAATAAAACATAAGAATTACTGGGGTATTTTTGCTTTAAGCGAAAAAATTTTTTTCTTTGTTTAAAAATAGATTGTAGCTCTTCCGTTATCCACGGCTGGTTGGAAGTTACTTTATGTCTTAATGGAATTTTTTTTTTGTTTTTGGCAATTTCAACTTTAAGTTTTTGAACTAAGTCATTAAAACCTGAGGAATTATCAAGATCTACCCAGAATCCATTATTTCTATCTATGGCTTCATAGTCAAGAATCTCATAATGAGAAGGGTTTTCAATATTCGAAAATGATCGATTAAAATTAAAATTGAGCGCAACCAGACAATGATCACCGCAGTTTCGCCCCTGAATATCCTCAACTGAAAAGTTGAAATTCAGGTTTAAAACATCTGTAATAATATGGTCTATGATTGTAGATATAGTATTAGAGATTCTTGTTGGGAAGCTTACATCGACCTTATTGAGTATAGAGAAACCATTAGCAGTTATCAATTCATGATAAGCCTGTATTGTACGATCATTTTCATTTAATAAATTAAGGTTGAAATCTCCAATGATGAAACAGTTTTTCATTTTTGGTATAAGTATATCAAGAAAAGTTAAAAAATTATTGTCGCTCAATTGAGTGGAACGATACATACCAATAATGTTCAAGTTTAGTTGAACAACTTTGACTATTACCAGTTGTATAGAATCGTCAAACTTCGATTTCAATTCAGCATTGAAGTCATCACCAAAATCCAAATTAATTTGGGTTGATGATAGCTTATTACTAATATAAACACTGACACCTCCTCCTCTACCAAGAGTACACAAATTTGACCTATTTGCATGATACACGTTATAACCCTCAATATTAAAGAACTTGTTCTCATCCTCATACAGCCACGTTTCTGCCAAAACTACTATATGTATTGTTGCTCCAAGTGAATTTAATAAATTAACAACTTCGTCATATTTATTACGAATACTTCGCACATTCAAGTAAGCAACATTAACGGCATTACTGTTGTTTGCGTAAAATGTTCTAGTGTGATATTCAATTGAAATTTGGTCATCCATACTAAATAAATTTTAATTCCGTACTCTCAGAAGACAACTAATAGACCAAAATACATAGATATTACGACAGCTGATCGATAAAACAAAAAAAAAAAAAATTTTCACGTTTGTTACAATCACAAGCTCAAAAAGCAAAACGGACAATTATATGTATAGATGATAGGTATGTATATATAAATATATGTGTATATATTATACCAACAATTTAAATTTCCAGAGATCGAAAGGTGAAAAAATGTGTTATATTATTTAACTGCTTGGCACTCCTAATTTAGATTAACTAAAGTAAATTAAAATTAGATATAAATTAAATCAAATTAAATGGTTAGTAATTATCAATAAGATAAATTAAATTTCTCACAGTTCCTCAATTTCAGTTCTTCAAAAAAATTAGATAGCGTAGCGTAGTTTGAGGTCTATAACTATAGTTATTATTTTTCCTTATCATTTCCATCGTATGCAATACCATCTTGCACATAGATTGTTTTGTTTTTTAAAATAAGTCGTGATCTTTTATTCTGCGATCTATATCAGCTTGTGAATTGATTATTATTGGCGGTAACTGTTTCTGTGTATTTTTAGAAGTAAGTCGAATATACAGATTATTGTTTGAGAACCAGGTAGCACAGATGATGTTTTGATTTTTTAGTTTTCGACAGTAGGTATACAGGTCAGCATAATACTTCAATAGTCTATGTCCAATAAATAGTTTTTTTTGTTCATTTTCAAATTCGGGAATAACTTGCTTGACGAAAATTGGACCAATGTCTCGAACCAGTTGCATAAATCTTGTTTTAAGCATAGTTGATTTAAATTTAACAATAATTTGAACATGTTTGACCTCTTCTCCATCGTTTTGAACAGCAATAGATTTGGAATAACTTTTATCTACACTTGAGATATCATACTTTAGAAAATTGCAGATGTTGTTCATAAATTCATTGGCACTAATATTTTTTGGTGCTCCCAGTATTACAATATCATCACTAAGATCGTTCTGCTGTAATTTGAAAACTTGCAGTTGAAGATTGAATATTTCCAGATCATGTTTAAGTGAAATTTCACAAAGGTTTTCTACTTTGGCTTTTGTTTTTTTGTGGTCCTCAAAAAGATTGACCAATTTCACATCAAGATTATCAATTTTCTGATTGACATTCATAACTTGCTCATTGACCGCAATTAGTGAGGTTAGAATATCTTTTAGATCTATATCTTTTTTTTTTAGAAGTTCTTTCATAGTGTCACACGCACTGGTAGATTTACTTCTGGTGTTTGTAGGTGACATAATTTCCGATTACAATATCAATAATTATTAAAAAGATGAAACTAAACCACAAAATTTATACAACAGTAATTGACACGATGGTCTATGAAATTGACACTTGAACGTTAATTTTATACTGTATTTATTATTTATTCACATATGATAGTATATAATAAATTAATTCAACAAATTTACCGCATTCACAATAGTAAATATTAAAAGAAAATTAAAAAAACAAGACTAATAAAGCATACGATTTTTGGTATGATCCTACTCAGTCGCCATCTTTATTTCTAACTTAAACACAATATAATAAAAGCTGCCTTAAGGTAATTTTTAAAAGGCCCATAAACGCCCACGTCTAGTGGTTGCATACGGTGAGTGCAATGTGGTGGGAAAGAAAGTAACACAATACCATTTGACTTAGCAAAAATAATTGACGTCAGGGCAGTATGGCTTACACGGTTATCCATAAGCAACAGAATAGGTGCTTCAATCGAGCAACGCGTATTAGATTGAAGGTGTTTTAACACTTCTAAAAAAAGATCTTCAGTCATCCAGCCACTTTTGATTCCCAGTTCCAAGCTATCTGGTGGAGCACCGTGCAAAAACATATCTTTATAACGCACTCGTGAAAATATAAATACTGGTGGAATTGCATTTCCAGAACCACTTACAATACCACAAAACGTGACAAGCTCACCTCGCTCGGCTGATACAATCTGACCTATTTGTTTAGTACCGGTTTTCGCTATAACCTACAACAATATTAGTTATTAAATTAATTTATTTATTGTATGAATATAAGAAATTGGTACCTACCTTTGGAGATTGTAAAACGGTGGTTATTCCTGTCTCGTCAAGGTTATATACATAAGATGCTTTAAATTTATTACGTTCCATCACAGCATTATAATTTTCAAAAAACTGTTTAACGTTTGTACGGTTAAAGGAAGTAGCTCTTGAGAAGCTTGTGTTTTCAGGCTTATGAAGTGATATATGCGGATGGTGAGCCATGAATCCTTTTAGCCAGTCCAATGAAGCTAATTGAGTTTCTTGCCAGGTAGATGGGGTTGGCTTTCTTAAACTAGCAACAAAGTCATAAGCTAATTTTCTAGTTTGATGATATGACAAACAGTAGCATATTCGGGAGGACTTAACTAAATAGTTTACTAATTGCAACTCTTCGTCGTTGGTAAATATTTGACGATGTTTATGTTTCGTTTTACCGTCGTTAACAAGTCCCATGGGGTTACCATCGTCGTCAGATTTTCCCGAATCATTTGCATTTTGCAAACTTACTATACTACTGACTTAAACTGTTTCATTCTTTTAAATAAAGTAGATTTTTTAATCCCGTATTCGATACTCGCGGCACGAAATGTTTTTCGACCCTTAAGTATTGCTTTCAATTCTTCTTTCATAATTTCTTCAGAAACGATTGGCCGGTTATCGGTTTTTCTTTTATAAATTTTCCGCATTTGAATAATCTAATTAATACAAAATGATTCAAATAAGCTCAAGAATAAAACTATTGCATAAAAAACTACATAAACTACTTTGAACCTAATGCTATAAAGTAGACACGTCTACTTTAAATCGTTGCTATAAAGTAGACACGTCTACTTTATAACGGCATGTTTGTCTACTTTATCGCTTAAGGTGTTATTACGGTTATTTCGAGATATAATAAAATTGATGCTAATCATTTGTTTAACGGTACTTTATCCTATTCACCAATAAAATTCTACCTTATAATTAATATCACAAATTTAAGTTCATGCACTACGTTCAAAAATAATATGGATATTAAAAAAAACTAAAAAACTTTGACGCAGCAAAATCCTACTTTTTGTCACAAAAATACAAAAACGACTGAGAGTACAATAATTATTTTTCTCAGGTGATGAAAATTGTTTTACAAAATGAGAAAAAATTAAATTAGTTGTACTGTTTTGACCATTTCCGAGAAACTAAGGTTGTCTACTTTATTGCCTTGTCTACTTTATAGCGCCTCTCCCCTACTATCATCTGCAAAACTATTTATTGGGTTACTGGTGATTTGCAACAGTTTGTTGATGGAAATTAAAAATAAAGTGGGAGAAAAAACTGAGCCTTGAGGTACACCAGCGGTTATTAATTTAGACTCAGAAGAAAAGCCATCTATAGATACCGAGATATATTGGTTAGACAGAAACTGTTGAATCAAATTCACGACTACGGGTTGAAAACCGTACGCAACGAGCTTGTTGATCAAGCTGGCATGTCAGATTCGACCAAATTCTTTTGAGATGTCTAATGCGATCACGTAAGTTTCACCACCTTTCTCAAGTATGCTATTCCAAAGATGTACTACATAGTTCAATAGATCGGTTGTTAATCTTTTGTTACTAAAACCGTATTGGCTGTCAGATAATCAAATGGTTGTCTTCCAAAAATTTGGATATATGTGAATTAATATAGTGCTCGTATATTTTAGACAGGACTGGGAGTAAGGCTATTTGTCTATAATTTGAAATATCGCATTTCGTTCCTTTTTTGGGACAGGTTGGACTTTGGCCAACTTCCAGCAGAATGAAAAAATACCAGATTTATAGGACTTATAGAATATTTTGGTGAGAGTTGGTGCAAGTTTTTTTTGAAAATGTTTTTAGAATAACAGGAGGAATGTTGTCTAGACCAGAGGCTTTGTTGTTGTTTAACCCCCTTAAAAGTTTTTCGAGTTTTGGGTTGAGCAGAATCGAGAAATATGCCGGGTTTGTATGATAAATAGAAAAATTTTGTTAGAATTGGTGCTGCCTAGCAAAGTTTTAAGAATGAGGGGTGGAATACCGTCCGGACCAAGTGATTTATTGATATTGATAGAAAGAAGCATTTTCCATTCAATATTTCAACGAAAAATAATTGGTTTAATTTTTGTTTCAACTGGCGGAATGTAGTGTAGGACACTCGGAAGGGTTCAACTATGTTTGAGTTTTCTGCGAAAATACGACCTAAAATATCCGCCTTATCTTTCGAGTCGCTCACGTGTATGTCATACAGAACTAAGGTTGCAATAGAGGATCGAGCGAAATTGCTCTGAGCTGATTAATAGAAGCTATGAGAGCCAGATGGGTGCTCGGCAAATTTGTTTGTTTCCTTCTGAATAAACGAGTCTTTGTCCAGATCTATTTTGTATTTGTTATTATTTCTTGCTTTTTAACGGGTACTAAGGTTTTCTGGAGTTGTATTTGAGTTATAGAATCGCTTAATTCCAAATATAGGCTTGAATCAGCTTTCAAACTCCATCAGGGCGTATGCGCATTCATTCATGAGAGTGTTGCGTATACACGCTTTCAAAAATTTGAACTACACGGTGACGGCTTCAATACAATGGTTTTAAAGATTTGTCTTCCAAAATTTACTTTTTTTACAATAGCTTTGTACCGGTCCCCCAACAAACGTAACCCAAACTTTTTTAATTTACTGACAAAAATTGTGGACGAGATTAGAGCAAAGTCCTCTAATTGTGAGGTTATCGTTACCGGTGACTTCAACGTCCACAACAAATCATGGTTGGAATTCTCCAAATCGACGATGTTGACAATAGTGGAAAACTGGCAGAAATTTTTGCCGCACCTCAGGGCCTATCCCAAATTATTAAAAACCCAACGTTCACTCCCCGTATTGGCGGTGATAATAGTTTTCTTTTAGATCTCTACCTTACTACAATGCCAGATATTACGAGTGTTGATGTCGCGAAAGGTAGTATTGGAAATTCTGATCATTATTTAATTTCATCAGTTATCAAAACTGATTTACTTAAAACTACAGCTCCCAAACCCCGTAAAATATTTCACTACTCAAAAATGGATGAGTGTTCTTCAAAATTTTTTCCATGGTTTCCCTTTCGACCGTAATTGTTTTTACACTGACAATGTAAATGTTTTTGCTCAAAACTTTACAGAAACCATCCAATTTGCTATTAATAAATTCGTCCCTTTCTCCATAGTAAAACCCAAACAAAAATACTTGTATTCGAAATCTGCGTAGATCATTCGAACGTAGATCATTTAATATTTGGATTCATAACAAAACTTCCGCTAATCGATCCCAATATCTAAAGGCCAACAAAATATCTAACCAGATTATCTCAAACGAAAAGTCGGAAATTGACAGAGCGAAAGCTTCAAAACTTACGTCTATATCTATTTCTGACAAGAGTTTCTACAGTGGCATTAATTCTTTAAATTATGGTACAAAATCTTCTATTCCCCTATTATTGATGGTGATTTAATCATCAATGATCCCGCAACAAAAGCTAACTTGTTCGCTGAACGCTTTGCTCTGAACTCCACTTTTTTGGAAACTCCTAAAGAAATACCCCAAATCAAGTCTCCAGGAGTTAATATGAATGAACTCCACTTCAAATCCAAAATAGTCGCTAAACTTTTAAAGGGGTTAAACATCAACAAAGCCTCAGGAATGGACAACATTCCACCCATTATTTTAAAAACCTTTTCTAAAGAACTTGCACCAACTTTGACTAAGACCAATCCTACAAATCTGGTATATTTCCCTCGTGCTGGAAGTTGGCAAATGTCCAGCCCATCACCAAAAAGGGACCAAAATCCGATATCTCAAATTATAGGCCAATAGCTTTACTATCGGTCCTATCCAAAGACTACGAGGATTATATTAATAAATTCAATTGTGTCGACTGTCGGCACTTTGCGAAACATTTTAATATAAAAGTCGGACAAGTGCGAATAAAATTCGCTCGCCAAGCGTTACGTGAATGTAAAAGAACACAATATCAAAAATAAATGACAAAGTTATGTTGTAAAGTCTTTATATCGCCAGACTATGGACGCATAACAGAATAAATGTTTAATCGTAAACGTCAATTGTAAATGTCAATCACATCTACATTGATCAAAAATGTTACTGTTAGCTAAAGAAAGATTTAACCAGTATTTTAATGGTCTAAATTGGGAATATTTGTTCTATAAATCAGCGTCGAAATATAGGGTAGTATACATACACTTAAAATAGCACTTTTTTATCAATAACTAAAAAACTGTGCATTGTAGAATTCTAAAAAATGTTGCAATGTTTCTTAAATTAAGTGTTCTTTCAAATGACACCCCAGTCGTTTGGTTCCAAAAAAGTTTTTTTTCATTCAATCAGTGTCGAAACGTAGAGGAGGGAACGGTCTGGAATTTGCACATTTTTTAGAACAACTCCAAAACTGTGTACCGCAAAATTCTAAAAAAAAAATGCAATGTTTTGAAAATTTGGTGCTCCACTCGCTTGGGTCAAAAAAAGTTTTTTTTACCCTCCTTACACCCATCCCCTAAACACACAGAAATATAATTATTTGAGAGTTCGCTATAATTTTCGTTCGAAATATAGCAAATTTCCTGTCTCTATGAATTTTTTCAATTTTTTCTGTCTATCAGTGTCGAAACGTAGGGGGAGGAACGGTCTGGAATTTGCACATTTTTTAGAATAACTCAAAAACTGTGCATCGCAGAATTCTAAAAAATGTTGCAATGTTTCTTAAATTAAGTGTTCTTTCAAATGATGCCCCACTCGCTTGGGTCAAAAAAGTCTTTTTTACCCCCCTTACACCCATCTCCTAAACACACAGAAATATAATTATTTGAGAGTTCGCTATAATTTTCGTTTAAAATATAGTAAATTTTCTGTCTCTATGAATTTTTTCATTTTTTTCTGTCTATCAGTGTCGAAACGTAGGGGGAGGGGGGAACGGTCTGAAATTTGCACATTTTTTAGAATAACTCAAAAACTGTGTACCGCAAAATTCTAAAAAAAAATTGCAACGTTTCTGAAATTCGGTGCTCTTTCAAATGACACCCCACTCGCTTGGGTCAAAAAAGTTTTTTTTCACCCTTCCCTACCCCAAATCCCTTAAAAGCACAAAAATATAATTATTTGAGAGTTCGCTATATTTTTCGTTCAGAGTTTATCAAACTTCCTGTCTCTGTGAGTTTTTTCAAATTTTTCTGTTAATTAGGCTCGAAATGCAAGGGACCAACTTTTTGTGTCACTTTATTGATAATAATTCAAAAACTATGCATTGCAAAATTCTAAAAAAAATGGCAATGTTGCTAAAATCAAATGCTCTTTCAAACGACATGACCTGGTTTTAAATGATGTTTTTACCTCTTAACATTCCCACCCCTTTAATAAATATAGTTATGAGTATCTGCCACTTTTCTATATTTTTCATTAAAAACCAACTCAATTTTCTATCATTCCAAATATATTTCAAGATTTTCGATGAAGTAGGGTCGGAGTTATTCGGGGCAATAAAACATCCAGAAAACGTCATTTTTCAAAATGTGTAAAATTCCAAAATATATTTTTAAATAATGCTGAAATGAAGCCCTTTTATATGATACCCTGCTCGTCTCGATAAAAAAAAATGTATGTTTTCAAAGGCTTTACATCGTACCTCTTTAAAACAAACGAACACAACTTTATTTATTTTTTAACCCACCATCTTGTGTGGATAAGTTAGTTTTATAAGCACCTCAAATTTTAAGTTCATCGGATTAATGGTTCACGAGATAATCGAAATAATGTGAAAAACACGTTGTACTCTCACCAATAGTGTTACGTATAAAAAAACGGAACCCTAAAAATATTACCATATTTCCCAATATGGTTGGGATTCTAACCTACCTCGTCAGTGCCCGGCTCGAATCCTTGGGCAGACACGCTATCGATTACGCAGTTGAGGCGATGACAATTTCAAAGTTGAAACTTCTTCATCACTTATTTATTTTTACTTAAGTTGAATATTTCCACTGTCATTAGACTTCATATTATGGAAATGTTTTTACATTATATGGGATTTTTCACATTAAATTTCTAGACAATACTTTGTGTGAATTCATAGAATGGGGAACATTTCTATTCTAATTAACATCCTAAGTCACGATTGTATAGTCATTATTGATTGTTTCCAATCAATGTGAAATCAATATTAATACACACATTTCAAAATTTCTGGAAGTAAATCATTTAATAGACGACAGCCAATACGGTTTTTTTCGAAACAAAAGATCAACTACCGATCGATTAAACTATGTAGTGCATTGTTGGACCAGCATACTTGATAAAGGTAGTGAAACATACGTTATCGCTTTAGACGGATTTTCGTCTGAGTCTAAACTAGTTAACGCTGGTGTACCTCAAGGCTCAGTATTGTCACCAACCCTATTTTTGATTTATATCAACGAATTGCTGAAAATCACCAGCAACCCAATAAATAGTTTTGCAAATGATAGTACTCTGCACAAGTCGTTCGAGCCCCTTTCTTCAAAAGGAAAAATGCGCGAACGAATTAATCCCACCCGGAGAGCCGCTGCCATAAACGTGGATAAAATCATAAAAAGTCACCGATTGGGGTGACCAAAACCTGGTCAATTTCAACTCTACCAAAACACAGCTGTTGATTGTTTCCAGATCAAAGACCGAGTCCCCCAAAGATATTTTATTCAGTATGTGTGATGAACCAATGGGTGAATCTAAAAACATTCGCTTATTGGGTGTCACAGTTTCAAATGACCTACTCCAGAACGATCATGTAATGGCGATGACAAAAAGCGCGTCTAGAAAACTCGGCCTTCTAAATAGATGCAGAAAAATTTTCACTCCAAACCAATTGCTCCATGTTTATAAGTCCTATATTCGTCCCTGTATGGAGTACTGTTGTCAAGTTGGGGGTGCTGCTTCCGTTTCCATCTTGGCCCTCTTGGAGTCTGTTTAAAAGCGGGCTATACGAATTGTGGGTGATCGAGATTTGACATCAAAACTTGATTCCCTACAACAGCGTCGCACTGTTGCTGACCTCGTTGTTTTTTTACAAATATCGTCAACAGTGCTCAGATGAAATCAGCAGCATTATGCCTCAAACTTATTCTTACCCCCGTTTCACTCGGCAATCGGCTACCGCAACCAGTGAAACGGTCGATACCCCGCCCTGTCCTACTGGCAGATCGCAGAAAGACTTCTTTGTTCGAACTTCATACAAATGAAATAGTTTGCCGGAATTCATAGTCGTATAGCTCGCTTTTGAACAGAGTCCAAGAGGGCCAAGATGGAAACAGAGGCAGCACCCCAAACTTGACAGCAGTACTCCATACAGGGACGAATATAGGACTTATAAACATGGAGCAATTGGTATGGAGTGAAAAATTTTTTGCATCTATTTAGGAGGCCGAGTTTTTTAGACGCGCTTTTTGCCATCGCCATTACCTGATCGTTCCAGAGTAGGTCATTTGAAACTGTGACACCCAATAAACGAATGTTTTTACATTTACCTATTGGTTCATCACACATACTAAATAAAATATCTTTGGGGAACTCGGTCTTTAATCTGGAAACAATCAACAGCTGTGTTTTGGTAGAGTTGAAATTGACAAGGTTTTGGTCACCCCAGTCGGCGACTTTATTCACGTCTTTGTTCACGTTTATGGCAGCGTCTCTCCGGGCAGGATTAATTCGTTCGTGCATTTTACCTTTTGAAGAAGGGGCTCGAACGACTTGTGCAGAGTACTATCATCTGCAAAACTATTTATTGGGTTGCTGGTGATTTTCAACAATTCGTTGATATAAATCAAAAATAGGGTTGGGGACAATACTGAGCCTTGGGGTACACCAGCGTTAATTAGTTGAGACTCAGAAGAAAATCCATCTAAGGTTACCGAAATGTATCGGTTGGATAGAAAATTTTGAATCAGCTTCCTAACATTGGGATGAAAACCGTACGCAACGAGCTTGTTGATTAAGTTGGCATGCCAGACTCGATCGAATGCCTTGGAGATGTCTAAAGCGATAACGTATGTTTCACCACCTTTATCAAGTATGCTGTTCCAACAATGCGCTACATAGTTTAATAGATCGGTAGTTGATCTTTTGTTTCGAAAACCGTATTGGCTGTCGGATATTAAATGATTTTCTTCCAGAAATTTTGAAATATGTGTATTAATATAATGCTCGTAGATTTTGGATAGGACCGATAGTAAAGCTATTGGCCTATAATTTGATATATCGGATTTTGGTCCCTTTTTGGGGACGGGCTGGACATTTGCCAACTTCCAGCACGAGGGAAATATACCAGATTTGTAGGATTGGTAGAATATTTTAGTTAAAGTTGGTGCAAGTTCTTTGGAAAAGGTTTTTAAAATAATGGGTGGAATATTGTCCATTCCTGAGGCTTTGTTGATGTTTAACCCCTTTAAAAGTTTAACGACTATTTTGGGTTTGAAGTGAAGTTCATTCATATTAACTCCTGAAGACTGGATTTTGGGTATTTCTTTAGGAGTTTCCAAAACAGTAGAGTTCAGAGCAAAGCGTTCAGCGAACAAGTTAGCTTTTCTTGCGGGATCATTGACGATTAAATCACCATCAATAATAGGGGGAATAGAAAATTTTGTACCAGAATTTAAAGAATTAATGGCACTGTAAAAACTCTTGTCAGAAACACACATAGACGTAAGTTTTGAGGCTTTCGCTTTGTCAATTTCAGACTTTTCGTTTGAGATAATCTGCAGCCAAATTCTGTAACTGTGAAGCGGTGAAGTGATAAAAATTTCTTCGTTTCTTTTCATTAAAAAACTTATCACTTCACCGCTTCACAATTACAGAATTTGGCTGCTGGTTAGATATTTTGTTGGCTTTTAGATATTGGGATCGATTAGTGGGAGTTTTGTTATGAATCCAAATATTAAATGATCTACGTTTGTTTCTAAGTGCCGTTTTGGCAGCTTTCGAATACAAGTATTTTTGTTTGGGTTTTACTATGGAGAAAGGGACAAATTTATTGATAGCAAATTGGATGGTTTCTGTAAAGTTTTGAGCAGAAACATTTACATTGTCAGTGTAAAAACAATGACGGTCGAAAGGGAAACCATGAAAAAAGTTTTGAAGACCACTCTTATCCATTTTTGAGTAGTGAAATATTTTACGGGGTTTGGGAGCTGCAGTTTTAAGTAAATCAGTTTTGATAACTGATGAGATTAAATAATGATCAGAATTTCCAATACTACCTTTCGCGACATCGACACTCGTAATATCTGGCATTGTGGTAAGATGGAGATCTAAAAGAAAACTATTATCACCGCCATTATGGGGAGTGAAAGTCGGGCTTTTAACAATTTGGAATAGGCCCTGAGATGCGGCAAAAATTTCTGCCAGTTTTCCACTATTGTCAACATCGTCGGTCGATTTGGAGAATTCCAACCATGATTTGTGACTTTAGACCGATTAGTACCTTACCAACTCTATCAAAAGCTTTTGAGATAGTGATTAAAAGACAAATGTTGGTGTTTTTAGAGCATCACAACATGTTTTGTGAGTTTCAATCTGCATATAGAACTGGTCATAGCACAGCATCGGCGTTGCTACACATTACAGATGATATTCGTCGGAATTTGGATGCGTTTAAATTCACCATGCTCATCTTGCTTGACTTTTCCAAAGCATTCGATTCCATAATACATGAAATATTATGTTGCAAACTGTCATCGCTGTTTAAATTTTCACCTTCTGCTTGTCGACTTATTTATTCATACTTATGTTCGCGATCGCAAGCTGTCGAAGTGTCTGGTTGTCTCTCTGATGTCATGCCACTTGCGTGTGGAGTACCGCAGGGCTCTGTGCTTGGGCCTCTTTTATTTTCTCTATTCATAAATGATATTTCTTCTTGCCTAAGATTTTCTAAATTTCACTTGTATGCTGATGATTTGCAATTATACATATGTGACAAAATAGTAAATAAAAATGAATGTATAGAAAAACTCAATGATGATTTAGTGAGAATCTATAAGTGGTCTCTTGAGAACAATCTGAAACTTAATGCTGCTAAGTCACAAGGCATTTTAATTTATAAATATATGTTACAATCGTTTGATTTTCCTCCGGTTGTCCTTAGTAATAATTGCATAGCTATTTTACCTGTTGTACGTAATTTGGGACTCTTGATGGATTCAAAATTGTTATGGAATGAGCAGATTAATAATATTTGTGGTCGAGTTTACGGGATACTCCGTGTTTTGTGGAAACTTACAAAATTTGCTAATATAAAACTTAGACATAAGTTATTCATGTCTTTTATTTTGCCCCACTTACTTTCTTGTGATGTTGTGTTGTATGGAATGCTTGAAAAATGTATGTATAAATTGAAGATGTTGTTCTACGCATGTGTTAGGTATGTTTTTTCTCTACGAAAATATGATCACATTTCAGCATTTGCTGATAAATTATTAGGTTGTGGCATTAAAGAGTTTTTTGAGTTTCGAATTTGTGCTTATATTCATAAGATTTTACTCATGAAAAGACCTCCGTATCTTTTTAAAAAGATCCAAATGGCGTGCTCTTTGCGCACTGGGCATATAATACTACCGGCAAATAAATCAAAAATTTTTAACTCTTCATTTTTCGTCCTTGGGTTGAGTAAGTACAATGAACTTCCATTTAGTTTAAGAATTTGCTCATCTATGGCAAAATTTTTAAATATGTATAAAGCGCACTTTAATTTTGTAAGTTGTATTTAAATATTTGTATGATATTGTTATTTTTTGTTTTTGTTTATTATATCTCTTATTTTTAAATGTGTCTGTGATACTGTCGTTATATGTATTGTAAATAAAAGCTTTCAGCTTACTTACATTGAAATAAATAAATAAATAAATAAATTTGTTGTGGACGTTGAAGTCACCGGTAACGATAACTTCACAATTAGGGGACTTTGCTCTAATCTCGTCCACAATTTTTGTCAGTATATTAAAAAAGTTTGGGTTACGTTTGTTGGGGGACCGGTATAAAGCTATTGTAAAAAAAGTCATTCCTGGAAGACAAATCTTTAAAACCATTGTATTGAAGCCGTCACCGTGTAGTTCAAAATTTGGAAAGCGCGTGTACGCAACACTCTCATGAATGAATGCGCATACGCCCTGATGGAGTTTGAAAGCTGATTCGAGCCTATATTTGGAATTAAGCGATTCTATAAAGAGAAAATTTTCAGAAACTTGTGTTTCTGTAAGGAATAGAATGTTCGGTTTGTCGTGCTCAAGATGATGTTGCACGTGGTCATGGTTAGCGTTTAATCCGCAGATGTTTTGAACATGTATTTTAAAGTTTTTTATTGAATCATATATGTTTTGTCCCTGCAAATTCCGTGGACGTGCCGCTTTATGGGCGGGTGGATTGCGCAAATTTGCTTTACCACTTGCAGACTTATTTTTTTTCGGTTGTACTGCCATATATATATATATATATCAAAAGGGTTTTATTTTATTTTTTTATGTTTTATTTTAAAATGGATAACTAAGTAAAAAATCCTATCATACAACAAAATATGACATATGCCAATATTTCATGATAAGATGAAGAAATAATAACAAAATAATAAGTGAAAAACAAATTGTGAGAAATTTGCAGAAAACAAAACAAAACTAAATGCCAATAATCCAGCTGATGCAGCGCACCCCAGACGCACCGCTCACCACCTCAATCGAGGCACAAAGCCCACACATAACTACGTGTTGGTCCGATTCCTCGGAAGAGCTAATGAGCGGTACCGCTACGGAACGCTGCCCAGCTAAGACTGGAAGTGCTGCCGTTGACTAATTAAAGTTCGTCCGCCAGCACCCTAAGATATCATCTTGGCTAATGATATCTCCTGCCATTGCCAGTGGTATGTGATATCTCACGATAGCTCATATGTCAATGGCAGGGACTGGAGTACGCAGGGTAGTCAGACCCGTAGATCAACATTGATCATAACGATCAAAATCGATCCCTCCTGCGGGAAGGGATCATATACATATTATGTATATTCAAGTTCCTAAGAATGACCAGTCTTTCTTTGGGGCAGTCTGTGGCAATTTTATCTATAATAGTCGACATTTTATCGAACAAAAATATCGTGGGGAGGGAATTTGGGAATCTGTATGGGGATGGACTTCATGGAGGGAAAGGGATTCGTCTTCAACGTTGAATGTGGTATCCTAAAGGTTAATAATGTTGAAATGCTACTAACTACTGTTGAATGAAGTAGAGTCCACAGATATTGACAGTGGTGAGAAACTATGCAGTGCAGACGCAAATCCAGAACAAAAGATGATGCATAACGAAGTAGACAGTGCGAACAACTAAAATGAGTTCAAGGACTTCAAACTGCAACGAGTCGCAAACAAGAAAAATAAGAATAATTCAGCGATACAGAGGGTTGAAAAACTCAAAGTGAAAGATAATGAGAACGTCAGAAGTAATGAGAATCCAAACTCATCAAGGTGACCCGAAAAAGATCAAAGTGATGGTCAAGGACTTAGGGGCAGAAAGGAATTCTAAACAACATGAGAACTACGAAAAGAAAAAATTGTTGGATTCAACAATTGGAGGAGAGGACGAAAAGGTTTAGGTAGAGGGTGATGTTACGATTCTACATAGTCGCAAGGAAATACAAACTAAATTGTATTCAACCTCATGCAAAATAATGACGTCGATTATTTAGATTTCTCGAATTTTCTTCGTAAAGACAATTTTGATTTACCTCAAATTATCGAGAAATTAAACAGAACTGTATTTAAAGAGTTTCTTTTTCAAAATAAGAATTCGTTTTTTAGACTGCGATAGTGCAAACAGTGTAGGTGGAATGCGATTATGCAAAGTGAAATTAATTGTAAACGAAACGCTGTATCGTGGACATAAAACCGTGTAAATAGAAATACAGTAATTTTAATTGTGAATAAAGTTTTAAGTGTTATGTAATTGTACTGGTGTTGGATCCTCTGGTTACCATTATTTAAATTAGAGATGCAATTATAATAATAACAGGTTTTGAACCATGTGGTTGCCAATATTTGTATTGTTGAGAATAAATAACAATTCCAGGTTTATGTAATTTATTATAAAACCTAATTTTATTCGTTTTATTTAATAACAAAATCTTTAAGAATTTTTGAATATGTATACATAACTTTTATAAATATACAAAACAAGTTTGAGCTTCTTTGCTCTGAGAAAACCGCCCCACAACTGACTACAACTGGCTTTTGAAAAAGTGAATTTAAAATGTCGACCAATCAACATTCTGGTGAACTCATATTCCACCAATGGAATATAAGTTACTTACATGATCAAAAATGCAACTAAGCGTTTTTGAACAACTGAGAAATTGGATTCTTGTTATAGTTAACAATTTATTACTATTGTGAAATTGTTTATTTAATGAAATTTGGTTTTGGTTTGTACAATGTATGTTTATACACCGGGTGTATAACGTGTATAATTTGAATTAAAGTAGTACAATGAATAAGGGACTGGTGTGACGGACCACAACACTGGAAACGTCTTATCAATCGTTAGTTTCTGAAGTATTGGAAGAATATTCTAAATAGAAAGGGATATTGTTTGCTGTATTGTTTTCCTGTTACTGTCAAATAATAGAAGTGTGGAACACTTTAAAACCGGATGTTTTGCTTACTAATCTGTGATCGAATCCAGAAGGAGATTTAGGAATAACGTTTATCAAATCGAGAGTAAGGCCAATTCGAAGTAAGATAGAAAAAAAAACGTGACAATATTATTTTATAAAATTATATATTTTTTTGAAGACTTGATTAACCATTAGTATAAACTTGAACTGATAATTCGCTTAATCGATTTTATCCTAAAATGCTTTATTATTGCAGTACTAGCCAAAATCGGGGACTGGGTTAAGCGGATCTTCATCACTTGTTCTAAACATATGGCGATCTGAAAATTTTCACCCCAATTACTGAAGTCGTGTCACTTCAAGTGACATGACTATAGTCATGTCACGTTTATTAAATCTCGGTATGGTTGAAGTCAATAAAAACGGTCACGACTGAAACTAAAAATTCTGAAACGAAAAAACTCCAAAACTAAAAACAACTGAAATTTTATGTTCTTCAAATTCACAAAAACAATTAAAGGGGTTTGAAAAAATTATTGTCACATGAAAAATTGAGGTGACAAAAATGTCATTTAAAGTGACATCTGTCGTATAAAATGACTTGTGGCGTAAAAACCGACTTCAACAATACGAAAATTGATGCAATGTGACTTCAGTCATTTAAAGTGACATTACTGGCCTTCGGTAATCGGGGTGTAAATCTTTTCTACATATTTTATACACACAGTTACCAAAAGTTTCTTAAATACAATTCAAGTTCATACATTGTACCAAGTATGGACAAACCAAAAAAGGAAAGCTGAACAATTGTGAACCTTCCAAAAGAGTTTAAAGTTATTGAAATTTAAAATAACCACTGTTAATGAAATGAAAGTTAAAAAAAAGCACTGTTTTAAAATAACCACTATATCCACTGTTTGATACACCCGCATCACTTTGTTTAAAACACAATTTTTGTATCGCACGAATTTAGAGCATGTATCGAAGTTTTATCAAAATTCTGCCACAAACGAAGGCTGTAGTCAGAGAACAAATAAGAATTTAACTTTTGAATTAAAAACATAATACAAATTTTAACTGAAAGTGACAAACCGAAAGATGACAACTATGTTCATTCTTTTCCAAAAGTTATATACCAAAGTCCATGATCCATGAAAATATCACGTATAGTCCCACTCAATGGCCATTTTCCCGTATAATCCTTTCAAACAGCACCGATTTGCACAAAAATTTGGATTTGGGTTCTACTTACTCTCTTCTTCAAAGTTGACTCTGTGTCGGGAGGTGCTTTTACCCTGGAGGTGGATACCACCCCTTCTCGGGGGTGAAAAATTATTCATTAAAACTAGGTCCGGAAATAGATAGATTGACTAATTTTTGTGAGCTATAAAGTGTTGGCTGAAAGCAACTTTTGTTAGCTATAAAGTGTTGGCTGAAAGTCAAATACTTTCCGACTTATTCGCCAGTGAACATTTCAATTTTTCAACCAAAAAAAACATGTTTTAAGATAGGTTTTTACGAATAACTGAAAAAGTAAAGATTTTATTATAAGGTGGTGGGTTTGTATATTTGTTAGTGACCTTTCTCACACATTTGTGAAGTGCATGCGCACACTTTATTATATTAGCTGCTGCTGTTTCAGCAATTTTGAGAATATTTTTTTGTGTATCTTCTACGATCACTCCTTGCCATCTTTTTACTTGTTTAGTTGTATTCTCATATTTGCTTCGGATTTTTTAGTTTTATACTGAGACGACCTAAGCAGATTGTTTTTTGAAAATGACAAACCAGATGTTGGTATGCAAAATTATTATAAGAGAGAATGAAAATTTCATTGTTAAAGGAAGACATGTTGCAGAGGTCATGATTACTACTCTTTAATGTTCACAAATTAAACCATTCTTTAAAAATCGAAGTAATAATTACAATAATTCTACTTACTTTGTATATAAATAGGTTAAAATCAACCTCGGCACTTTAAAGATTGTAATTAAAAACGATCCTTTTGCAACAGATCCTAAATGATATTTTACCAACTTTGTAATGGCATGATAAACTGGAGCATCTGTTGGCTTTCTAAAATACCAAAATGCAACAGCTCCAGCAATTGCTAGCTGTTGACATGCAAAAATAAATTCCGTTGTCCATATTAAACCAATCAGATAAAACCATAACATTCTTTTCAACCAATGTGCTTCCAAATACTCAACCAACTTGAATGTCTTAATATTTGAATCAGTTGTATTTTTAATATTTGTGTTTAGTGAATTTGCATTCGGATCCATTACTTGAGCAAATGGTATCAATGGTTTTATTCCTGGATAATTTGCTGTTGCCAAACATATAACAACAGTTAACCAAAATGCAAGGAATATAACTAAAGCAATAAATGCGAGAACTGGTGGTCCAGCTAGTCCAGGTAAAGATAACATACATTTTCCAGCTTCTTCGAATAATGCTGCAAGACCTCCAATTTTTGAACGTAAAAAGAATATTATAACTATAAGAAAGATCTAAACAAAAATACAATATAAACCTTCTGGTTTGATAAATCACTATAAAAAAATTTTACCATAATAATTGTAGCAATAATTGCTAACGCATAAATAGCAGTTTCATTCCGAGCTACTTCTTCCAATAACGAAAATTTCTTATCAACGTCCAAATTATGTTTGATTCTGTAATACGTTGTCCATAGAATCACCGTAATTGCAATACTTGAGATTCCAACAAAAATACAAATCAACCATGATATAATTTTTGTTAGCCAGTGCAACATTGTTATTAATATAATTGAAAGGATTAAAGCTCCGGCACACATTATTAAAATCAAGGGCCATGTTTTATATAGATCACTCATAAATTGTTCAGCTAGACCCCATGAGTTAAGTAATTCATACATATTGTTTACTTGTGCGGTTGGTGCATTTTTGCCTGTCGGAATACATCGATGGAGAACTGGTTTTCTAAATAAAATATAATTAATTAATATATGATTAATTTATAAAAAAAAATAATTTACTCTTCGAGAACTGGAAATGGTGGACATGGTCCTAACAAATCAAAATATTTAACATCTTTGTATTCAGGTTCAATTAAAAGTGACATATTAAAATCATAACGACATAACTTATTATCCGTCTCCTTGTAATATTTATACAATTCCATTTTATTTTCCAATCGTCGTTCTGGACATTTTTTTACACAAATTTTTAACGTTTGTCGCAATTCTTTTATATCCAAAAAAAATAAATGTGGTTTATCTATCGTATTCATTCCGGACAATGAAAAACCATTATATTTATCGTTATTTTTAACTCCACAGGTATTACCAAACGAATCATAGCCATTAATTATTCTCAATGGATTTCCATAGACAAACGAAAATATTGCAACAACGAGCTAAAAAACGAATATATTTTTAGCTTTTATAGAATAAAAACATTTTTATGATTTCAAACGGATGCAATTATAAAATTGGTTTAATGATTAATAAATTAACACTTATTTTGGGCGAGGCTATAAATAAAAGTTTGAATGATGATCGCATTACTTACCAATGCCAACCAAAATATAATATAAAGACACAACCAAAAAACATCAGTGCATCCTCGCACAGCTGTTGGTTCATGGCGGGTTGGTTTACTTTCAAAACAACCCATTTTCGATATAAAATAAATTCCTTTGCAAAAGCCTCTTATTTTTGTTTATGTTTTTTCTTTTCCCTGCCGACGCACACGAAACTGACCTACGACTATTTTTGTTTGCTTAAATTAAATGTCAAAATAAAAAGCACAAAATCTTAGTTTCAATACTCAAAAATAGGTGACGTTAAGATAATAAAAGCTTTTTGATTTTAAAATATAGTAACCTTAAAGTGCGTACCAGATGTCAGTCCAATCTTCCTTTATTCAAGCTCGACAATTTGTCGTATAAAAATAAAATAAAAAATTTATCTGACATTTTGTGTTCCAACCAAGAATTATAATCGTTTTATCGTGTCCTTTCCGGAAAAAACATCATACCAATTTTTTAATAATTACAAGAAAGTATTTATCTTGAAATAATTATATGTCTTAAATATTATATTTTCATTATTTAAATTAAATTTATTATGTCAAAGTGATATATTTTTTTATTTTTGTTACGATAATAAAAGAAATTGAAATTCGTAAAAGGAGGGCGCTATAGAAAACAAAAATCGAAAAGTAGAGGAAAAAACGTAGAATTACGTAGTCAAATATTTTTAATTTTATTTGTTTAATTATTGTTAGAAATGAGTGAAAAACAGCCTCTTTTAAAAGATAAAGATTATAAAAATTATGCATTAAATCCTCAGAGTAATACTTATGGTATGTAGCGAAAAAATTTCTTTTTGTTCTACAATTTTTATGAGTCATATATGTATACAAATATTTTTTACTATAAAAAATGTAATTAAATAGTATCCGTACCGGGAACAACATCAATAACTGCTGTTACAACCGATACTGGAACAGAAACATTTGACACAGTAACCACTGCAGCTGATTATGCAGTTGCAACATCAGTCACCGGAGAAGGTTAACTAATTAAATTAATTTTTTTTCTATAAAATTTGCAAATGTAATTTTGTTTATTGTTGTTGTAGGTCCAACTACGGTATCACCGATTGGTCCGGATGAGCTTCCACCACCATATCAACAAAGTACTGGAGCTGGTGGTACTCCTATGGTTACATGTCGGGTATGTCAAGCGATGATTGATATAACATGGAAACGGGAACAACATGTTGTCAAATGTAATCAATGTAATGAAGCAACTGTAAGTACTAGAATTTTTAATTATTAGGAAAAAAGATTATAGAATATATTTATAAAACTCGATTAATAGTTTTTTTGTGAATATGCTTGATTAAGATAACTATAACTTAATTAAAATTTAATTCAAGTTTTGTGGTTTATTTCGTACAATGCTTGTGTTGTATTGTATTTAATAGTTTATCCTTAAAAGCGAGTTTACTTCTTTTTTTTTTTATGAACATTTTAAGAAAACAAACTTCATATTTGATTCGTAATTCTTTTTCATAATTGCTTGGTTGATATGTTTAATACGACAATATTGATTTTAAATTAGAGATAACTTTATGTTTGAAGTTTTTGTTCTTTTTAATATTTATTTGTTTTTGATAAAATTACTCTTAAAAATTAATTTTTCCACGACCAAACTAGAATATGATGCGTAGTCAAATATCGGAGTATATTTTAATATTTTTTCTTTATAAGTAATACTAATAAAGTTCCAATAGAGTTTTTCTCTGAGAAAAATCCAAAATATACGTTCGAATTGAAAACTTCACATTATTTCCTTAGTTAGTTGAGTTTAATTGCTCAGAAAAGATCCTTAATATAATCAATATTTACTATTCAAAATTCAAGTTAAGACTCACGTTTGTGTTTGCCACGGTCACTGTGTTTGCCGGTGGGATTTTTGACCTCTATATATACCGTAAAACCGTTACCATATCCAATGGGAGCGGAAACCTTGGCTTAGTCGCCCGAACCGAGGGCCGATACTACCTTCCCAGCATCCACAATCCGGTATGTCTTCTGGGCGCCACAAGGGGTGGATCGTTAGTTAAAACTATGCTAGCGTACACCCATCGCCCCCAGGTGTTTAAAGACATCCATTCTAGCAGATATGGACGACCTGTTGGTGGGTGACCTTAACTCGTGCGAACAACATGAAAAAAAATTTTAAGTAATTTTTTTTAAAGTTTTGTTTTCAGTTTTTTTTTTAATATTTTATTAGCACCTAACAAACAAGTGTTTTTCGTGCATTCCAGGAAAATTATAACGGTTACAATACTTATAATAACATAATATAAACATAATAAATATAAACAGATAATAAACGATTCATCAAGATGATTAGAAAGTTTAAGAGCAGACCGTTCCGTATTGTATTTAAGACATTCCAAAAGAATGTGCCGTATGGAAAGAGGTAGTCGACAAAATTCACAAAATGGTTGAGGTTCCTTTTTAAAAATATGGACATGAGATAATCTAGGGTTTCCAATTCTTAACCGTGTTAAAACTGTTGCTTCTCTACGCGACGATCTAAATGACGTTGACCATTTACTGATAGTTTTTTTAATTTCATATAGTTTGTTATTCCCGAGTGAACTTTATTACTTTTTTAACTATTAATTTTAAATCGTGATAAGGCGTTTCGATACTTTTCCAAAATGGTAAAATATTTGAAGTTTTAGCAAGCTGATCAGCCTTTTCATTCCATTGAATACCTGAATGATTTGTTATCCACAAAACCACAATTTCAACCATGGTTTGTAAATTAATTTGCAGAATACGGATTTTTCGTGAAATTGGATTTGTTGTAAACATATTTTCAATGGACTTAAGTGCACTAAGAGAGTCTGTAGCTATAACATATTTTCTTGTAATAGAATGCTCAATGAATCTTAATGCAAATGACATTGCTATGAGTTCAACACTTAAAACAGAATAAGATGGAGGTAACCGAAACTGTTTTTCATTTGTAAGATCTGTATAGCTAGCACCAACGTTATCAGATGATAATAATGCTAAGAAGAATATTACTGATCCATAAGTTATTCTTGAAAGAATGATTGATTGATGTAGATGAAGCATAACATCTCTATCACATCCCCATTCAAATGAACTCAATGCTTTTAAGTGCGTAATCAGGTAACTATATTTTGTTTTAAATGAAATATATGTGTTTTCCACGTTAATCTTTTGTCAAAATGAACAACTAGAAACTTGTTTGAGTTTACTATCTCAATCTGATTTCCATTTATGTGCAAAAATGGAACCGAATGCAGCTTTCTCTTTTGGCAGAAGTGTATTAAAGAGGTTTTTTTCTGATAACGTAAATCCATGCTCATTAGTCCACTCGACAAGGTCGATTGTAAGTTGAAGTAACGTTTCTATTTCATTCATATATTTTGAGCTTAAGAAAATAGTAAGATCATCAGCATACAGAATTCATTTAGCTGGTATTTGAATTTGGGTCACAATTGGGATAATTGTAACGTCCGCTATATGCGCCTAAACAACAATAAAACCAATTCATCTTCTTTTTCTAATTCAATAAAAATGTATTTCATTAGTTTCAGTTCATTTTTTACATTAATAATCATTTTAAAATTTTCTAATACTTAACGGCTAGTTAAATTTCGAATATACTATAAAAAACAAACGAACGTACTCAATTTTATTTCCAATTCTAACGAACAGATGTCGTTGCTAATTTTTGTTGAATCTTTGGTATTACACGATTTGATTTTTTGATTGAAGATGTAAAACAAAAAATCACATTTTTGTATTGAATGAGTTTTCTATGTTAAAAGTTTGATTTAAATAAAAATTCATTCCGATTTTAGTTTTTCAAAAGATGACATCTAGTCAAAGTTTGTTCATGCAATCATGTTTAGAAAAAAATAAGTTCATTGATAATTATATCAAAAACAAATTTTTGTAATGTTATATTTAAACACAAAAATGTTTTATGAAAGTTTGAATAGTGTGTTTTTAATTATAAGTGTCTGGAATTAAAAATAAAATAATAAATTGATACATATCAAAGATTACGTTTGATTTATTCTAAATGTGAGGATCAAATGTATATATTACACACAAATGAACATTTTAATATATTTACAAATAATTTAATGAGAAAAGGTAAACAAGCTATAAAACTATTTAAGGAAGGTAAAGAAAAGATGTTTGATGAAAATTCTCAATATCGAAGGAATTTAACAAAATTAAGTCTGGTTTTTTTGCACATATGTTAAGTGAATTAAAAGCTATATTTCCAAATGGATTTTTTGCTGGTGAATGGAAAGAAAACAACGAAGGCAATCTGGAAAGGATAGAAGGCATCACATCGATTACATAGAAGATAAGTTTATTTGTTTTTATATATATATATTATTAATTAATTCTGAAGTTTAACTATTGAAATGTCAGATTAGGAATAAGTATTTTAAGAGATTCCTAAATTCAGATTTGTGTGAGGGTGATCGTTACAATCCGTAGGTTAGTTATATTTTTATTTTTTCTTGAAGTAGTAAAATTGTTGTGTATAAAAGTTCAAGCCACCTACAGTGGCACTCGCAATAACTGGCAGCCGAAACAAAGACCTGGGGCTTTGTAAGGGTTTTTTTTATATTTGAATTATATGAGTAAATAATTAATGATTTTGTATATTTTTGGCGCAGTTTTAGGCGTTGGTTGTCAAACCGGTTTGGTTTGGCAAAGATATTCATATAATATTATTATAAATTTTTGTAATTTTTGGGTAAAACCAGTATTGGTTTTTTTGTTGACTTATTTTTTGGATTATGAAATTAATTGTATGTTTTTTTTGATTATGGTTAGATTTAGTAAATGTTTAGCTAGCTTTTTTTCAATGCACTCATACGCGATCCCCATATTCGTCATTGGTTTAATGTGAGTTACAATTTCGAGGTATTGATTTGTGTATTATTCACACTATGGAGTGGATGTCAATAGAACATGTCTCATTACAGTTCTATAAACTTTTGAACTTATACGGAAATGTTGAAATATTTTTATTTTGGCTAATATAATGTTCATTTTTGGCCAAAACGACTTCTATTGCAATACGCCTTATTAGATTTTATGATTTGTACATGAATTATTTTGTGTATCTCATATATATATACAAAATAATTTATGTCAAACCTGAAAATCTAGGTAGGTTTCCTATTGCAACACAATTCGTTTGGCGAAAGAATTTTTTGTGGTTAAGTCATGTTTTTATGAGTTTTAGGATGTTATTAACGTAATAAAAGTTAACATTGACCAAACAGTTTTTCGACAATTTTATATAAGTTTAAATCTTTCGTCACTACTATCAAAGTATTATTGGTCTGTGTTTATAGAAGTATAATTGAAAATAATTAATTCCCATTAACTTTATAGAGTGAGCCGGATCCAAATCAATATCTTCACATTTGTCATCATATTGATCCGCTGACGTACGTATACATATCTCGTATGAGTCCATTTTAGTTACCACCATTTTTAAAATTATTTTTTATTGCGATTAATTTAAAAAATAAGATAAATATAGAAATAATTATTTTTAGCTAACATTTATTTTTGTTTTGAATACAATAAATAAAGCGATGAAAATTTGACCTGAACAAATATATTAGAATTAATAACTTAAAAATTAGTAAGCTTAGTTTTAAATTTAAAATAATCGTAATTTTTTTTATAATATAAATTACCAATTTATTATCTAGTCTGAAGATTAAATTTAATTAATTTCATGTAAAACTTTATTAACACATATTATATATTTCATGTTTCGATTTAGCATTTTTAAATAAGAAATTATTTAGATTATGGATAAGTTATGTATTATTTACTTTATGTTAATGTATAAATTCTCCTTTCTCAGCGGTAGGCCTAACAAGCCATCCATGGGGCTTCTCCCCTTAACGATGATGACGTTCTTAGATCGCCTATGGCCACCGGGGTTATGCGATCGAAGAACATTGGTTTCTTCTCTTCATTCGGCGAGGAAGTTCTCAGGGACGAGGAGTGGTGTTGCTGTGTTTGTACTTAGGTGCAAACCAGTAGTACCATTCTTTGCTCAGAGGCTTCTTCGGTGTAATGAAGAGAAGAACCAATTATACTTTGCTTTCAGGATCAGAGGCTTCACCTCATACAAATTCAAAAACTTTTCCATTTTTCCATTTAGTTTTACAATAAAACAATTTCTCATAGAGTTTAGGATTTGAAGTCTGGTGCTCGGGAGCGTTCTTCAACTTTCGCATTAGGTTTAGTTGTAATTTATTTGTAGGTTAAACAAGCACAACTGGGTCAGTAGAAATGGACCTAGTGTCTAATCGTGACAGTTGTGATTGTTTTTATTAGGTTGGGGAGAAACTGTTCTGTAGAATCTGGTCGTTAGGGGCTTTTCTAGTCAGTTCTCACATGCATTGTTGGAGTGGGCTCGCGAACGCGGGAATTAAAATTTGAACAAAATGGATATTGTACCATACTTACTTTTTAAATTGTCTCCAGACGAATCTTGATTTTGGGAATCTCTTATCTTATTAAATAAAAATAAAATAAATAAAACAAATTTTTTTGAAAATTAAATAAATAAAAATTTTTTATTAAATAAAATAATTTTTTTAGAATTAAATAATTTTAGGTAGCTAAATAAATAAATTTTCTTAATTAAGCAAAACGTCAAGATATAAATAAATATCTATTATTTTTTTTAAAAAATAAATAAATATTTCAAAGTTAAGACGGTGCATCCGATAAATAAACATTCTTTTGAATATTTTTTATTTTTCAATTTTTTTTAAAAATAAATAAATATTTTTAGGGGTGCTATCGTCAATAAATAATTTTAGGTATATAATTAATTCTGAAATTTCAGCATATCTGAAATTAAAATAAATAAATTATATTTTTATATACAATATTTTAGGAATTTTTGTGAAAGGTAAAGCAAAGATTAGGTACGACGGTGGTCTTTTTGTTCTTTTACGGAATTTGGTTTTTTACAAATTTTTGTGTTTTCGAATTGGGCGTTCGTTGGTTTTTTTCGTTTTTGCGTTTTTCATTATTTTTACATTTACAGCGTACTAACTACTTTTTTGTTGTTGTTGAGAATTGGTTTTAGTATTGTTGGTGTTTGCGAGTTCATAATTTTACGGGTTTTACCATCAAAATGTCAAACCAAATAGACGTTGACCATCCGTTCTATGGTCTGGAACCCAGCGAACTACTGGTCGAATGTTTGGTTCGGGGTGTGAACTTCGGGGGGGCCGATTGGGCAGAGGAACTGCGAAACCATGTAGATCATGGGTCAGTTCCAATAACAGTGTCTCATGCGAGAGATTTGATAGAGGAATCTCAAATGGTGGTGCAGGCAGCACAACTTATTTTAAATCAAGTACGACGACTTCAGCCACCGATTGATCAGACCTTCTTAGATGGTTTGGCGAATCGAGTGTTACATTACACAGGTAGGATGAATAGGTTGGGTCCTCGCAATGACTTGCAAGAAGCCCGCACCTACGCTATCTCACAATTGTCACGCGCTTGGAGTATAATAGGATCGTTGTCAACACGTCCAATTATGCAGAGTAAACCAGGAGTATCATCTGCTCCATCTGCTTCACCTGCTTTTCAGCCAGATGAGAGATCCACACCGATCCCAGTACGGCCAATATCGGAAACAATACATAGTCTGAATCGTCCAAACCAGCAACAACAGAGACGGTCAGATCAATTACCACCGGCTTATTTCCAGCAATCGGGCTTGAGGGCAGAGGACTTTGCAATACCACAATTGGGTCCAACAGTCCAAGCTGAACACTTACACAACAATTCAGGATTGGTACAACAACAATCATTAAATCGGTCATCAGTACCACAGGTACAACCACTACCAGTATATCCACCAGCTCCACTTACAGCACCACCACCATACAACCAACCTCCTCAGGTATGGCGTGACGCGGCTCCAGCGTTAGCACCAGTGGAGTACCGAGGGGTTCATGGAAACAATTTGAGTCGTTATGACTCAAATTGGGTTTCAACCTTCACAGGAGATGGTCACTCTCCTGATGTTCATGAGTTTGTTCACAGAGTGGAGGCGGCTGCCAGGAGGGACCGTGTGAATTGGGACGACCTTAGGTCTATCGTTCCACGGTATCTCAAGGGAGCTGCCGACAGATACTATCTGAATTTAACTCATGAATATGAGGTAGTGACCTATCCAGTGTTAAGGGAGGGACTCCTACAAACCTTCGGTACGCTCACTGATGATAAGGCGATCTTGCGAGTTCTTCTGAACCGCAAACAAAAGTCAAAGGAGAGCGTGTACGAGTATCTGGTGGAGATTGGTTCGTTAAATCGTCGTTTAGCACGTCCATTTGCTGACCGTGAAATGCTAGAAATTGCTCGGGAGGGACTGAGTGTGGAGCTCAAAAACGCTACTCTAGCTGCAACAATACATTCAATTGATGAACTTCGGACTTTATGTCAGAAGTTTGAACGGTTGTGGTCCACACCAGTTCCGACCAGAACATCAAATTTAAGAATTAGCAAGCTACAGCAGGTGGATGATTATGAGGTGGATGTGGAACTAGATCGAGATGGATATATTGAAACGATGGATTCAAAACAGCCCGAACAACAGCACGAAGAAGGCGACGAGAGATGTAGCGACGCAGGACGATCGGCAACCACCAACGAAACCCAAATAAAATCATCGAATACATTTAATTTCCCATCATTACATCGAACGTATTTTAGACGTCTGGAACGTAACATCAGATATTGGAGGATGAGGAAATTATTTCGCAAAGCTTGTGTTTCATCTATCCTTTCAGAAACAAAGGATCCTCGGCCGCGATTGACAATTAAGATTTTGGACAAACATATTTCAGGACTATTGGATAGTGGAGCGTCAATCACAATACTTGGAAGAAATTCCTTGGAATTATTGGAAGCAGCAGGTACAACCTACCGTAAATACACTTCGTGTATTCGTACGGCGGATGGTACTGCAAATAAAATTTTGGGTTACATAGAAATTCCAATAACTGTGAATGGCTCCACTAAACCAATGCGGTTCCATATAGTCCCTGGGTTACGAGAAGAGCTCTACCTGGGCATAGATTTCTGAGAGAAATTTGGTATTGTTCCTTCTTTTGTTAGTGAACTGACTCGTACAGAGCTACAAACCTTAAATATACATAACCTCACCACTGACCAGCAACGAGAACTGGATATGATCAAGGATTCTTTCCCGTCATTTGAAGTGTCTGGACTCGGAAAGACTTCTTTGGTTGAACATGTCATCGATGTTGGTGATAATGCACCTGTTAAACAGAGGCATTATCCTACATCGCCGGCTGTTCAACTAAAGGTTTATGCCGAACTCGACCGAATGCTTCAAATGGGCGTGATCGAAGAGAGTAACAGTTCTTGGTGCTCGCCAGTGGTTTTGGTACAAAAAGAATCTGGTAAAAACAGATTATGTATTGATAGCCGTCGTGTCAATTCACTAACTAAAAAGGACGCTTACCCACTTCCCTTGATTGATGGCTTACTACGTCGTCTAAATAGCACAAAGTACATTTCCAGTATTGATCTCAAAGATGCTTTCTGGCAGATTCCTCTGGCAGAAGCATCTAGAGACAAGACAGCCTTCACAGTGCCTGGTCGTCCATTGTATCAATTCCGGGTTATGCCCTTTGGATTGTGCAATGCTCCCCAGACAATGTGTCGGCTAATGCACAAAGTGATACCACATCAATATCACGAAAATGTCTTTGTTTATTTAGATGATCTATTGGTAGTCTCTTCCACGTTCCAGGAACATATGGAATTGCTGTCCAAAGTCTCTTCATTGTTAAGAGCGGCTGGGTTAACAATAAACCTCAAGAAAAGTAAATTTGTTCTGAGAGAGGTGAAATACTTGGGATTTTTGGTTGGTGAAGATGGTCTTCGAACAGACCCTGACAAAGTAAGAGCTGTAGCAGAGTATCCAGCTCCATCTACAGTAAAACAAATACGTAGACTATTGGGAATGGCTGGTTGGTACCAACGTTTCATACCAAATTATGCAAGAGTGGTATCACCAATTACAGATTTATTGAAGAAGAGTTCGGGGAAATTGAAATGGACATTAGAAGCGCAAGCTGCTTTCAAAAATTTAAAACGATTGCTGACTACAGCACCAGTATTAGTAAACCCTGACTATAATAAAGAGTTCTTTATTAGATGCGATGCGAGTCTGACAGGAGTAGGTAGTGTGTTGTATCAGGTTGATACTGACGGACAAGAGTGTCCGATAGCCTTCATGTCGAAGAAATTAAATAGAGCTCAAAGGAATTATTCAGTTTCTGAGCTTGAATGTCTTGCGGCAATTCTTAGTGTGAAGAAATTCAGGGGCTATGTTGAAGGTCACCGATTCACAATAGTGACTGATCACTCAAGTCTGAAGTGGCTTATGTCACAGAAAGACTTGAGTGGCCGTCTGGCTAGGTGGAGCCTAAAACTCCAACATATGGATTTTACCATTGTCCACCAAAAAGGTACCCAAAATATAGTCCCTGATGCTCTATCTCGTCTTTATGACGATACACACGAGGAATTGACGGAAGCATTAACACATCACATTAACGACATTAAACTCGACAATGAAGGTTATCGGCACAAGGAATATACGGATATGATAGCTAAAGTTCAATCATCACCAAAGGACTTTCCATCAGTTAAAGTCGTGGATGATAAGCTATACATCCGTATTGAGCCAAGACCTGATGCAATACCCAACGATGTTCCTGTGTGGAAACTCTGGGTACCAAAACCGATGACTTCCAACATGATTCAGAAACATCACGATGATAGTACTGCTGCTCATGGAGGTGTTAAAAAGACTTTAGAATTACTTCGACGTCTTTATTATTGGCCGGGCATGGCGTCACAGGTACACAACTATGTTGTGTCCTGCGACACATGTAAACAAACAAAAGCCACGAATCAGATTTTGCGTCCTCCGATGCAATATCAATTCGAAACAGCACGTCCATGGCAGAGAGTCTATATAGATTTTTTGGGACCGTACCCTCGTTCTACACTTGGGAATACGGTGTTATTGATAGTTCTGGATCATGCTACGAAGTTTGTACTACTGAAACCACTTAGAAACGCAACTTCACCGAAGGTGAATGCTTTTCTAAGGAATGAAGTGTTTCTTACATATGGGGTACCAGAGTTTCTGCACAGTGACAATGGCAAACAGTTCACTAGTAGGAACTTTCAAAGTCTTTTGTCAGATTTCGGCATTAAACACATTAGGACCGGTGTCTATAGTCCTCAAAGCAACGCGTCAGAGCGGGTCAATAGGTCAGTTCTAGCAGCAATTCGAGCGTTCATAAAAGGTCAACATACCAAGTGGGATTCACAGATTGGGGAAATCGCTTATGCACTGCGGGCTGCAGTACATTCAGCTACCAAGTACTCACCGTACTATCTATTATTTGGTCAACATCCAATCTCGGATGGAAATACTTACCATTTGTTGAGATCACTACACCAGCTTGGTGAAGATGCTGGTGAGGAATTAAAACGTTCTCATCATTTGACTCTGCTCAGGAACCGGGTTCAGGAAAATTTAAAAGCAGCTTTCAAGAAATCGCAACATCAGTATAACCTGCGATCTAAACTACGGACTTTTCAACCAAAACAACGTGTGTATGTACGGCAACATCATTTGAGTGACGCTACAAAAAAGTTCTCGGCAAAATTGGCTCCAAAGTTCTTACCTGCGATGATTAAGACTAAGATTGGAAATGTACTCTATGAGTGCACAGATATGAGCGGTAAGAATCTTGGAGTCCATCACGCGAAAGACATCAGTGAATGATGTCTTTTCGTTAGGTAGGGTAGTTCCTCTGTCTGGTTGTTGTCTCTGGGGTTTACATCTTCAGTGTCATACTTACTGGTAGTATCGGGGTGTCCATGGTGCTGACGTTCGGATGGATGGTCGGTCTCAATACTCAGTGAAGTTCCTAGGGACCTCATGAGTGGTGGAACCGGTCATCGGTCTTGACGCCAGTGACTGTGGGTATCTCGATCCCAGATACAGATTAGTTGTTGGAAGTAGTTCGGTGGTTTCTGACGTAGAGGGGGTGACGACGTTTTTGTGATTTCAAGGGTAAATACCTTGGTTTTTACCTTGAATTCATGGTGTAACGTCCGCTATATGCGCCTAAACAACAATAAAACCAATTCATCTTCTTTTTCAAATTCAATAAAAATGTATTTCATTAGTTTCAGTTCATTTTTTACATTAATAATCATTTTAAAATTTTCTAATACTTAACGGCTAGTTAAATTTCGAATATACTATAAAAAACAAACGAACGTACTCAATTTTATTTCCAATTTTATTTCGATTTGATTTTTTGATTGAAGATGTAAAACAAAAAATCACATTTTTGGATTGAATGAGTTTTCTATGTTAAAAGTTTGATTTAAATAAAAATTCATTCCGGTTTTAGTTTTTCAAAAGATGACATCTAGTCAAAGTTTGTTCATGCAATCATGTTTAGAAAAAAATAAGTTCATTGATAATTATATCAAAAACAAATTTTTGTAATGTTATATTTAAACACAAAAATGTTTTATGAAAGTTTGAATAGTGTGTTTTTAATTATAAGTGTCTGGAATTAAAAATAAAATAATAAATTGATACATATCAAAGATTACGTTTGATTTATTCTAAATGTGAGGATCAAATGTATATATTACACACAAATGAACATTTTAATATATTTACAAATAATTTAATGAGAAAAGGTAAACAAGCTATAAAACTATTTAAGGAAGGTAAAGAAAAGATGTTTGATGAAAATTCTCAATATCGAAGGAATTTAACAAAATTAAGTCTGGTTTTTTTGCACATATGTTAAGTGAATTAAAAGCTATATTTCCAAATGGATTTTTTGCTGGTGAATGGAAAGAAAACAACGAAGGCAATCTGGAAAGGATAGAAGGCATCACATCGATTACATAGAAGATAAGTTTATTTGTTTTTATATATATATATTATTAATTAATTCCGAAGTTTAACTATTGAAATGTCAGATTAGGAATAAGTATTTTAAGAGATTCCTAAATTCAGATTTGTGTGAGGGTGATCGTTACAATCCGTAGGTTAGTTATATTTTTATTTTTTCTTGAAGTAGTAAAATTGTTGTGTATAAAAGTTCAAGCCACCTACAGTGGCACTCGCAATATAATAGCTAGTAAAAATAATATCGTACTTAAAACTACTCCTTGAGGAACTCCATTTTCTTGACATTGAGGTAATGATTGGCGAAAAATTTCTGAATTTTTTTAAGAAAGCTAGATCTCGCTTCATTTCAGTCGGCAGAATACAAAAGATGAAATCAGACTTTCCACAGGAAGCTTGTGTTCTTTCAACTCTATGAGATGACATCCGCAAGGCATATCCAGCTGACACTAGAATTAAAGACCTAAATAAGCAAATTAATAAGTTAGTTACGGTACACAAACGTAATAAATGGAGCGAGCTAGTGAGTCAGTCAAGTTTTGGCCCAAAAGTCTCTTGAAGGTAATTTAGGTCTTAACTCATCTCACTTTTCCGAAGAAGTTGAGAATGCTATAAAGAAACTTAAGCCATTCAAAGCTATTGGATCCGAAGTCATCTTAGTCATATACTAAAACACATTGGACACAAAGGATTGAACTATCTCACTACCACACTCAACACATCGCTAAATACTGTCCAGATACCAAATATCTGGAAAACAGCAAGAATAAGCCCCATCTTGAAACCTGCAAAACCTGAAGAAACGGGCGAATCTTACAAACCGATTCCCATCCTTTCATCGGTTGCAAAACTGATTGATCTGCATCTGTTACCATCTTGGCTCTCTTGGACTCTGTTCAAAATCGTGCTATACGAATTGTTGGTAATCGAAATTTAACATTAGTGCCTTCAATCCACAAACATTCAAATAAAAAAGCTTCCACCATCACCTCAGAACGCATGTTGTTGTGGGACCTAGGTCTTAAAAGGTATCTTTGTGTTGTTGTGACACATTTTGTTATTCCTACTACACAACGCTTTTTATAAAAAAAAAACAAGAAATGTAACAAATAATCTGTATTATTTTGTTGAATTTAAAACATTTGAGAAACCTTCAAGTATCATAGCTGCTGGGAAAGAAGTTTTAAATGCTCTTGGAAAGGGCACTATTAAAATTTTATCAGAAACCAAAGAGAAAAATATAGAAATCACTCTAAATGATGTTTGGTATGTTCCAGAAATTTCAAAAAATTTATTTTCTGTTATCGCTGCTCAAGATAGAAATCAAAGTAGTGAATTCAAATCATCAACTACTGTATGTTGGCTTAAGGTAATGGGAAAATAGTTCTGTATGGAAGTCGTGAAGTAAATGGTATTTTATGCAACGCATCTATTACGCCAGTTAAGTCAGCACATGATGTTGAGATAAATGTCGCTCTAAAACATGATTCTTTATTTCAATTATATCATGAAAGATGGGGACATCAAGATAAACGTCATGTGAAAGAAATTATTGAAACACAATTAGGTATTAGAGTTAAATTGTGTCAGGTAATTTGTGAATCATGTGTGGAAATGCACATAGAATATCTTTTGCTAACGAAGAAAGAGCAACAAGCCCAAGTGAATTTTTATCAACAGATGTTTGTGGACCATTTGATGAGTCATTTCAAAAGAAGCGATATTTAGTTGTGTTTAAAGCCAGGTAAACAAAGTTTCGCTACGGCTATGTTATTAAAGAAAAGTCAGAAGTAAAAATAGTATTGCAAGACAATGTTAGCATACATGAAAACATTAGGCCACAATATAAAAGAATTATTGAGCGATAATGGAGAATTTGAAAATGAAAATGTTTTTTTTTTTTTATTAATTAGTTAGACATGTTTAGCACACTAAATATGAAATATTCATTATTTAGACTCTTTGAATATCCGAAGATACCATGTCAACTATAAAGGAAGGAGATGGGGAAAATGGAAGGAATGGGGATATAGGGATAACTATACTAATTGTTGTAAATGGTGATGGACATTTTCTTTAAATGCCTGAGGGGAAAATTCATCGGGAAATACAGAGGAAGGCATTGAGTTCCACAATTTGGCCACTCTATTAAAATAGTCGTTCTGGAAGGACACAGTTCTACAACGAGGTATTTGTACAACAAATGGATGGGATAACTCGGCAGCTCTTGTTTGTAGATTATGCTGCGCACACGACGGACGGATATTTTGAATTTCCTTAGAGGAGAATTCGCTAAAGTTATATTTATAGTAGATTGACAATTCAGCCACATTTCTTCTGTGCTGGAGTGAATCAAGCTGGTCCGTTAGTTCAGTATTACCATTCAACCGTATTGCTTTTCTCTGTACAGAGTCTAGACATTTTATTGTTGACTGACAAGCACCTCCCCAAACATGACAGCAGTACTCCATACATGGACGAATAAAGGACTTGAAGATTAGCAAAATTTGCTCGGGATTGAAATTCTTTTTACATCGACTCAAGAATCCTAATTTTTGCATTGCAGATTTAGCGAGGTTGGACACATGTTTATTCCATTTCAGGTTATTTTGAATATCCACACCAAGAAGTCTAACTGATTCAACCTCACGCAATTCCTCATGGTTTATTTTAATAGGGAAATTTTTAAGACGGCATAGTTTGGTTTTGGTTGGATTAAATGAAACAAGATTACGAACACCCCATTCCATTATACGCTCCAGATCTTTGTTGATAGAATCAATTAGCAGCTCTCTTATCAGTGGTAACTGCAGTATGAGATCGAAATTTAGGAGATGCATGTGATGCATGCAATGTGCTGTCATCAGCAAAACTAACTAGTAAAAGGATATCTCGTAGGGTATGGAGATGGATGCTAGAGTTTGGATTAAAGAAAGTTACAAGGTAGTTGTATCAAGAGATGTAGAATTTCAAGAAAAACTTTCTAACTGTGAAGATCCTATCAAGTTGCCATTTCAAGTTCATGTATATGAAAAACATAGAGAAAAAGAAGTTGCAAAAGAAAATGAACCAGTTAAATCCAAAGAAAGTAATGAAGAATCTGAAATAAAAGAATAAGAGAGTGAAGATAGTTTTTCAGATGCTACTGTTGAAGAGAATAATAAAGCTAGTCAGAAAAATACTCAAGAAAATTCTGAATCTTCAGATCGATTTTTAACAGATCGAAAGACACTAAAACCAGCGCATTTTAATGATTTTGTTTTAACAGCTGAAGAAATAATTAATACAAAGTTAATTTCTGAAACATACAAAGAAGCTATAAGTGGTGAAGATAGTGCAGAAAGAATGGAAGTAAACTATTGACAGTGAAATTAAATCTTTACTACAAAATCAAACATGGGTTTTAGCTAATTTACCAGCTAATGCAAAACTGATACCATGTAAGTGGGTTTTCCGTATTAAAACTAATCCTGATGGGAATGTAGGAAAATTCAAGGCTAGAATAGTGGCAAGAGGGTTTATTCAACGTCAAGGAATTGATTATAGTGATACATTCAATCCAGTAGCTAAACTTGACAGTTCGTTCAATTTTAAGAATTGCAGCAAGTGAAAATCTTGACGTAATCAACTGTATTTTTGTATGGAGGACTGGAGGAAACAATTTTTATAAAACAGCCCTGACGGTTTTGATGATAGGACTAATAGTCTGTAAATTAAGAAAAAGTCTGTACGGACTGAACCAGGCTCCAAGGTGTTGAAACAAACGTTTGGGGAGTTTTTTTTTAGTTAGTTTAGGCTTTTGTCCTAATGGGACAGATCCATGTCTCTATATTCATAGTATTTTGTATTCTGCCGACTGAAATGAAGCGAGATCTAGCTTTCTTAAAAAATTTCCCAGAGAGGGCGTCTATTGGTAAAAACTGCTTACTGATTTCTATTTCAGTAAAACTTTCCCAGTTAGCTTTGTAAAAATTTATATCCTAATGCGATTTCGGTTCTCCATTCAGCAATTGGCATTAGTGACATGCTAGTAAGCGAAACATCTGGAGAAGAATACGTGTTATTTGTTACCCTTGTTGGTTGTAGTTCATTGAGAACGTCAAATTTGGAGCCGTCAATTTGATCAGCAATGCTTTCGCCTCGTGAATCGTTGTTCAGGTGTGAGTGCCATAGATAGTGGTGAGCATTCACATCTCTGAGAATTTGTATTTCCGGATTTTATTATGATACCTAGTTGTGCTAGGTGATTATTATATCCCGGCACTGCTGGTAATGTGGTTGTACGGAATATAACTGTTTTGTGAATGATAAAGGCAAGGTCACCACCTTTGCACTTCCCTCTATCCAGCTTTATAATTCTTTAATCACAGATATTATCACTAATCTTAAATCTAACATTTAGATTGGTTTCTTGTAAAACCGCGACTAGAATATCGTTATTGCATATATAGTTTATTATGTCATCTATCTTGTTTATGAGACCATTGCAATTTAGTTGCATTATTTTCATATCGCTTGGGGTTTCCGGATGTGTGTTCATTCGCATTGTGTTCTGTTGCGAGATCGTGCTTGAATGTTGACTTGATGCATGTCAACTAGGCGCTAATATAATTTTTGGTCCATTGCTTATGTGTGGCAAGGTCTGAGCAGTTTTTGAGATGACACCATTCCTTACAGTTGTTACACTGGATGGATGTAGTGTTTACCTTTAAAATGTTTTTACATATTGCACAGTGCCATGTTTTAATTGGTCCAGAGTTTGAAGCAGTGAGGCTAGTGACAGCTGCTTCTTTATCCAAAAAATAGAGCGACGGAGTTGCACCTTTCGTCGAAATTGTTGCGATGGTCCTTAGTCGGAAGCGTTCCGAGTACTTCTACTACGGGGCGTAGACCCGTCCATTTTGAGAAGTATTGGCATATGTCATATTATATGATAGGATTTACTTATATATTTTTTAAAGAAAATATTTTGGTTAGTTTACATACATTCATGAGCATATAAACGCTTTCCAATTTGAAACTACATTGCGTTGACTACAATACAGCAGTATTAAAGGTTTGTCTACCTGAAATTCCTTTTTTACAATAGCTTTATACGGGGTCCCAAACAAACATAATCATTCATTTTGAATTTTTAATGAAAATTTTTTGATTAAAAGACTTCTTATACACTTTAATAATATTTTATTTTTCTAAATATATTTTCTGTCCCTAAGAGACCTTCTTCAGAGAATGAATTATTCTGACTTCTATCTGCAATAGAAATCAGAATTCATTCTCTGAAGAAGGTCTCTTAGAGACAGAAAATATATTTAGAAAAATAAAATATTATTAAAGTGTATAAGAAGTCTTTTAATCAAAAAATTTTCATTAGATTAACACTTTAAGTAGTTATCAACAATTAAAAATTTGAATTTTTATTTTAAGTTTGTATTATTCTCAATCATTTCTTACCTACACAATTTACGCCTTTTTATCTACAGTTTTGAATTTGTATAGATTTTGATTTTTTAAAGAAAATCAAGTTGATTTAAATTTAATTTAAATCAAATGGTTTAAATTAATTCCTTTGGAGTTTCTTTGGAAAAAAATAGCTGCTCAAAGAGTAGATCACCAATGGAACGCCGAAAATTTGAAAAAAACACAATTTTATTATTATCAAATATTTTTATTTTGGGCTGATATTTAGATCTGACTGGTTCATTTTATTATTAAAAATACAAAAACTAGTTTATAACTGATCTAAATAAAATCGAAAATAAACTACTTTTCGACTACACAATTTTTTCGAGATAAAGTAGATCAAAGCAAATTTGAGTAAGTTTGATCTTCAATGGAACGCGCTTAATGCAACCCTTGTTCTAGGGTTAAAACTTAAGATAAACTCGAACTTTGAATATCAATTTTGTTTTTGAATACATATATTTCTATTATTATCTTCAATATTTTTACCGATAATCAATTTTTTTGTAGCATTAATTTTATTGCTTAACTTCTTTCTCGTTCAACTTCAACTGAAAAATGTTTTGCAAAAATGCCTTTTGTTTTATTTACAAAATTACTCTTAAGCTGTGCAAAACTGAATTTGATGCTAACAACATGATGTTTTATTTTACTATAATTTATTTTGCTCTATTTTCAAGCCAATACGCAATGCACCACCCGGAAAGAAATATGTAAGATGCCCATGTAATTGTTTATTAATATGTAAAAGTTCTTCACAAAGAATTGCATGTCCTCGACCAAATTGTAAAAGGATTATTAATTTGGCTCCTAGTCCAGTAACACCACCAGTACCTTCAATGCCAGGAATGTGTCGAGTATCTTGTGGACATTGTAGTGATACGTTTTTGGTATATGATGATTTAATCGTTTTTAATTTATGGCTAAAATTATTTTTTTTTAGTTTAATACGTTAAATAATGCATTAGCTAGGTGCCCACATTGTCGAAAAGTTTCTTCAGTTGGATCAGTGTTTGCAAGGAGTAGAGGATTTTTGTTTTTGGTTTTTGGAATAATATTCTTAGCGATTGGAATTGGTGTAACTGTAGGAACACTTAAATATGCAAAAGTAAGATTATATTTCTGGTTTATTTGAAAACGATTAATTTATTTCAAATTAAATATTTATTTTAGGATCACGGTGGAATATATGTTGGATATTTACTAATATTTTTGATTCCATTATTTTTATTTGCACGAACTGTTTATTATTGTACGTTAAAGGTAAGCACTATTGATGGACCGATGTAGAAAGTATATAATTTTCTAATATATAAAATTTACAATATTGCATAATGTTTAATTAAATATAAACAAAAAAAATATTAAAATATATTATTAAAAGCAGTTATATAAACGCATTCCTTTTTGATATTATATATGTATATACTTTTTAATTCTTTTAAAATGAAACAACAACCAATACCAATAACAAAAAAGTTATACTTTTAGTGCTATTTCAATAAACACAAAAAAAATCTCAATCAGAAAAAGAAATAAAAAAATATATAATCATCAAAAATATTAAATAATATTATATTTTTATATTTTATTATGTAGTTTCTAGGTTTCATTTTTTTCATCGTAAATAATAAATTTTTTGCACGATCAGGCGAATTTGCATGTTTGCTGATTCGTAAATAAATAGTAAGTCTCGTTGTGAGGGTGTGAATAAAAACGATTTTTATTTAAATAATTCCGTAGGACAATTTACTAGCTTCAACTTTAATATTCTTTTAAAAATATTGCGATTAAAAGATTTAAAAGCAATTTATTTTGAAAAAATATTCGATGAAATTCAGATTCGCAACAAAAAAACCTATAGAATTATGATGAAGCGCAGAGTCTACTATTTACAAATAAAATTGTAAGAGATTTTCTTTAATACAGTAAAAATTAGAAATGAATTTTATTATTTAAATAATTTTAATTGCATTTTTATTGATCGTGCAAAAAATATAACAAGCATTTCGGACATTAAGAGTATTGCCGATTTCGGATATATTAGAGATCTCGACTTCGTCTCGATCTCAAAACATATATCCTTAATCGGTAAAACACTCTTACTGCCCTTAATACTTAAATAACTATAATATTTTGAATGTCGGTGAAATATGGGTATTTTATTTTATCCAAAAACGCTCGATTGTTGTTTTTTTGTAATATTCTTTGCAAAAATAGAATTTCTAATATCCAAAATTATAAGACTAAAGTCCATATATGGGCTTGTTTTAGTTAGTAGATCTTGCTTGTAGTTATAGTTTTTTTTCATTATTAAACTTTAAATTATAATTTGATTTTGTCTGATTAGGAAAAATAAATTGATCAAAAAACTAACATAATTTCGATAGAAACTATTTAATCTTAGATTATGTTTAGTTTAGATATTTCAGATAAATGTTGATGTTTCTGAACAAAATAGACTATTGTTTTTTAAATGTAAGACCAAAAAATGAACAACTATTGTTAAATTAATTATGTTTATTTAATAATTGTCAAATTTATCAAAAAAACATATTTTGTATAATATTAGTTCATAACTGAACTATTTGAATTGGTCCAACAATTTAAAGACAGAATTTCATACATTTTTAACATAACATCTATATGTATATGTATACCGTTACTGGTGAATTTCACCAATACTATTAGCCCCAAGTTTCTGAAATATTAACCTTTATTTGTCAATTTCTACTGTTGTTCCAACCATACTATTTTATTAATAGTGTGCTCCACTTAATGTGAGTTGAATTTGTCAAATACAGGAAAATAGCAAGCTGTTGAAAAAGTATAGTTTCGAGGTATATAAATTCAAAACTTTCAAAGAAAAAGCCGGCGTTTTCTGAATATGATGTGATTAGATAGTATAGATCATTTATGCCAAACACATGGCTCGCCGACATCGATTTTACAAGTTAAGAACGTTAAAACAAATTTTAATATATTGTCACGTTTTTCTAGATCTTTAGAAGTCTAGATCTTTTTCGATCAAATCTGACAAACCAAACGAAAATCACATTAAATACAATTTTAATTTCTACAGAGATTGTTTCAGGTAAACCAAAACGCCCAATATTGTAAGCCTGCTTGTTTCTTTAGCACAGAAAAAATCGTGAACTTGTAACGCCATTTTGAAATTAAAACTCAATATAAAAAAAATTCAGAAAATGTTTTACGCCATAACAAAGAAATCTTTATATAGAAATCTTTTTAAAGATGTTTTTCATAATTTCGAAATTGAACACGGAACCAAAATTTATCAAATTTATTAGTACCAAACAGAAATTAAATTTTGAACAATTAGAAAATTTCGTCTTCGTATTAAGTAAAATTTCATTTTACACTTATAAAATATATGAACATATCAAAGTATGGCATGAATGAATGGTATTACTTAGACGCAGATGAACAGAACTATAATAAAGCTAACTCTATATAATGACCGCGAGAATATTTTATTATAAAGGCCAAAAACTTATTTTAAGAGGGCCGCGAGTGCGAAAAGGTTAAGAACCACTGGTATAGAGTGAATTGAGGTTGAATTGGGGTTATTTCTCTGCGATATGTAGTATCGTAACAATACATTAGAAAATGCCTCGTGATTAAATTAGATATCCTCATGACGTTAATTTATCCACACAATTTTTAAACAGAGATAAAATATACTTGTACTTTAACAAAAAGCTATGTTTGATATACATCGCTGCTCAAAACAAAATACCATTTCCTCATAAAAGTTTTTTGCATAAAAATATATCAAAATCCTTAACCCAGACCGAAGTCTTGATATCTCAGAGCTGTCAGATTTCAGCCCCTTCATATTTTTTATTTAAATTTAACTTAATGAAATTCTCTAATATGTAATGATATCATTCAATTTGCTCAATCACATTTTACCGCAGGAGGGATCGATTTTGATCGATTATGATCAAATCGAAATTAAGTGCAATCAATGGAAAACTAACTCCTCCTAATAACTAAACAATATTTATTTATGTTTTATAACATCCGTCATGTGAAGTTAAATTTAAGTTAATTTTATTTATTTAAAATTAGACATGTTTCGACAAATTTTAATTTATCATCATAAGTGTAACCACGATACAGGACAACTAAACTAAGTATCTTAGATAACTAAGATAACTAAGATACTTAGTTTAGTTGTCCTGTATCGTGGTTACACTGATGATGATAAATTAAAATTTATCGAAACATGTCTAATTTTAAATAAATAAAATTGACTTAAATTTAACTTCACATGACGGATGTTATAAAACATAAATAAATAACAAAAAAGATTACTATTTTGTTTAGTTATTATAATTTTGTGAAGTGGGTGAAATTTTTCACATAAACTACGAAAGATTTTCTTTTCTTTCAAAATGAATTTTAACTCCTCCTATTAGACAACCAGGCTTATGATAACTAAGAAATAGAACAGAAGTTATCAAACGTAACTTGTTTATTTAGTGCTAAATGGATAAAAAAGAACGTTTACTAAGTTCTTTTTCAAATTCAATCAAAAGAGATCAATGCCGCGAACCAACCAATCAGTAAAAACTTTACATAACGGTATAATATATGAACCGATCCACGCCAAAATATAAAATACTTTTCGTGCAGTTTATGTGTCAAGTTAATGTAACTTAGCGAAAATTGTTTCACTTAGCATATCTACCAAAAACAATAAAACAAGAAATCGTAAAAAAATTAATTTTTAATATGTGTATTTATTTTTAATTAATGTTTTAATTTTCTTGAGGGTTTTCACCTAAATGTTGGTAAACATTTGACTTTGTTTTTTTATTCAAATATAGTTGTATTCGGTCAGCTAGTTTTGATCGATTTATTTCCCCAGTTCCTCAATTCTTCAGTTATGACCTTAGAACAGAACATTTCTGCTGCAGTTAGAATTAGCATTTGGTGCTAGATCAATTCGTGTAGAAATGACTCAGTATCGACAACGATGCAACATATCGATCTGCGGTCGCCTACCTTAAGCTGATAGATAATAGTTTCACATAGCTTTAACAAGCTGTAGAGAATACTGCAGTTCTCATCCAATCTTATTGTTATATATTCAGAACCTTGATATAAGGTTGTAATTAATTTATAATTAACACTGTTTGCCGTTGGCACTTGGCGTAAGTTTTCAAATAACATAATGTCAATCTCTTGTTACTTTACGCAAATAACTTATTTAATAAGTTTAATAAAAAATTAAAGAAAACAAAGCTTTTTTTAATTTTACTGTTACTCTATATATATTTCAGCTTGTTAGGCCATTACTCCAGAAGATGGCCTAACAAGCTGAAATATATATAGAGTAACAGTAAAATTAAAAAAAGCTTTGTTTTCTTTAATTTTTTATTAAACTTATTAAATAAGTTATTTGCGTAAAGTAACAAGAGATTGACATTATGTTATGTAATTAATTTGTTGACATTAATTGAATATAAGCGAAGAATATTTAATTGGAAGAATAGTTCCTGCGAAAGAGATCATTTTCACATATACTTTTGGAATTCATAAAATCTTATCTTATAGGGGCGAAATAGTCTTTGATTATTATATATTCGGTTACTGTATATACGGCTATTGTACAAAATGAGCCTTTTCTGTCGAGGATGTTAATATTGTTTTCACAAAATAATTGTTAACTTGACCCTAAAGAAATGTATGCAAATTCTGGAAACTGTGCAGAAACCCTGTCAAAAAACTTACGCTAACGCCAGGGAATAAACCTTTCTTAAATAAATAGGAATTTTTTGTTAGAATTTATAAAATGTATTGTAATACGATTTTATTATATTATTTTTTTTAATAATATGGCATACGAAAGTTCGAGTATTTTCACCACAACTAACAACAATGTCCAACATCCACCTCCGTTCCGAATGTTACTCAACTACGGCCTCAGAGAACGAATCAAAGAAATCGCAAATTTCATGGACGAATAATAACATGCGAGTGACAGCCATACAAGAGACCAAGCTTATTACAAAAATAAATGTATTGTAAACTCAATTACACAATCAACCGCTAGTATCATGACAAAAATAGAGTCTTGACTCTTGACATTCACCATCCGTTTTATTAATGAGTTGATCACCATAGCATAAGATGATTCATTTGAGCTACAAACTATTACATCTACATATCAGGTATAAGCGAAATAATTGATAAACGCCGCCATGTTGTCAGTTGTCCTTCAGAATCTTTGTTTTCCCAATCGATGAAAGCAGAATAAACGTGGCGTGACACATTTTCAAGTAACCCATGGAATCAAGCAAATTCAGCAAATAAAGCAAGTAGTTAACGAACACATATGCTATAAGTTAAGTAGAGAAAATACCAAAACAGAAAAAAATGTAATATCTGAATGTAATATCGATACATCACCACAACCAAACGGCACCCTACAATGGAGGGTGTGAATCAAAAGAGACTGAATCTTCGCACACTGCTGGGTGCCTTAAATCTCATGAACTTTCGATACTCCACTCAAAAGTCCACATTTTTGACTTCCAAACATATATGCAAATTAACAAGGAAAAACCAAAATACTGAATGGTTCAGCAAGATGTACCACAAGGAAGAGTACCGCCCTCGGACAACAGTTCAATTTTTAAATGTCAAATCTTCCACAGACCACAACCACCGACTGAATTAAAAATCTCCTGTCCTGAGATATCAGGTTCATGCGGGAAATATCAACTTGTGTATGCGTCAAAGAGTTGTGTGGCCACATTACTAACATGGAATTGTGAAATATTCAACGCATTTTAGATGTTGAGATCGCAGTAAACCTGATACCACACTCGGGCAATCGAAAATTCTAGGTAAGGTGTTTGATATGTTAACATTCTCCGCCCATGCAAAAAAATGGCAGTAAGCTACAATCGCCATAACGTCCAAAAATTACTAGTAGAGCAATAGATAAGAATATCACCACCACATACAAAGTCATTTGCCACCCAATTATAAATTATGCAGCACCCAACTAGTCTAAACAGCCGAGTCAAACTTTTTGGAAGAAGTCGTAAACAAAACATAATGTTGTATTGTACGTTGTAATAGATTGTCACTTAATTACACATAAAGAATAAAAAGTTCTCATCCTTCGACTTCAAAGAAAAGAAAATCCTGTAAAAAACCGTTTTACCGAATCGGCACGGGTCTTCAATTTCGTAAAACTGCAAAAAAAATATAGTGAAGTAACTTGGGTCAAGAACTGTCAATCGTCGTCTCATCTGTATAATTTTAACTCGATACTAAATGATCAAAAGTTCATTACCTATGAATTTAAAAAATCGATCAAGCGCGAATATAACATCGAAGGTTCGAAGGTTTCGCGTAAATAATAATAATAATAATTTTTTAATAATAATTTTTTCGAAGGTTTCGCGTAAATAATATATAAAAAGACAATTTTTTAAAATAGTTTTACGTTGTGTTGAACCTTGCGCATTGCTTTTTATGGTGGCTCAAGAAAGTTTCAATAACGCCAGCTTCTAAATCATGTTTGTTGGCAAATACATTTTCAATTGTTGTAGCTTCAACTGTTGTTGGTTCATGAATTTTTGTAAGTAAATTGTAGGTTTGTACAATAGTATATTAGTTTGCGGCAAAAGTGTTGTCAAATTGTTGCAAATAAAACCAAAGCGAGTTTTATATCAGCCCTTACGAGATACAGCCCTTTGAAAAAAGCAAAATTCATACAAAATTACACTTGTTTGACAAGATGTTATTCAAATATGTTCCTTCTACAAAATTTACCATTCCTATTTCCTATGTGCTTATAAGATAAACAGGTCAAAACTGTCTCTTTTAATAAATTTACTTAATTAGCCCTAAAAAAAATTCCGCTTGCGCCTAAGTTCAAGTAATCATGCCATGATTTGTCAGGAAAATGTTTACCTGTTGTTGTCCCAATCACCGTGATGTTGGTAAGTATTTTTGTTTTGTAAGAATAATAAACTGCTAACTTGGGTCGTAACGATGAGGTTATCATTACTTAATTTTTTCCAGTTTATGTATTTTAAAATGTCAAAAGATTTATGTTACTCTTGTCTTGGGTGCATTTTTGATGGTTTGAATATTATTTTACTCAATTCACAGCAATTGGAAAGCGGTTAAAATTAGCAAAATTTAATATATATATAAGAGTTCAGTTTGTACGGTGTTAATCCTTAATATGAGATTGGTTTCGGATATATGCATTATACATATCTTCCAGGTTTGTCGCAAGATTAATATTCTAATTCAAAGTTTGAATATTCATATTTATCGACATCCAATTTTCTCCTATTAATAATCGTTTCTGTTACGAAAACGACATTTTTCTAAAATTTTATGAACTATATTAGTTCGGTGGTGATTAGCTCTTAGTGCTGTGGTGACTTCTTAATTTAATCTTTTGTCTTATTTGAAAAGCTTTTAGGGGAGTTTGTATCAAATTTTTTAGCAATAGATTAATAAAATTTTGAGCTCTCACTATATTTTTGTTGACTATAAATAAAGATGAGCATAAACAGATCACGAACAAGTCATCAATGTATAGCTAGAAGTTATCACTATATTCATGAACACAAGCAGAAACATAGTGAGAGGTGTTAACTATATATTGGCGATCCCTGAACAAATCGACCAAAAAACTTAAAAATGTTTATCGTTATAAAATAATCATTACAAAATCACCTACAAATCACATCAACAAAATCTAAAACTATTGTAAATTTCAGAACTCATCACACTTTTAAATTTCCTTCTCGAAACTATACAGCACTTGTGTTAGCATTTGCATGTTAATTTAATTACATTATATAATTGAAAGCCCACCAAAATCGCTAAATCTTAAAACAAATTAAAAAAATGCCATTTATTATATAAATTTTCAACTAAATACTATTTTCCAAATATCTTATTCATACCATCTTTCATATTTTATAAATTGATCAACAATAAATTGAATTCAACTATGATTTTATTTAAATATAAATTAAAAATTAGAATAAATTATAAACTGAAAAAATATATATACAAAAAAGTAATAAAAAATTTTGTTATCATTTAATTAAAAAAAATTATATTCATAACATATATTAAATAAAATAAAAAAACTCAATAAAAAAAAGAATAAAACTTACAAAAACAACGTATTATTATAATAATAAGCATATTTTGTCATCATGTTATTATTAAAAGAAAAATTAGTGTAAATAAATAAAATATTTAATACAGAAAACGTTAAAATTATTTTATTTTCGACTTCCCGGTAATCCGCATGTTAATAACTTTGATTTTATTTCATCAATATTAAGTTGTTTGGCTTTGCAGAGATGCTCAAGAAATTTTAAATAGGTTTCATAATCTAATTTGTGTTGTCTGAAAGAAAAATATAAATTTAAAAATAATTGATTAATAAAATTTCTTAATTTACTTCAAAACGTTAAATTTACTTAAGAGTGTCGTATAGCCTGAAAAGGTTATAAAAATGATTAATTTCAAAGAGTTTCGACCAAAATATGATCAAGCTATTTTTTCAAAACTAAGGGTGCAATTTTCTTAGAAAAATTTGCACGAACAAAACTAAAATTAGGTTGTCAATAATCCAGTTTGTAACTTATGCCCTGATAGTGACAGACATGGTTAAATATATAATTTACATAAATGTAAAAAATATATATTATGGAATTGGTCTCCAAGTTGGTTATTAATTAAATAATTATTAAATTTGTTGATTTAATAAAAATGTTTTATTTTTCTAACAACTTTTTATAAAATATAAAAATCAGACCGGTTTCAGATATATATATCTATCATCAGTGAAAATTTTTTATATTTAACACAGTGACACACTGTATTCGTCAATTATTAAAGCCCAGATATAGAGTGATATAAAGTTTTCGTTGACTGAATACAGTTCAACCGTCAGCACACATAAGATATCACATAGGTTAGTTATATCTCACTGCTATTGGCAGTAGTATGTGATATCTCACTTTAATTCGTATGTGAATAGCAAAGGCTGGAGAACGTGGGGTTGTCACACCCGTAGATTTACGTAAAAAAATTAAATCAACAAAAACTGATCGCTCCACAAGCTAGGCATGTTTAGTGTTAATGATACTAAATTATGAACCAACGTCTCAGAATATCCGAAGATACCATGCTAACTAGGAATTAGGATTACGTTTAAATTCATTAAGTTTCTTTAAGAAATTTATGTACGCTGACATTTTTTTTAAATTTTGAGGATTAAGGCTATCGGGGAAAACCCATGAAGGTAGGGCATTTCAGAGATAAGCCACGCTGTTATAAAAATCACGTTGAAACGCAACAGCTCTGAACTTTTTTATTTGAGCCGTACAAGGCCACAACACAACAGTTGCTCTGGCATAACGCGATAGGCTTGTTAGTTCGGGTAAAATTGAAATTTGAATTGATTCGTAAGAGTTGAGTTGTCAATCAGATTAACAGCTATGCACTGTTTTCATAAGGTTTGTGTTTTTTTTATAAAAGTTATAAAATATTTCTTAAGAAGGCAGGTAAGTTCTGAGATCTAACAATTAATTTAATTTTAAGCAATTGCTAGGTGTTGTAGAGTAGTATATTATAATATTATATATCTATAGCTTGAGACGTAAGCTATTATTGACCGAGCCCGTTTATAACCTGAAGTGCGTAACGCCTAAAGATAAATGAGTAAGATCGATACATTCTCAACAGAAGTACATATATATTTTTTTACTACACTAACTTTCTTTCTCAAGTTAGTAGTAAAAATAATTGTTCAATGATATAAATTATTTGTGTTTTTACGTTAAGTAACATTAGATCACTTCAAAAGTCTAATGGCGATTGTTTACTTCATATAGCATCGTCTGCATCGTCAACAATTGTTTTGTGAAATATTTATAAAAGATTTAATTCATTTTGTTTTGTTCATTCATATTTGTTTTAAATTTAAATTGGTAAAGAATGAAATTATATTTCATCGATGAAGGGTCCGTTAAAATGAAAAAAAAAAATCGTCCAGTTGATAGGGGTTATATTATAAAGATTTTTTATTATCAAAATGAATTACTGCTTAATACATTGTGTTTATTGGTATTACGAACAATTTTTTTCAGTGTTTGTTATATATTGTGTATTGTCCCAACAAAAAAAAAACAACAAACAAAATTTTAACCGGTAATTACAAAGCGGAATTTGATACGCACAATTATCACAAACATTTAAAAACCTTATATACCAAGATTCAACAAAATTGCATTTTAGGACTAAGTTGTACTTGTGCAGTTGTCCAAGAGTTCCATTGATCCCTTCCGTCCCTCACTTTGTTAAATTTTAAAAATAATTCAGATCTTATGTATGCAAGTATGTATAGTATATACCTTGATACGTTTGCAGGTCATAGACATACCTAAGTTTCATCAAGATTTCATGCATTTGCGTTACAAAAATTACGCTTAAATTTTTCACATTTGTTTGAAACACCCAAAAATTAAAATATCTATATCTACTCAAATATTAACATATCTTATAAATATCATTATTTAAATATCGTTATAAATCACTGACATGACGACTAACAAAATGGCAGGTCAATGACCTCGATGGGATTATTCATTCTTATGATATTTGAAAAATATGTTTCTCAGTTTCTTGGAAGCCACTAAAACAAATGGTTCAATTTTGGTAAAAAAGGACTGAACTTTAAGTTATGTCAAAATACATCAATTTCAATTGTGACAAATTTAATTTAATTCTCATACAACTGCACACACATATAAGATTGCTAAAAATTGTCTAAACATCTTGAAGAAAACGTGAAGATATTATGAAAATGCCGATTTTTTTTACTTTTTGTATTCCTACAACAGAATTTGTCTGTTAGGATACTACAGCTTTCTTTAATAAACTAATTTTGATGAAACTTTATAAAAAGATGGAGATTTATATGAGAAAGAACTGATAAGCTTTTTAGCGATAATGGGTAAAGTGGTGGAGGCCTCTGGAGCACCTGTTTTTTATAATTAGAACTACGCGAAATCCATAACAATAGTTTAGCCGTTAATTGAACTATTTGAAACATATAAGAGGTGAAGCTGTGGTGAAGTCAGCCAATGCATCAGCGTAAAGCCCACACATGGAGTTATATTAAGGCTCGTTTAAGACATATTCCACAGCTAAGACTGAGGGTACTGCCGTGTAAATTATGATCAACAACCAACATCCATTTGATGAATGTTGGAAAGTCGTTTAACTAAAAATGTGAAAAAAGCAACAATTTAAATATTTCTTCCTAATATGGACGAATTTCAAAATATTGTATAGTTGGGCATTACAATTGATGTAGTAGAAATAAATGACCTACTCTTGTAAACATAAATGCTAGAAAACGATAGAAACCGATGGAGCAATATTTTCTATTAGTACGGCAGGTAGCGCTACATTTGAAAGTCATTTCATACCGACTAAAAATCACAAGAATTATAGTTTCCCGCTAATACATAAGGTTTCTAGACGGCAGCTACTTCGGTAGCGGTGGAGCCTACAGGTGGCCCGTGGCAGCATGTGAAAGTCGACATACAAAATTTTCGTCCGAGTATTTTCATAGCGTTTCAAAATTTATGAGATGACATTTCCTATCATTTTTAACAAGAAAATAATCGTCAGCTGTATTGAAGAGGGTGGGTTATACGTCAGTCACGTATGTGAACCATTCTGAAAACTTGTAAATATAAAGTCATTTTATACCTTACGTAACTCATGCAGCTTAATTTTCATACTTTTTTAATTACAAAGAAAATCGTCAGCTGTATTTTTAACGGGGGCAAGACCGTCAGTCAGAGTCATAACATGTTGTGCGCTTAGTGCATCTACTGTATATTATCACTAACAACTTTTAGTACATTTTTTATACTTACTAAATTTGTGTCGGATTTAAATTATATTATTATATGCTCTACTACCTAGGTATTATTATGTGCTATAGTAGCTTGCGGATAAAATTGACCCTAGGGAGTATAACTGACTAAATTGCCCCCCCATGTTGCATCAAATCGGTTAAAAATTACTCTAATATACACTAACATGGAATTAACATTTCAATTTACCATAGTAAAAACCTAATTGTCTTTATCAGATACCTTATTTCATAATTTCCCTGTTTCCCTGTTTCCATCTTGGCCCTCTCCTCTTGGACTCTGTTCAAAAGCGGGCTATACGAATTGTAGGTGATCGAGCTTTGAAATCAAAACTTGATTCCCTACAACATCGTCGCACTGTTGCTGACCTCGTTGTTTTTTACAAATATCGTCATCAGCAGTGCTCAGATGAAATCAGCTGCATCATGCCTCAAACTTATTCTTACCTCCGTTCCACTCGGCGATCGGCTACCGCAACCAGTGAAACGGTCGAGATCCCGCGCTGTCATACTGGCAGATCGCAGAAAGACTTCTTTGTCCGAACTGCATATGTATTATGATGTAAATATTAAAACAAGAGTCTGTTAGCTTTAACTCACAAAATGCGACTGGTTTAATTATTTTATGATATCATGTACAATATGAGAATATACTTTACTTTATATTTTATACATCTTTACATAAACAGTTATATTATTATTTTTTAATTAATGATTTCTATTACATACTACATCTCCCCTTTAAACAATAAATATCTTATTTAAATCTTTCTATATTCTTAATTTTAATTCTTTCTTGAAAGTCATTATTAGTTATTACCATTTTTGCTATGTTACTTTTATTTAATTGTTTCATTAAAAATATAAAAATAAAAATATATAACTTTTTTTTTATTTGGTTGAAATTAACTTAGTTTTTCTTTTTAAATATAATTATTAATTTATACAAAACAAATGCTAATACTACGTACACTATATTGATTTACAAATATCGATTAACAAACAGAACAATGCATTTCTTATTTCTCATTTCATTCCCTTCTACGAAAGAAGAAAAATACAAAAACAAAACATATTCAACGTCATCCACTAATTATTTTTCTTCTTGATTACAAAAACTTTACTAATTACTTTTAACCCAAAAAGAAAACATTGATCATGAACTTGATTGTGCAAATTATATAATACTTAAATAAAAGATTTTATTCATCTTAATTACACGGTCTCAAAACACTTAAATTGCGACGTAGTACGGTTCCATCACTAAGTTCAATCCAATAAGATCTCGGGGTACTATGTTTTTCAATAATTTTGGCCCGTTCCCAGAACTTGGAGTTATGATACCAAACATCATCATTAATAGAAAATTCTGTCTCTGGTGCGGAGTTTCGATTATAAAATTTCGCATAATAATTATTTCTTACCTCAAAATTTCTTTTAAAACTAGGAAAAGAATTACTTTTAAACTGACTACTTTTTATTGGAACAATACTCCTAGTTTTTCTGTTCATTAACAATTCCGATGGAGCAACTTCGATATCTTTTATGGGGGTGTTGCGATATTCTAAAAGCGCCACCCACAGTTCAGATTTATTCTCATCACATTTTTTTAATAAACTCTTCGCCGTCTGAACGGCTCTTTCCGCAAAACCATTTGAGCGTGGATAACGTGGACTAGTGGTTATAACATTTATGTCAAATTCAGCCCCAAACTTCTTAAAACAATATGACCCGAAAGGCATATTATCTGCAATAATCGTACGAGGAATTCCATGACAAGAAAATAAAGTTTTCAAACATTTGATTATTTCGTTAGCAGTCTTCGTTTTTAGTGGAATAATTTCCAAAAATTTGGAGTAATAATCATCAACAACTAAATAATTTCGTTTTGCGTACTCCATGATATCCATACCTATTTTTTGAAACGGAAACTCTGGAACCTCATGTGACCACAGAGGATTTTTTATATTCCTATTTCTAAATTTTTGACATATTTCACAGCTTGAAACTAATTTTTCGATAGAATCATTCATTCCTGGCCAAAACATTGATGCTTTTGCTCTACTTCTAGTCTTTTCTATTCCTAAATGGGGATAATGGAGTATTCGTAGCATCTCATCTCTTAACTTAATTGGTACAATAATGCGATCATCCAAAAATATTATTCCGTCATCAATAAATAAATCATTTTTATATTGCCAAAAAAATTTTACCTCATCTTTTAAACTTTTCTTGTTAATCGGCCACCCATCTAATAAAATATTTTTCAATTCTTTTAATACAATGTCATTTTCAGTTTCTAACTGAAATTTTTTCTTTTTCTCATCACTAACATTTATGGAATCTACGACTTCATCAATGCCTTCAATTTCATTATTTTCTTCATCTAACCGGTAATATCGGGACAATACGTCAGCCACATGCAAATCCTTACCAGGGACAAATTTAAAGTTTAATTTATATTTAAACAACCTTTTTTTCATTCGCTGTAATCGACCGTTGGAGATTTTTTGTATGTCTTTTCCCATTATTCCTAATAGTGGCTTATGGTCAGTTTGAATCTCAACACTTTTACCATAAGCCTATGATACTTTTTACAAGCAAAAACTACGGCAAGGAACTCCTTCTCTATTTGGGCATATCTTTGCTCAGTTTCAGTCAGACTTCTAGACGCAAAAAAAACTGGTCTACCTTCCTGCATAAAACAAACACCTAAACCATCTTTTGACGCATCTGTCTGTAGTGTTATCGATTTTACCGGATCAAAAATTCTTAATGTTGGTGACTGAACTATTAATTTTTTGATATCATCTAGACATTTAGTGTGGTGCTCTAACCATATGTGGTGATTTCTCACCAAATTTCGCTACATCTTATTAACTTTATTTTGGCAGTAATTTTTACAAACTTTAGGATACTCACAATTAACAAATCTAAGTATGTTTGAAAAACTTATTTTTTCTAAAAAAACTTAGTTTGTTTTGAAAAACATTATTTTTCCTAAATGAAAAAATAATTTCAATTAAGTTTTGTTCTTCTTGTTGATAAGAAGTATATTAATTAAATCATAAGAGAAATAATTTTGTTACCAATTAATTTATTATTTTAAAAAAAGTTAATTTTTAAAAATGATTTATTCATTTATCTTGTGCTAAATTTTTGTAACCAAAATTAGCTTGGAGAATAATTTTGGAAGTAAATAAAAAATATTAATTTAAAATATATTTCCTTCTTTGCAATAAGTCCAGATTAAGAAGGGTGCAGATTATTTATATAATTTTAATGATGATCACATATAATGATTAAATATTTGTTATTTGAATGGAAGAATTATTATTCATAATTCATTATTGAGAATTGTTGGTAGAGATTTGAAGATTATAACTTTTTTGGAACTGGAAACAGAATTTGTTTTAAAAAAAATATTATATTCTCTTTTGGATCAATTATTTATCGAAATTCAAAGGATTAAATTAAGGATACACAGTAACTACTAGCTATATATAGCGAGAAATTTCAAGCTATTTAATTGGAGGATTCTCAACAAAGTACATAACGAGAAAATTCAAGTTATGTAATATGTAGATTGGATACGAAGTAAAATCATATAGCGCGAAACATACAAGCTATACATATATATTCTATATTTTTTTTTAATAATTCCCTCAACGGGTTTGAAACACTTGCTAACTGTGGCACGAAATTTCTCACATAATTTACCATTCCTAATAACTTTTGTAAATCGGTCTTGTTCTTTGGTATTCCAATTTCTTCTATTGCTTTCATTCTATCTGGATCACATTTAACTCCGTCTTCGGACAGAATATGACCAACATATTTAACTTCCGTTACACGAAATTGAAACTTTTCTTTGTTAAATTTGATATTACGTTCCCTAGCCCGTTGTGCCACCTTTTCTAAAATTGTGTCATGTTCCTCTTTGGTAGAGGCTGCAATTAGGAGATCATTCATGTATACAAGAAGCCCATCAATGCCCGAAAAATTTAATTCGTTATATTTCTGAAATATCTCAGGGGCTATTTTAATGCCAAAAGGCATACGCAAGAATCTATAACACCCATATGGTGTTCCAAACGTGCATAATTTGGAGGAATTTTTATCTAGACCTATCTGCCAATAACCATCTTTCAGATCGAAAACAGAGAAAAATTTTTTATTAGCCAATTTTGCCACTATATCTTCAAAACTCGGAATCATATAAGTTTCTTCTTTGATTGAATTGTTCAATGCCTTTGGATCTAAACAGAGTCTTAATTTTCCATTTTTTTTTCTACTATCACTAAGTTAGATACCCATTCACTAGCTTCATTTACTTTTTCAATTATGCCCATGTCCATTAATCTATCCAATTCCAGTTTTAACGACTTTTCAATGCTGTGAGGTATTCGCCTCGCAGGACTTATTATTGGTACATTGTTTTGTTTCAGTTCTATTTTATAGTCTTCTACAAAACATCCAAGCCCTTCAAAAAGATCGCTGTTCTCTAAAATAAATTTATCCTTATCCTTCAACGTTAAACTTTGAACCCGCTTCACCAAATCTAATTCGATGCAACCCGTTAACCCAAGAATTGGAATCGACTCAGAATTTACAATGACAAATTTTTGAACAGAAATTATATTATCAACACTACAGACTACTTCAGCGATTCCTAACGTGTTTAATTTTGTACCTCCATATGCTTCTATATTTAATGCTTTTCTTTCAAATGAAACATTTTTAAGTTTATTCATAAAACAAAGAGGAAGCACATTAACATCAGCCCCCGTATCCAACTTAAAACTTATAAATTGGTCTTGAACTCGGATTTTCTCATACCACGCGCTTTCATTATTACACATCTTATTATTATTATAAATTGCATCAATATAAAAACTATTTTCATTCGCACAATGTATTTCACGTACCTTGTTTCCCTTCGAGCACACGACTGCAAAATGATTCTTTTCACCACAATTAGAACAGTCACGACCAAAAGCAGGACAATTACGCGAGGGATGAATTCTATTACAAAATCGGCAATTAGTGTTGAATGACCTTGAATTATTTCTGTAGTTTCCATTACCACTATTATTAAACCTAGAATAAAAATGTTTATTTAAATTTGTACTTCTATAATTATTAGGTCTATTGTAAGTATTTAAATTATCATTTGAATTGTTAGTAGGATTATGATTATTTTGATTTAAATTAGAATTAAGTTTTTTTTTTGATTACTCCCCTGTACACTTGATGTTGCTTGATGAACTACATCCACATCAACCGTTACCGTTGACTCAGATTTTCCACGCAACTCTTTCACTTGCTCTTTCACAATTTCAGCCGCTCTGCTATATTCAACCGCTTTATGGAAATCCAAATGTTCTGTTTCAATCAACTTCTTCTGCAAGGCTTTATCAGTAACACCATACACAATTCTATCCCTCAGCATTCTGTTTTCCATAATCGTTGTTTCAAAACCACATGTTTTCACCAATTTCTTAATGTCCAGCAGATAATTTTCAAAAGGTCACCATTGGCTTGGTTTCTATTGTTGAAAACAAAGGTCTCGTATACTTCATTTTTCTTTGGCGTGCAATAGTCTTCGTACGCCTTTACCACTACATCAAATTTTTTCGCTTCGCCCCCCTTTACGTCAAATGAATTGAATAAATTTAACGCATCTGTCCCAATCGCGTTAAAAAATATCGCAACTTTTCTCGCTTCAGACGTTTTCTCAATCTCAATCACTTCACCGAAAATTTCAAAATTTTGTTTGAATACTCTCCAGTTTTCAGCTAAATTCCCATCAAGACTTAGCGGCTCAACTTTTTTTTACAAAATCCATTGATGTTATACGACGAACTACAGCTATTTTGGGTGGTCTTCCACGCGGTCTTTTATCTTCAGTTTTTGTAATTATTTTTTTTCTTGATAACGGACATTTACGAATCTTGTATAACATATATAACTGCATATCCGTTATATGTGTGACTTTAAAATTATTTTCACTCACCAAACGTTAACTTTATAATTTACACACAACATATGATTTATTTTGACTAACTTTACTTAAATTTAATTTTACTATTTGCTTTTAATTTAACCACTTATTTTGAAACACAAAATAACAATAACTAACAAATTAATATTTAACTTTTTCTCAGCGCCATGTATTATGATGTAAATATTAAAACAAGAGTCTATTAGCTTTAACTCACAAAATGCGACTGGTTTAATTATTTTATGATATCATGTACAATATGAGAATATACTTTACTTTATATTTTATACATCTTTACATAAACAGTTATATTATTATTTTTTAATTAATGATTTCTATTACATACTACAGCATACAAATGGAATAGTTTGCCGGAATCCTTAGTCTCAGGTGGCTTCAACCCGCAGAGGTTTAAAAAAAACGTTCATCAACACCTTAGAACACCAGTTGTTGTGGGACCTAGGTCTGGACCAAGGTCTTAAAAGGCATTTATGTGTTGCGACATATATTCTAAACCCTATTACAGTGATGGCGAACCCGTGACCCGCGGGTCATGGACTGACCCGTGAGACGTTTTTAAATACCCGCGAGAATATTCAGAAAATTTATTTAAAGTTTGAAGTTTAAATATTTTCATAACAAATCCTAAATAAATCTAATTCTACAATTAATTTGGTAAAATATGAAATTATTTTTAATTGGAAATAGAATCTCAAAATATATGTAAACTATGTAAAATATACAATCAATGCCTATGTTTATGTGTATAATCTACATAGCCGATTAAGAGGAATGCATATATAAAAAATTGGTTTTTGTGAGGAAATTTTTTTAATTTACATTTTTTAAGTCTTGAAAATACAAACCCAATTTTTATATATTTCTCTTCATCGCCGAGGTGTCAGGTACAGCACATACATATTACATAAGCATTGATAATAGTTATTTTGTTTCTTTTGCTCTAATTTTTTCGATCTTTTTTAAAAACAAACCAACGATTAATTTCTATGTATTAATTTCTACGAAATATAGCAATTTCCAAAAATTTTTAGTCCTATGGAATTGGTTTATTATTCTATTCGCAACAATATCGCTGTTAAAACCAGGGTTGTTAATATACACGTATAAAACGTTTTATACGTTACACGTATAATACGTAACGTATAAAACGTATAAAACGTATATAACGTATAAAACGTATAATATGATTTTGTTTTTGAAATTCATTCATAAAAAATTAAAAATACTTCTTACTTCAGATATTAATTATATTTTTAGTAAAAATATATATATTTTAGTAAAAATATAATTACGTAGTTATAAATTATTTATATATTTTATAATTTATAACAAAAACTATTTAAATTCTAGATGTTATTTGAATGTATATTTTTATACTTTATACGAAAGACTATGTTACTGTACATTAAACTGGTTAATAATTTTTAATTCACTAGATTTGAATATTGAAAATTTCGAATTATATATTAGAGTTTAAATTAAATTATTTTTGAATTTTTCAACACGTGAAAATACAAACCCAATTTTTATATATTTCTCTTCATCGCCGAGGTGTCAGGTACAGCACATACATATTACATAAGCATTGATAATAGTTATTTTGTTTCTTTTGCTCTAATTTTTTCGATCTTTTTTAAAAACAAACCAACGATTAATTTCTATGTATTAATTTCTACGAAATATAGCAATTTCCAAAAATTTTTAGTCCTATGGAATTGGTTTATTATTCTATTCGCAACAATATCGCTGTTAAAACCAGGGTTGTTAATATACACGTATAAAACGTTTTATACGTTACACGTATAATACGTAACGTATAAAACGTATAAAACGTATATAACGTATAAAACGTATAATATGATTTTGTTTTTGAAATTCATTCATAAAAAATTAAAAATACTTCTTACTTCAGATTGTGCAATAGCGATAGTTTTTGAGCACGACCAGTGAAAATAACTTCGTCTATTACTATACATTAAGATTCATAACCTTGAGATTCAATCGTCATTTAAAAATCGTAGAACCATTACTATGTATTGATTTTAGAGATGGAGCCTAGTTTTGGCAAAATCTTTCCATTAAAATTTACCCCAGGTTTGTAAGTTACGCCGTTCCCAAGATAATAGTTTTCCAGATTAAAATTCCCAAAATTGGTTAAAATTTTCAATTTTAAACAAAACAGACCGTAACGGGATAAATTGAACAAATATAAAAAAAACTCAGAGACGTACTATAAAGAATTATTTATTATACTTTTACAATACAAAAAAAGGACTCTATGATGACTCGTGAGTACATACTTATTTTTGTTTTATCTATCGCATCGCATCACATTTGGGATATGAGTGTGGTAGTAATAAATAGAAAAATTATGTTAAATACTTGTTATTGTTGAAATTTGAATGAATGGAAACATTTATGCATTTAATGTAGTTTGTTGTTGTTGTTGTTAGTTGTTTATGGTATAAGAAAAAATTAATGAATGAAGTTTTTTAAATTTACAAATAAAGGATATGTATTTGTAATTTGTAAATATATGTATTTAGATTTATGGTTCGAATGAAAATATCATAGACATTTGACTCTTGATTTAATAAAAAACGCTTGATACTTTTCATATAATTTCATCCATGATTGTTGTTTGAGGTATTATGAAACTGCAGAAGTGTTATGAGATAATTAAATCTGTACGGATTGTAATGTAACAGAACATAGTCATAAAAAAAGTGTAACAATCAATACATTTTGATATATAATAAAAACTGAGTAAAACAATCATACATTTGTAAGGTTTATTTTTAAAGCTTTATCTAATTTTAAATAGCTTTCTGTAGCAGCCTTTCAAACTGTTAGTTTGGATAAAATATGTTGTAGGTGTATGACTATAAGTCAAGCGAAAATCAGTGGAGCTGATATGGAAAATATATGTTCGTACAAATAAATCGTTTAAATTTTCTTAGCTCATTTACGTATATTCTTAAAAAAATCAAAAATGCACAATGTTAATAACAAGAGCCAATAAATATTAACCAATAAAAATTTCAACTTTACTTTGTTTTTACTTTCCCTTACATCTCAGCAAGTCAATTTTTATAACAAATACGAACGGTAGGGATCAGAAACCATAATGTTGTTATCAAGATAACAACATTATAACATATATTGAATCAAAAATATTTAATATACTTTTCATTTGACATTTTTATAATTTATTCAATAAAATTAAAATTATTCATCTTAATTGAAAATCCAAAGGGTATTATCAATTTGAGTTTTATCAAATTGTATGTATCATTGAACCATAAAGGTACAAAAAGATCAACATATAAAGTTTTTCGATATCATGGAGCTCTGAAAAATTATTATTTATTTTATTTATCTATCAAACGACGCCTCTTATAATTTTCCAGAAATATTAAAAGACTTATAGAATGAAATCAAATGTTTTAAGTATCAAAACGTAAAAACTGAATTTTTAGAAAACATTCCCAAGTGAAGTAAATCCAGTGCTTTATGACACATGTCCCCAAATATAAGTGGTTCTATGGTTGATTGATGCACATAGTTTAGTTGATACTGTGATGTTGAATCCAATTGAGTTGCGTCAATGCGGTGTAATTAAATTTAATGACAGGACGACCTTGATGAAATGACATTATCGTTGATAAGCTAACAATTCCAAATTCAGGATTCAAAGAATGATATTTTAGAGACTCTATAGCAGCTATTCGTAGATCTGGGAATAGTAATAATTGCATTAAAATGTGCTGCAACCATAGCGCATGTATTGATAAAACGGTTAAAACCTCCTTCAAATAATCAACTATTTGTAATGTTCCATTTCCAGCATTTCTAACGCATTCAGCGTACTATACATATATGGACCACAACCATCTATTTAATAAATAAAACATTTGTTCGGATATGGCGTTGTTTTTTTTTAATTTTATTTCATATATTTAATTCATTGCAGATAGATAAATAAAACAATTAAATTAATCATAAAAACAAAAAAGAAAATACTTTGTGACATGTAGCTTGTGACATGCCAAAACCACAAGTAAAGTACATAGAAATCAAGATGGTGAACTGCAATATTTAATTAAAGGCGCATTTACCATTTCGATCGTTCAGTCGATCGCCACAATTTAGATTGTTCCGTTCATCACTACTGTGCATCTTAACAATCACACAATTTATTTGGAGTAAGAGTTTTCTGAATCGAATGCGAATCGTTTTTATCCTAGTGGAGAAAAGTGAAAAGGAACTCGGGTCCGAAAAGTTTTCAGTTTGTTTAAATTTAATAGTTCGATCCTACCGAGCCAAAATAACGAGATGCCTAAAATATTGAGTGTATTATCATGAAAAAACTAGTGAAATAAAACGGAAAAAACACTTTAAAAAGTAAAAAATTGCACGACCATAATATTATGCACAAAACTTATAAGCAGTTTGCTTGGTAATTAAAAATTAATTAAATCAAAACAAATCTTTTGATCCAAATAGTCAAAAACATTATAACATATATTGAATTTGTTTTAATAAACAAAACCTAAATAATACTTTTTTAATAAAAAATCAACTAAGTATGTATTGAAAAATAATTAATTTAAGAAACAATATCAATGCAAAAAAATAATATATGAATAAAAGTTAAAAAATTATATTTAACTATTTATTTCATTTCTTCACAAATAACTGAAATCAATTGGTTCACGACCGAATTTATTAATCTCAATCATTACTTTAGCCCATAAACTGTTTTATGAATATATGTTTATGAATTAAATTAATAATAAAACAAAACTGTAAATAGAAAACATGATTTTCTCTTCAAATCTAATTGTTTAAGCCATAATTAATTAAAATTTAACTGGGACCTATATTTGTTACGCTAATGTCTACTTCTAAATTGTATGAATTTTTGTTATATCTGGTCGTCGCGGGTATGCTTTTATCTCTCAACTATGAAGAATTAATGAAATTAGACAGAATAAATATGATGCTTAAAGCAGCCAACACTAACAGTTTCTAAAACAATTTTCTCAAACATAGTTCAGAGAGAAAAAACCATGCCCGCGACGACCAGATATAACAAAAATTCATACAATTTAGAAGTAGACATTAGCGTAACAAATATAGGTCCCAGTTAAATTTTAATTAATTATGGCTTAAACAATTAGATTTGAAGAGAAAATCATGTTTTCTATTTACAGTTTTGTTTTATTATTAATTTAATTCATAAACATATATTCATAAAACAGTTTATGGGCTAAAGTAATGATTGAGATTAATAAATTCGGTCGTGAACCAATTGATTTCAGTTATTTGTGAAGAAATGAAATAAATAGTTAAATATAATTTTTTAACTTTTATTCATATATTATTTTTTTGCATTGATATTGTTTCTTAAATTAATTATTTTTCAATACATACTTAGTTGATTTTTTATTAAAAAAGTATTATTTAGGTTTTGTTTATTAAAACAAATTCAATATATGTTATAATGTTTTTGACTATTTGGATCAAAAGATTTGTTTTGATTTAATTAATTTTTAATTACCAAGCAAACTGCTTATAAGTTTTGTGCATAATATTATGGTCGTGCAATTTTTTACTTTTTAAAGTGTTATTAATTATATTTTTAGTAAAAATATATATATTTTAGTAAAAATATAATTACGTAGTTATAAATTATTTATATATTTTATAATTTTTAACAAAAACTATTTAAATTCTAGATGTTATTTGAATGTATATTTTTATACTTTATACGAAAGACTATGTTACTGTACATTAAACTGGTTAATAATTTTTAATTCACTAGATTTGAATATTGAAAATTTCGAATTATATATTAGAGTTTAAATTAAATTATTTTTGAATTTTTCAACACGTATACTATATGATTTTCTTTCATTTTGATTCCAACATTTACTTAATACTTAATGGGAAGCATTTTGGATGAGAAACATTTGGCTCATGAACTTAATTATTTGGCATCATGAAATGTTATTGAATATATAAAATATGGTTCAATCCAACTTCAGCTCCTCCCATCTAATAAGAACAGCTGGAAATATAATGTTGTTTCAGAATAAATGTCGTTTTTTCATAGCAGTTAGGGAAATTATTAGAGATTATTAGAGAGATGTTTTTAAAAAAAATTTTGTTGTGTGAATCCAGGTTGCACCACTTCCAATTAATAGACACAGTTTGAAAATAACAGGTTCTTGCAGATCAAATCTTCTTTTTATACAAATGTTGTAATAGTTAAAATAATATGTATTTACGTCAAACGAAAAAGTTTAGTGAGAAGTTTATTGAGTAAATTCATTTTTGGTCATTGATGAATAATAGGTATGGTTGGAAATGTCAAATTATTGCAGACTAAATTTGTTTTGAAAATAAATAATTATATTTTGAAAAGAAGCATTTACGTTAAATGTGGAAGTTTTCTGAACTAATAGGAATAGTTGGGTAAGAAATTATCATGCCGACGCTATATTTTCTAAAGCAACTGTTCCTATTAGTCCCGAAATCTAGGCTTTATAAATATTAAATATCACGAGTACGATACGAGTTAACGCCCGCGTTAATGTTATATAAATTTATTTTTATTTATTAAGGATTTTACTTTTATACGGTATAAAACGTAAATAATTGTGTGTTTTATACTGTACGTTTTATACGTACGTATAATACGTGTTTTATACGTTACCGTATTATACGTTACAACCCTGGTTAAAACTCCAGATTTGGAGTTATTGAAAAAAATAATAAAACACTTTCCATTTTGTGCAAAGAGAACATTATAACTCGGAGTTATAATGTAAAAAGACATTTTGAAACTATTCACAAAAATCTTATTTCATTAACGGAGGAAGAAAAAATGAATGCTTTTCTCAGGGATTGAAAAAACATCAAGCTCAAGCGGATACTTTTAAATCTTTTGTTGTGCCAAAGAAAAATATTACTGCAGCTAGTTTTCAGGTGGCACACTCCCTTGCAAAACATGGAAAACCATTATCAGATGGGGAGGGTTTTAAAAAAGCACTTTTAGAATGCAGCGAATCGTTGTTTTCTGATTTTAAAGAAATGGATCTAATTGTAAGACGAATAAAAGAATTATCAATTAGTCGTAATACAGTAAAAGAGAGAATTTTAACAATGGATGAAAATGCTTCTATGCAATTAATTTTCGATTTAAAAATACGGATATGTTTTCCATTTCTAGATGAAAGTACCGATATAACTGGTCAAGCACAGATTGCAATCATTGCAATCTACAAATCTGTAAATATAATTGGAGAAGAATTAATAAAATAAGTGAATTTAACAGGAAAAACAACAGCTGCACATATTATGCATGGATTTAAAGAAGCCTTGGAAACTATGAATATTGTGATATAAAGAAGAATGTTTCCGTAACGACTGGTGGTGCTCCAAGCATGGTTGGCAAAAACGTTGGATTTATTACACATCCCAAGCAAAACATTGGGTATCCATTAGTGGAGTTTCATTGTATTATTCACCAAGAAGTACTGTGTGTAAAAAAAGGATTGCAACCATTTTCAAAGGTTATGTCAATATAGTGACAAATATTGTCAATTTTATTTCTGCACGAGCACTGAATAAGCGTCAATTCGCTGAATTACTATCTGAAATTGATTCTCAGTATTCAGGTCTTTTAATGTATAACAACGTTCGATGGCTCAGCCATGGTGTGGTTCTAAATCGCTTTGTTACTCTTCTTAAGGAAATAAAACTCTTTCTACATGAAAAACATGTAAATTAACCTGAGCTAACAAATTTGTAATGGTAAACGATCTAATGTTCTTTTGTGATATAACACAACACTTTAGCGAACTTAATAAGAAATTTCAAGGGCGTGGACAAATTGCATTATGAAAACATTAAATCGTTTGTTTTAAAATTGGACATATTTATAAATGATTTAAATAGGAAAACTATTGCCTTGTTCAAATTAAGGTTATTTTAAGACCTTAAGTCCTTAACTTACATTGAATGCATCCATGTGTCGGCAAAGTAGAGCGAAAGACATTAAATTTCTAATGACATTAAAAAAAGACCATAAGACCTTAACTGTCATTTGAATGTTTTTACTTCTAAAGCAAATTCATATTTTTTATAGTTAAAATTTATTTTTGGAGTTTTATTATATTGTTAGACATTCTTCATCAAAAAATTCATTTCATTAGAAAAATAGCAGTTGGCTGGGAGAAAATATTTTGTATTTTTTTAATAATTTGGTTTAATATTTTAGCCATTTTTCTTTTTATTTGCCCATTAGAGTTAAACAATTTGAACAATTAATTAAAGTTAAACCAAATTTGTATATTTTTCTAACAATCATTTAATTTTATTATCTTATGAAGGAACACCATGAATCTTATGAAGGAAAATGAAATGTCAAAATGATATTAATTAGAACGGTGGTGTTAAAAGACAATAGCAATAAGCTTAAAATACTACTTTATCGATAAATTTAAATACCGTAAATTGTCCGAAGCCTATGACATATTTTCCACATTTGCGTGCACAATTTGAAACTACGGTGATTTTTGGGAATAATATTGAGGTTAATCAGCATTCAATCAATGTATCAATTATAGAAGCAACCAAAGAATCATTTAAAATCAGATTTAATCAATTTAAACTACTGGAAATTACTTATCATGTAACAGGTCGTTCAATAAGTCCGTAGGATAAGTAAGAAAAAAACAACATTTTGACAAAACTCGATTTTTTTATTCAACATAGTTGCCTTCGAGGGCGATACAACGAGTATAGCGATTTTCCAACTTTTCTATACCACTTTTATAGTACGATTTCTCTTTCTCGTCAAAATAGGCCTCAGTTTCAGCGATTACTTCATCATTGGACTTAAATTTCTTTCCAGCAAGCATTCTCTTGAGATCTGAAAACAGGAAAAAGTCGCTGGGGGCTAAATCTGGAGAATATGGTGGGTGGGTAAGCAATTCAAAGCCCAATTCATTCAATTTTGCCATCGTTTTCATCGATCTGTGACACGGTGCATTATCTTGGTGAAACAACACTTTTTTCTTTTGCAAATGTGGCCGTTTCTTTGCGATTTCAGCCTTCAATCGATCCAAAAGTTCACAGTAATACTCGCTGTTGATGGTAGTTCCTTTTTGGAGATAGTCGATGAATATTATTCCGTTCGTATCCCAAAATACAGACGCCATCACCTTACCGGCCGACTGTTGCGTCTTTGCTCGCTTTGGATTCGGTTCGTCGACTGCTGTCCACTCAGCTGACTGTCTTTTGGATTCTGGTGTGTAATTGTGAAGCCATGTCTCATCCATTGTCACATATCTACGATTAAATTCCCTTTTATTGCGGTTTAACAGTGCCAAAGACTCCTCCGAAGCATCGATTCGTTGTTGTTTTTGGTCCACTGTGAGCTCACGCGGCACCCAATTTGCACAGAGCTTTCGCATACCCAAATGTTCATGTAAAATGGTAAAAACACTACCATCTGCTACCTTTACAATGTCAGCTATTTCGTGCACCTTCAATTTGCGATCGTTCATAACCAATTTGTGGATTTTTTTTATGTTTTCTGGAATAACAGCCTCATTTGGGCGTCCACTGCGCTCTGCATCTTTTGTGCTGGTACGACCACATTTAAATTCAGCCATCCACTTCTCTACCATTTGTCTCGATGGAGCAGAGTTTGGATAATGTTTATCAAGCCATTGTTTGGTTTCCACTGTATTTTGTTTCATCAAAAAGCAATGCTTTATTAAAATTCGAAATTCACTTTTTTCCATTTTTTTTCAAAAACAAAAGTTGCTTCACACAAAATGCTATAACTCACGAATAAATAGTCAGATTGCTGTCAAATTTATACACGTATCGTTTGAAGGTTAGTACTAAATAAAAATCATATGGAAAAAATTCTAGTAACGCCATCTATGTGTCATCCTACGGACTTATTGAATGACTAGTATCCTCATAAAATTGAATTAAAAAACTTGGAACTAGAGTTCTTCAATTGGTTGAATATTAACAATTTAGAAATAGAATTATTTGAATTTCAAAATAATTGTTTATGGATAAACAAATTTAAAGATTTGATTGCAAAAATAGAATCCAATAGTTCCCAAATGAATTCTAATGAGTCAGTCGAAGAAAATATTATACTCCAAACTTGGAATTCATTGTCAAATACATTTATCTGCATGAAAAATTTAGCAAATGCTGTGTTGACAATGTTTGGATCTTCTTATTTCTGTGAGAAGCTATTTTCATCATTGAATTACATAAAGTAAAATCGGCAAAACATAAGGCAAATCGGCTCGGGAAAGAAATGTCTGCCGCTTGTGTGAAATTAAGGACAACAACATATCAACCAGATAAACAAAAATTATCATCTCAAAAACAGCAGCCAATTTCATATTAGTTTTTTTTCTAAATGAAATTTATTTTATAACAAATTGGTTTTTGTATATAGTTGCAAGAGACATGTTTTAAATAAATTTTTATTTATTGTAAAAAATTAAATAAATAAAAAGGTATTTTTATACGCGAAACACGGCATAAATAAATATACTTACTAAAGAGATTGTTTTGTGGATTCAATTTAACAATAGTTTATTAATTTAAATTATTGATTTCATTTAATAGTTGCAAGTTTCCTTTTTGATTTTACATTAAAAAACTATTTTTCAAAATTCAAAACAAATATATTTTTATTTTATTTTAAATATATATTTTAATCTAACTTCTAAAAAACAATTTTAATTTTCTTATTTCTCTTACACGTGTTTCAATCTTTCGATCATCCTCAGAGAGAAAATATTTACAACTGTTTTTACAACAATTTGTTATACTGTAGTGATTTTACCGCACTCCAAAACCAAAAATTAAATTAAAATTTATTTTGTTTTCTAAATAAAAGTTTGATCAATGAACTAAATATATAAACTGTTTTATTTTAATTCTAGCAGATTGACCCGTTGACTCTAAATTGGAAATCTTGTAAATTTGTTTTGACCCACCAGCAAAAAAGGTTCGCCATCACTGCCCTATTACATAACACTTTTTATTTAAAAAAAAAAATAATAACGGTACCTAGTTATGTGTATGTACATATTATTTAATCTTGAATTCAATTTGTATTATAATTCATAACCATATATTTATATTGTTACGAGTACAGAAAAATCTAGACGATTACAGAAAGATCTTGACGATTATGGTCACTTCCAGGAAAATAAAATCAACAAAACACAACAGAAAGTGAATGAAATGAATAGTGTTGTTGTTGTTGTACATGTTCTTAGAATTAAGGTCTACACAAAACAAATGATTTTATGAATCAAATCAACGTAACGTAAAATAATCGAATATTCTAATATTTTCTCAAGGTTTCTTAAATGTGACCGCGAAATTTCTAGACTCTAGAGATTAAGCAGAATGTATATAAGGAAATTACCACTTGTAGTTTTTAATTAGTTTATTTTAAACCTGCGATAGTGAAGTTGAAATTAGTTTTATTGAGTTTTATTGAGTAGAAATATTTTGTGTATTATTTTAAACGTTCTATTACTGAAAATTTCTACAATCAACCGTTGGAGTTTCGGAAGCTGTTGGAAGAATATTCTAGTCAAGAATATTGTTTGCTGTATTGTTTTCCTGTTGTTGTGAAACAATTAAGGTGTTGAATACTTAAGAAAACCTGGTGTTTGTGCTAACTAATCAGTGATCGAACTCTGAAGAGATTTGGGAATTGCGTTTATCGAATTGTGAGTTAGGCCAATTCGAAGGAGGTTAAGAAAAACGTAACAATATTATATTTAAATACCGATTGTGTTAAATGTTAAATACCGATTTTTTATTTTATTTTTTAACCTTTTAAATATAAAAAACGTCGGTCAAGTACGAATAAAATTCGCTCGCCTAGGGTTCCGTGAATCCTAGAAGAACAAACTGACAAAAATAATTTAAATAAAGTTGTGTTTTAGACTTTTTATATCGCCATACCATAGGCGCATAAAAATGATTTTTTCCTCGTAAAAGTCAATAGCAATGTCAATTGAAAATTGATCAAAATTATACACAAAATGTTAAATCTCGTTAAATATTAGCAAAAGCAGTTTAGGGTAACTAAGGAAAGATGCAATTACACCAACTTGTAAATGGCTTAAATTGGAAAATATACATTATTAATTCAAATAAGAATTCAATAATAATTGACGATAATTCACCGATAATGCATCGCAAAATTCTAAAAAAAACTTACAATGTTTCTTGAATTAAGTGCTCTTTCCTATAACACCCCACACTTGTTAGGATCAAAAACGATTTTTTTAAACTCTTCCTCAATCTCAACTCCTAAAAATACAGAAAAATAAATATGTGACACTTCGCTATAGTTTTAGTTCAGGGTTTTTCAAATTTCCTATCTCTGCCTGTTTGAAATTTATCTGTCAATCAACGTCGAAACGTAGGGAGGGGGGACCAACTTTCAGTTGCACTTTTTGACAATGATGCAAAACCTGTGCACCGTAAAATTCTAAAAAAAATTACAATGTTTTTTAAATTAAGTGCTCTTTCATATGACACTCCACTTGTTAGGGTCAAAAAAGATTTGTTTACCCTTTTCCAATCTCACCACCTCAAAATACAGAAAAATAATTATGTGACACTTCGCTATAGTTTTCGTTCAGAATTTATCAAACTTCCTTTCTCTGTGAATTTTTTCAAATTTTTCTGTCAATTAAGCTCGAAACCCAAGGGGTGGGACCAACTTTCAGTTGCACTTGTTTGACAATAATTCAAAAACTGTGCACTGCAAAATTCTAAAAATAATTACAATGTTTCTTGAATTAAGTGCTCGTTCATATGATATCTCACATTGCTGGGTTTTAAATGGTGCTTTTCCCCCTTCTCATTCGTACCCCCTTAATAAATACGATTATGAGAATTTTACACTTCGCTATATTTTTCGTTCAAAAGTTACCACTTTTTCTATATTTCCTAAGACTTTTAAAGTTTTTTTTATTAAATAGGTTCGGCACTAAGTGGGGTAAGAAAACATGTAAAAACGCAATTATTCAATTTTATTCAAAAAACTGTGTAGTAAAAAATTCTAAAATACATTTTTAAGGGATACTGAATCCAAGCCCTTTCATATAATACCCTACATGACTTGGTAAAAAAAAGTACTTCCTTAAAGGTCTTACTTCGCAGCCCCGTAAAACAAACGGAAACAACTTTATTTTTTTTGTATCCGTCATCTTCAGGGGACAGGTTAGCGTTATACGCATCTTAAATTTCAGGTCCATAGGATTCATAGTTTATGAGATAACCGATTTTAACACAAAAACACATCGTAATCTCATCAGCAGTGTTCCGTATATTATAAAAACGGAACCCTAAAAACATAAAAATCAAATTAAATTTTTTATCTAAACCCTAATGCTTGCATAATGCTATCAAGGTCATGAAGCTTCCTATTGTTTGTCATCAAGTCAGCCATTTATAATGAGATTTGTATAAACAATTGCTATTTTATTTTTTGAGTTTTTTAAGAAAATGTGAAAAAACTACGTGTTATTTTCGTTACGCAAACGCATGATAACTGGATGAAACTTTGGTATGTAAATGAGCTGCAAAGGAATCCAGGCTTACTTGAATATCGAAGATCTGAATTATTTTCTAAATTTGACAAAAAGTTCAGAGGTTCGTGAGTGGATCGCTTGGTCAACCATTTTGTATTAACTTCCCGATATAGGAAGTTATTGTTTTTGGGTCGATTTTCGAAATCGGAATTTTTTATGATATCTTTACGTTTCAAGACCTCATCATGTCAACAATTTATAATGACATTTGTATAAACAATTGCTTTCTTAGAGTTTTTCAAGAAAATTTGAAAAAAAGGTGTTATTTTCGTTACGCAAACGCATGAGATCTTGATGAATCTTTTGAATTAAAATTAGCTGCAAATGCATCCGGGTTTATTTGAATATGGAAAATATGAGCTATTTTCAAAGGCTATCAAAGGCTGAGCTATTTCATTTGCAAAGGAGTCGGGAAGGATATCTGTGGATCGTTGAACGACTGTTTTTTTTAGACTTCAATAACACTCAGTCCTTAGATTCAATTTTGTTGAAACTTAGAGCATAAGGTTTTTGTAATGTTTATAGTAATTTTGCAACATCCGGTTTGTCACTTTCTGGTTAAATAGCTTTGTCTTATTCTTTTAAATATATTCCAACAACAGCCACAGTTATGCAGGGTTTTTGACAAATCTTTGGTAAAATGTTTCAGTTAACATGAGATAGAACAAATTTGCTTTTGAGGTGTCTTGTATATAGTGGTCGGTGTTCATCAAACAAATAGTGATTTTTTATCTTACCGATAGGTTAGGTTATTGTGTTGGAGATCATTTTTGATGTTGACATTTTAATGATATCTTCACCTTTTGAATCGGTCTAGACAACTTAATTTAGTTTGCAGTCTGAGTGTTAGTATAAGTTATTAAATTAAAATATGATTACATACACACATTCAAATTCTATTTAAATTATTACAATTGATGTGTCGTATAATAAATCAATCTTAATTTTGCGTATTTTAGGCTTTAAAAACCCTAATTGAGCTAATAATCACTTTTTGTTGACTTTTTTTTAAAAATTTGTTTCAATATTTTTTTGCGACAATGCGGTTAAATTATATTGTAGAATTTTTTTTAATGTTTGGTATTTTAGTATACCTTATCCAGTAACTTTTTAGTTTTTAATCTTACGGGAAGTTCTTGGCGTGGCCCCTATGGTCACACCCCCATCCCACTAGTTTCCTTTAGAAATCGATTGAATGCTATTCAATTGTCCTATAGAAATACATTGAATCCTTTTAATAGAAATGAAAACATTTTTATAGGATTATAAATTCTTCAATGGGATTGACTACATTTTAATTGAATTTTTTGCGACCGTCAAATATTTTATTAAATAATAAAGAATCCTACTTGACTTTATAATATGACTAAACACATTTTGAAGGGAGTTAAAATTTCATATGGAATCCTTTGCGATTCTTAATGGGATTGACTATGATTTAATGGGAATTTCTAAAACCTTCAAATTTCCTATTAAATAATAATCAATTCAAATAAAATAAACATATACATATAACCTTAATCAATGTTATTATAGTCTTTCAGCCGAGAAGCGATACCTAAAACACATAAAACGATTTTAACTATTTTAAACTCTTGATAGGTTATTAAAACACTTGTTTAAGATGAACACAATAATTATTGTATTAATTTTAAAATAAACACTTTTTCAGGTCTATCATTAGACGCATCAGTTTTTAAGAGCTTCCTCCAATAATTCTTTCTTCTGTCACTTAATTATAACAACTCACTCTAGAGGCGCTTACAACACTAACGCCATCTTACAATTAATAGTAAAATTATATAAATAAAAAAAAAACCTTACAGATCGGCCATCCTGTAATTCTATGGCCTCCATAGATAACTTAAGTAATATTCTACAATATAAAATTTTAATAAACTTTCAAAACATTCAAATAAAATGAAATTAATATCGTTTTTCAGTAAAATTAACAACTTTAGGTGGACAAAACCATTCATAAATAAAATGATAAAACGAAATTAAGCTTTTATTTAAAATCCTTTAAAATCAAATCCTTCATCCAATGAGTCAAATTCATCACTCCCTTCATCGTAATTTTCTAAAAATTCCTCCTTTTCTTCCCTATTTTTACTTTCTCTGCGCCCTGGATACTTTCGAATATTATTTGCATCGAATATGCCTTCGAACTTTCGACCTGCTACTTGATAGTTATCCACATCACCTGTCACAAACCTATCACGATCTAAAACTTTTGTAATTTTATACGGTCCCTTAAACTTCTCTTTTAATTTACAATTAACGCCTGGGGTCTTAACCTCCCTTATCACAACTAAATCTCCTTCCTCATAATCTACCCGCTTTCTTAACTTTTTGTCATAATTTCTTTTGTTATAATCTTGTTGTTTTTCGATATTTCCCTTCGCTAAGGCCCTTGAATTTTCTAAGTCACGTTCAGTTTTATTAAGTTCATTCATGTAATAAATCAAATATGGCTCCGGCCTAACCCTTTGCTCTATACCAAATAAAAGTTTCGACAGTATATCCTTCACTGCACTATTATAGGAATTGTTTAAGCAATAATCTACCTCAACTAACACCTGATCCCATTCTTTCAATTTTTCATAAGACAATTTACTAATTAATGGAACTATTACCCGATTATATCGTTCTATTTGTCCATTGGACTGTGGACTGGCTGTAGCTATTAACGTTAGCTTAATGTCATTCATATCTTTTTTTTTTTTTTTTTTTTTTAATAAAATGTGTTGTGTAATAGGGTTTAGAATATGTGTCACAACAACACATAAATACCTTTTAAGACCTAGGTCTAGACCTGGGTCCCACAACAACTGGCGTTCTGAGGTGTAGATTAACGCTTTTTTTAAACATCTGTGGGTTGAAGCCACCTGAGACTAAGTATTTCGGCAAACTATTCCATTTGTACGCAGTTCGGACAAAGAAGTTTCTCTGCGATCTGCCAGTATGACAGCGCGGGATCTTTACCGTTTCACTGGTTGCGGCAGCCGATTGCCGAGTGGAACGGGGGTAAGAATAAGTTTGAGGCATGATGCCGCTGATTTCATCTGAGCACTGCTGATGACGATATTTGTAAAAAACAACGAGGTCAGCAACAGTGCGACGATGTTTTTTTTTTTTTTTTTTTTAGTAATTAGTTAGACATGTTTAGCACACTAAATATGAAATATTCATTATTTAGACTCTTTGAATATCCGAAGATACCATGTCAACTATAAAGGAAGGAGATGAGGAAAATGGAAGGAAAGGGGATATAGGGATAACTATACTAATTTTTTTAAATAATGATGCACATTTGCTTTAAATGCCTGAGGGGAAATTTCATCGGGAAATACAGAGGAAGGCATTGAGTTCCATAATTTGGCCACTCTATTAAAATAGTCGTTTTGGAAGGACACAGTTCTACAACGAGGTATTTGGACAGCAAATGGGTGAGATAACTCTGAAGTTCTTGTTCGCCGATTAAATTGCGCACACGATGGAAGGATATTTTGAATTTCCTTAGAGGAGAATTCGCTAAAGTTATATTTATAGTAGATTGACAATTCAGCCACATTTCTTCTGTGCTGGAGTGAATCAAGCTGGTCCGTTAGTTCGGTATTACCAATCAACCGCATTGCTTTTCTCTGTACAGAGTCTAGACATTTTATTGTTGACTGACAAGCACCTCCCTAAACATGACAGCAGTACTCCATACATTGAAGATTAGCAAAATTTGCTCGGGATTGAAATACTTTTTACATCGACTCAAGAATCCTAATTTTTGCATTGCAGATTTAGCGAGGTTGAACACATGTTTATTCCATTTCAGGTTATTTTGAATATCCACTCTAAGAAGTCTAACTGATTCAACCTCATGCAATTCCTCATGGTTTATTTTAATAGGAAAATTTTTATGACGCTCTATTCGTGAAAGACGGCATAATTTGGTTTTGGTTGGATTAAATGAAACAAGATTACGATCACTCCATTCCATTATACGCTCCAGATCTTTGTTGATGGAATCAATTAGCAGCTCTCTATCAGTGGTAACTGCAGTATGAGGTCGAAATTTAGGAGATGCATGTGATACATGTAATGTGCTGTCATCAGCAAAACTATGGATTGGGTGCACTGTGGAAATAAGTAAGCCATTAATGTATAGAAGAAACAAGGCTGGTGAGAGTGCCGAACCTTGGGGAACCCCAGCATTGGTTGTGAAAATATTGGATGTGATACCATCTAAATTAACATGAAATTGGCGACCGGTAAGAAAACTATGAATCCATGAGACAGTAAGATGGTCTATGCCATAAGATTTTAATTTAGCTATAAGATTTTTATGCCACACTTTATCAAATGCTTTAGAAATGTCAAGTGAAATACTAAATGTTTCACCGTGGTTTTCCGCGATTTGTTCCAGAGATGGGATACGTAGGCTAACAGATCACCTGTTGCATGACTTCTACGAAAACCATACTGCTTATCATCAATAATTCGCGACATTTCTAAATAATCTATCAAATTGTAGTTAACATATTTTTCAAATATTTTAGCTAAAACCGACAGAATTGCAATTGGTCTATAATTGTTAGGGTCTATCTTACTGCCTTTCTTTGATATGGGTTGAACGCTGGCCAGCTTCCAAGAATCGGGAAATATTCCGGTTTTATAAGATAAATAGAAAATTTTTGTTAAAATTGGAGCTAGTTGTCTAGCAAAGTTTTTAAGAATGAGGGGTGGAATACCGTCGGGGCCAGCAGATTTGTTGATATTGAGAGAAAGAAGCATTTTCCGTACAATGTTACAACGAAAAATAATTGGTTTCATTTTCGTTACAACTGGTGGAATGAGTGTAGGAGAATGGGGGGGTTCAACTATGTTTGAGTTCTCTGCGAAAATACGACCCAAAAGATCCGCTTTCTCTTTCGAGTCGCTCACGGGAATGTCATTCAGAACTAAGGTTGGAATAGAGGATCGAGTAAAATTGCTCTGGACTGATTTAACTGCCTGAAAGAAACTACGTGAGCCAGATGGGTGCTCGGCGAATTTCTTTGCTTTCTTCTGGATAAACGCGTCTTTGTCCAGATCTATTTTGAATTTACTAATATTTCTGGCTTTCTTATAGGCGTTATGGGTTTCAGGTGTTTTATTAGCATTATACGTCTTGAATGCTTTGCGTTTATTCCTCACTGCCTCATCAACATCCCGTGTGAACCAAGGCTCAGTTTTAGGAGTGATTAATCGATTTGGAATAAACCGCCGCATTCCTTCTTTTATGATTTCAGAAATTCTTATTACCGATGTGCTAGGATCTTGATCAACACAACAAATAGTTTTCCAAGGTGTTTCATCATAAAAGTTTCTCAGTCCCTCCCAGTCAGCGCGTTTATAGTTCCAAACCCGTCGAGGATTTGCTTTAATTTGTGTCGGTGATGTAAATTGCACTATTGCTGATATTAGTAAATGGTCCGATGTTCCGAGGGGTTGTTCTACTTTTGTCTTCGTAGTATCTGGTTCGTTTGTCAAAAACAGATCCAGCAAATTATTGTTATGATGTGAATTGTCTGCGATTCTAGTGGGACACTCTATCATTTGCGTCAAACCGTGATAATCTGCGAGTATCAGTTCGGCTTGCCTTCCTACGTCGTCAGTGCGCGATGAATACTTAAGCCATTCTTTATTATGAATATTAAAGTCTCCAAGAATGGCCAGTCTTGCTTTGGGGTAGTCCGTGGTAATCTTGTCTAGATTAGCCGATATTTTATCGAAAAAGGGACATCCTGGGGGAGAATTTGGGGATCTGTATAATCCTATTACAAACATAGTTTCATCAACACCTGAGATCTTCAGTGCTATAGAATTATGGTGCTTAGAGTTCAACTCGTAGGCCTTAATTCTCATGCATGAAAGTGAATCTCGAACAAATACACAGACACCATGCTTGTTATAAAAGGAATGTTCCAATTCGTAACTAGGTATCCGGTATTATCGAGATCCAACTTCGATGCTTTGCCACTAACAATTGTTTCGGTTAGAAACAATATGTCAGGTTTATTTTTTTCAATGTAGTGATGAACCTCGTTTAGATTCGAATTGAGTCCTCTTATGTTGGTGAAGTCAATGCTAAGCTGTTGGTTCACTCTGCGGCCATTCTGTTGAGACAAAGACTTACGCTTTGACATTGCAGGCAAAGCTACTGAAATTCGGCCAGGCCTAAATTTCAACACTAAACAGTACAAAAGAAACTGGGTATCTCTGTCACAAAAACACGATAGCAGATTTCATGCAACAGTAGCACGATAAGAGAAAAGCAAAAAAAAAAAAGGTGGGGACACAAAAGACACTAACAAAATTGAAGAGTACAAATAGAGGGTTAAAAACTAAATTCCTAATTTTTGTCAAAAAAAGACATTTCATAATCAACTAACTGATATTTTCCAACTCCTAAAATAAGTCCGAGGTGGGAGGAGCTAGATCATGTCAAAAATCTTTACAAAAAATATCTCAATCAATCCAAAAAAAAAATCACTAACTAAAACGAAATCTTTTGCTTTCTGTTACTAAGGCAAATTTACGCTTTAAAATAATAAATTTATTGTAATATGTTTATTGTAATATATTGTAATAAATTTATTACATCAAAGAAATAAAGGTAAAATTTTACCTGCCTACCCCTTAATAACAGGAAACACAAAATAACAAATAATTTTTTAATAAAGAACAATCTCACCAATTATATAATTGTCTCCGCCTCCGTCCTTCAACTCTTCTATTTTTATTTTTATAAATACTAACACAAACACTATAACACTTATTAGCTACTTATAAACACTTATCAACACTTATAACCACTTATTTTCGATTACTTTTGTTTTTGTTTTTTGTTTTTGATTTTCTTTTAATTTAGGAGACTACCTTCCTCGTCCGACTCCGAAATATGAATGAGGGAATCAAGTTTTGATGTCAAAGTTCGATCACCTACAATTCGTATAGCTCGCTTTTGAACAGAGTCCAAGAGGGCCAAGATGGAAACAGAGGCAGCACCCCAAACTTGACAGCAGTACTCCATACAGGGACGAATATAGGACTTATAAACATGGAGCAATTGGTATGGAGTGAAAAATTTTTTGCATCTATTTAGGAGGCCGAGTTTTTTAGACGCGCTTTTTGCCATCGCCATTACATGATCGTTCCAGAGTAGGTCATTTGAAACTGTGACACCCAATAAACGAATGTTTTTACATTCACCTATTGTATATCTACAAATTTTTTGAATTCCTTCGATCTAAAACAAGAACCACGGTCTGACATTATACGATAAGGAATGCTATATGTCTCAAAATAAGTATTCAGATGTTTCACTACTTCTTTAGTGTTTGTAGTTCTCGTAGCAAATAATTTAATGAATTTAGTAAACGCATCTACTATTGCGAATATATGGACATTTTTATTTTTTGTTAAATCTAACGGTCCTAGATGGTCTATGTGTATAGTTTCAAACGGTATAGGATCTTTCTCAATATTATTTAACGGTCTTTCTGCTGCTTTAGCTTTCGGATTAAACATTACGCAAGTGACACAATTATTAATATGTGTTTGCACTTTCTCTCGTATTTTAGGAAAATAAAAATTCTTTCTGATTAGCTCACATACTTTGTCAATACCGAAATGTCCTAGATCGTTGTGAAATTTGTACAACAACGATTCTATCATTTCAACTGGTACTAACAACTGTAGCTTATTCTTTTCTTTCCGATATACTATTCCGTCACGTACTTCATAATCCTTCAAACGTCCTGATAATACTTGATCTCTCATTTTCGTTATATATATTCGTCCAACTGTTGTAGAACATATATTCTTTCAGTAAAATGATCTTTACTTTCAACGTCTATTACGAAAATGGTCCTACTTAATGCATCTACATGCTTCATTCTTTCAGATTGCCTATGTTCAATACTAAAATCAAATTGTTCCAAGAACAATGCCCATCTTTTAATTTTTGAATTTATATCTCGTTTGTCAATGGTTTGTTTTAAGGAATTACAGTCCGTAATTATTATAAAGTGTAATCCAAACAAAAACGTTCTAAATCTCTTCCAAATATAAACTATGGCTAATGTTTCCAACTCAAAACTATGTAGTTTTGATTCTACCACACTAGTCTTCCGACTAAAATACATAATTGGGTGAAATTTCCCATCCTCCTGTTGTTGCATTAAAATGCTTCCAAACCCTATAGATAACGCATCTGTATGTAATTGTGTAACGTTATCGGGAGAATAAATTCCTAAAATAGGTTTCGAAATTAACGCTTCCTTCAATGTCGTAAACGAATCGAAATGTTCCTTCTCAAATTTAAATTCAACATCCTTCTTTAATAAATTATATAGAGGTGTAGCTATAACACCAAAATTATTGACAAACTTTCTAAAATAAGACACTAAACCTACGAAACGATGTAAACTTTTTGAGTCTGTCGGCATCGGGTAATTACTAATACTTTCAATATGCTTAGTACTTGGACTTACTTCATTGTATGAAATATTGTACCCCAAATACTCTATACGTGATTTAACAAATTACCATTTCTTTAACTGAAGTTGTACATGGTTATCCGCAAGAATACTAAACAATTTTTGTAAAATCACTAATTGGGTTTCTATATCATACGTAGCTACTAATAAATCATCGAAGAAAACTACTAGTTCTTCTAGTTGTTCTACTACGTCTTCTTTGATCATATCCTTCAAAATTTTATAAATATAACGAGCAAATTCAGCGGGAGAGTTAGCATACCCAAACGGAAGTTTATTAAACTCGTATTGTGCTGACTCTGTTACGAAACTCGTATATTTCCTAGAATTTTCCTTAATATCCACATGGTAAAATCCGTTCTTCAAATCGAGTGTTGAAAAATACCGTTTCCCATGAAGTTTTTGGACTTTATCTTCTATAACTGGCATTGGAAAATAATTTCTTTCTACTATTTTATTCAGGGGGCCTGCAATTTATACACATTCTGTACGATTGGTCCTTCTTCTTTGTTAACACGACACGGCTTGAATAATTTGAACTACTTTCCCTGATTATTCGTTTATCTAATAAATCGTCAATTATTTTATTTAATTCGTCACGTTCAAAAACAGTAAGTCGTTTAGGTGTAACATTAAACCTTTTACCTTCTTTCAAAATTATTTCTACTTCGTGTTTTACAAGAGGTTCCTTCGGTCTTTCGCGGTATAAATAATAATTTTCAAACATTCGTTCGATCTCGCTTGTATATGATTTTGTTTGAATATCATCTCCGATACCTAAAATTCCATTTTCCTCTACTAACAAAACTTCATCAAATTCCGGTAATTCTCTCATAATTTCTACATTAAATTCACTAAAATCACTTTCAGTTTCAACTACCTGTATCATATCAAAATCTACTTTGTCACCTTCGATCATATATCTTTCGGTTTCACCTACTACCGCTTTATCTGTCGCGTCCGTTACCAACCCGGTTACTTTGGAATCCCATTTAATTTGAATTGTTGTAATATTATTAGATTCTAAAAAATCGCGTCCTAATAACACATTTGGTTTCATTGTTGTATTTGGAACAACAATTAAACTTCCTTTATAAATGCTTTTATCCATTACTATATCCGTGTTAAACAAACCTAACTTAATTAAATCACTATCATTCAGTCCCTTAATATCTAAATCGGATTGTTCAAATTTATGAATATATTCTGTTTTATTTAAATTATTTAATAATGAAACTTTTAAAAGACTCACGAAACTCCCAGGATCAATCAAAACGTCCTCCAGGATGTACTTCCCATCTACTAGCACTTCTGCATTTGTTCTTGCATGTTTATTGACTATAATTTGTTGACCTTCCTTCTGCACGCTACTTCCTTCCAAATTGTGTACGCGTTGATTTTCACTATTTTTATCTCTACAGCTTTCCTTCGTATGTCCAATTTTACTACATTTTTCACATTTCGGTTTCCTTGATGGTTTTGGACAATTTGTTGCAATGTGTCCTGTTTCGAAGCAATTATAACATTGGTTCCTTCTGCTTTCCAGTTGAGCTGAATTATTGTTGACGTTTGATGTAATTTTATTGACAGTCGATGTGTTTTTGTTGACAGCTCCATGACTATTCCAACGATCAACTTGTTCATGATAATTTTTCTTTCGATTATGATAATCCAACCTTGAATAACCTTCAGTTTTATTTTCATCTTCGCTATTCATCTCACTGTACCATTCAATGTGTTCTTTGAATTCACTAAGACTTTTTATTCGTTGAGTTTTTAACGATGAACTTAATTTGTTGTCATTAATTCCACAAATAATATACCGTAATATTGATTCCTGATCTACATGATCCTTCGCGATTGACAGCATCTCATAATAGTACTCCATCATGTTTGGATCTCGTCTCCGAATTTGTTTCCGTAACTTCTGATGTATTTCAGCTTGACTTACATGCGACTTGAAATCTCGCTTCATTATTCTGCAAACATACGCCAACTTGTATCCGGTTCTATTGTACCTTTATACCACTTAATCGCATAACCTTCCATTTTAATTTTTACAGCAATAATTAAAAGTCTTTCATTCAAAATATGGACATCTTTCAGGACCTCCACTTGATGAACCCACTGTTCCACATTTAAGTCCATTGCACTGGACGGATTAAATTTTGGTAAAATTTCTACAATATCCTTCAAAGAAAATCTACTATTATTTATTTGGCCCTGTGCATTTGCTTCTCTCCTTCGTATCCATTCTCTTTCTCTTTCTAACAATGCTCGTTCCCTTTCCAGTAACCCCAATTCATAATCATCTTCTTCCACCTCACCTACGTTACCTGCTGGACCTGGACCATATATATGCTTTCGTTCGGCATTGGTTAAAACACTTCCAAAACTTGTACTGGAACATCGATCATTGTATTGTTCAACTATCTTCACCTTACTTTCATTACCTTCGCCTTCTGTGTTTCTCAACGTGTCCACAATAACCTATTCAAAAGATCTTCCTTCTTTCCCGACGTATTCAAATTCCTTCGTTCCAATTCCTTCCGTATTGTTGCAACGTTTATGTAGCTTTTTGACATTTTGGAATAATAAAATATTTATCCTTCGTTCCTTCAAATTCCTTCAGCGTTCAAAATTCTTTTTTCATCCTTCTAAAATTTTCTTTCAGCCTTCACAATTTCGTTCGACTTTCTGGAATTTTCCTTCAACCCTCAAAATTTCCTTCGACTGGATTAAATTTCCAATTATCCTTCCAATTTCCACTCAAAACGCGTTGTATCCCACTTCTGAACTTTAAACTCTTGATAGGTTATTAAAACACTTGTTTAAGATGAACACAATAATTATTTTATTAATTTTAAAATAAAGAAACACTTTTTCAGGTCTATCATTGGACGCATCAGTTTTTAAGAGTTTCCTCCAATAATTCTTTCTTCTGTCACTTAATTATAACAACTTACTCTAGAGGCGCTTACAACACTAACGCCATCTTACAATTAATAGCAAAATTATATACATAAAAAAAAGCTTACACTATATATTTCTAATATGGATAATACTCTAGTGAATTTTAACCAGACATATGAAAAATTTCAGTCGCATTTTCCTGTAAGAATTGTCCATTTCCCATTGAAACTATTTCAATGTCTTCCCATAAAACTATATAGAATCCTATTGAAAAATACTGTCGTGAAATTATAGTTTTAAAGTTGTATATTCCTGTAGAAATCATACACTTCCTATTGAAACTATCTCAATGTCTTCCTGTAAAACTATTAATCTTATTGGGAAATCTTGTCGTAACAAAACAATTTTCTAAGTTTTATTTTCCTTTACAAATTATCTTTTTCCCGTTGAAACTATTTCAATGTCTTCCTTTAAAACTATAAAGAATCCTATTAAGAAATCTTGTCGTAAGAAATAAATTGTCTAAGTTTTATTTTCCTTTTCAATTACGTTCATTCCTATAAAAATATTTCAAAAGGAAAAGTCTGATATTTAAAGGTTATTAGCTTGATTCCATGTGTCTTTCCTAGCCAACATTTTTATGAAGTAAAGAATTTCTCGGTTGATCCCATTAAAATCGTCCTTTTCCTATCAAGTTTTCATCAATATTCTATAGGATTGTAGCTTTTCTAATAGGACAGTCTAAGCAGGGATAAATTTACGCACAAACAAATCGTAAAAAACATTTTACGCACAAACGAATCGTAAAACACATTTTATATCCTAGTTATCGTGGCTGAAAATGAAATTTACATCCCTAAAATAAAATCCCGTTGCTATATGAAATATTAATATATTTTTCTTCTTTACCGCCCGTAAAATAATCACCCGTAAAATATTCATAAAATTAGAACAAACAAATAAATAATTATATGAAGTTTATAGAGAAAATCATGGCATGTTTAGCATAGTTTTCAAAATGTCTAGCGAGTTTAAAAAATTCAAAAATTGATTTATACTACAATAAAGTTGTGTAGTTGTGCGTAAAACGTTGTACATACACTCCGACTGAAAGGAAGATTACGCCCTTGGTTCAATAAAAGCCCTCCCTTCGCGTCGGGCTTCAATATGAACCGCTAGCGTAATCTTCTACTTTCAGCCCTCGATATGTAAATAACTATTACATCATAGTTATCGTGGCTGAAAGTTGAACTTTACGCCCGTAAAATAAAATCCCGTTGCTGTATAAAATGTTAGTATATTTTTCTACTTTGCCGCCCGTAAAATAATTGCCCGCAAAGTAATCATAAAATTGGAACAAACAATAGTTATTTACATATCGAGGACGTTAATAGTTACATATCGAATTAAAAATTGTGCAGTTGTGCGTAAAACGTTGTACATACACTGAGGCTGAAAAGAAGATTACGCCCTTGGTTCAATAAAAATCCTCGCTTCGCATCGGGTTTCAATATGAACCGCAGGCGTAATCTTCTACTTTCAGCCCTCGATATGTAAATAACTATTATGTATATAAAATCTTGTTGTCATCCCCATGCGCTTGTTAGTCAACAATAAATTGTCTAGATTCTGTGCAAAGAATGGACAGTTGACAGAACAGTTTGATTCATTTCAGCAGTCCAGCACCGAAGAAATGTGGCGGAAGTGTCAATCTATTATAAATATGTATACAACTGTAATAATTCATCTTTTAGAGAAACCCAAAGCATCCTTTCATCTCATGCGTATTACAACCGACAAACAAGAGCTTCAAAAATTTTAATCAAAAAGAAAATGACCTTCCTCATTTAAAACAATTAACCGAGCTATTTCCATATCCCTACTCCGTCCATTTCGCCAAACTCCTTCCTTTTCTAGTAGACATGGTATCTTCAGATATTCAACCGTCAACAAGTCTAAATAATGCATATTTCATATTGTGTGCTAGCTAAACATGTATAGTTTATTTATAAATAAAATAAATATGATGTAAATTGTGACGACAAAACAACATTATTGCATTGCGGATGCATTTCCTTTTATCATTTTTAATAATTTGAATGTTATAAAGTTTATTCTAAGGATGTAATTTCAATGATTTTTTTTAATTCGTATTATATAAAAATTAACAACCGTACTAAAGACTAATTATCTAGTATGAATGCGACAAGTAAATTCGTATATAAATAAAATATTGGCTTACTTGAAAACATTATATGAAAGCCCCGTATCCGTCAATGTAAGTTGTTTGCTAAACACTTTAGCTTGAGTGAACCATACATCACTTTGTGATAGTAACATTTCCTTACCATCTTTAGCTGCAGTTGGTCCAAATTTTGCAAATGCAACGAACATTTGGTGTAAAGTTGGAGGAGGTGGTGGTGGCTCGTTTATATCATTCATCTCGATTCGTTGTGAATTTGAATATTTATATAAGTTCAACAAAATTAGGAATTCTTTTTAAATGTCATATAAAATAAATTTGTTGTTTCTATGGAAACCTTATTCATAATATCAGGTGCGTTCGATTTGACTGAAACAACTGAAAAAACAACAACAATTGCATTTAATTTTTCAGTTGCTTCAGTTGTTTCAGTCAAATCGAACACGGCTGTCGAGTTGGCATTTGGTTTTCATTCGCTGAATTTAATTTTCCCTGTTCCTAGAACTAAAGTAAACAACAATAGCGGTTTGTAAAATTATTATGTGCTTATGTTATCAATCATTTGTTATATTTCATGAAAGAATCAGTAATATTTTTTTACATTAATTAATTTCTCAATTGAAGAGAAAAGTAAAATTAATAAATTCAGTTTTTCTATTTTTGGAAAAGGATTAAGCCCCCATGTTTTTCTTTGATAAACTTAAAATTATCTTTATTTCCACTTCAAAATATAGGATTCTTTATTGCTAAAGTCTATATAATTAAGATAATTGATACATGTTTATACACATAAACAGCTACAATCAATCAAATTAATAAAGAATAATAATTAAAAAAGTGGTTTCTGTTACGATGATTCATAACCTGAGGCAAATTATACCGTTTGTATATACGAAAGTGTTTGCCTTCAAGTGTTTTTGAAATTATCAACCCGTTACTTACTCTAACAGATGATTCTGTAACACTTCTTCAGACGTTTTGAGCCATTATCGATGTAGAAAAATGCTGATAGAAAAATGCGAATTGCAGTATTTGATTCAATCAGTTGATTGATTAAACAGTAAAATAGCCTTTGTTTGAATGGGGTTCCTTGACAACGCTCCTTATTAATTAATAATATGTGTACAATGCGAATTTGTCTACAAATGGACTTTAACAGATAAAAAAAAATTTCGCTAGTAGTTTTACTAGAAAGAGAGAGGAAATGCTAGGTACGACTCACATCACTTCAGATATTATATGTTCCATACCAAAGAAATGCAAAATGTCTGATGATTATTTGTTTCAACTTGCCGGACATTTATAAGGTAACAGTTTCAAAGAAATCTATGACGAACTCAAAGCTATTTCAAATTCTTGGAGACGTCATCATTAATTCTAAAATGGTTAAAACAGTTCTATATAAGTATATACTCTAACGGAGATGTCTATATAAAAGTAAATTTTGTTTCTTCACAATTACTTCGGTTTTGAAAAAACCAAAGTATTGAATTCATGAGCCAAATTGAAATTCTTACCTCCACTTTTTGGGCATTTCTCGACGTTTTAGGACCACCTACTGATTCTAAAAAAGCAAAAAAATTGAAATGTATGTCCGTCCGTATGGGGGGATTTCAAAAATTTAAATTTAAAAAATTTTTTTCTAAAAATAGGTGTACTCAATGGGCAGGTCCGAAAGGACGATGTGTTTGATAACTGTACCGGTAGTGTGTCAAAAAAATCATTAAGTGTCTCAAAAATAGCAAATTTTTATATTTTTGGCTTAAACAACGTTTATTTTCAGTGATAATGAGTAATAAAATTTGAATCTGGAGAAATCTGAATGATTGACATCCGTATGTAACACCAGGACCTTGATTTTTGTTTTCGAAGTATGTCAAAAAAAAAATCGTTGAGTGTGTCAAAAGATTGATTTTCATATATTTTGTTTCCCTATTTTTTTAAGAGACATATGGGAAACATTACTTCGGTTTTCGACTAGAAATATATAAAACATAAAAGCAATTATTTGGGTGACGTAAAATGTAATTAAACATTAAATATGACACATGACGTGTGTCAAAAAATCGTTAAGTGTGTCAAAACAAGAAAATTCACATTTTGTTTAAAAAATATTCATTATAAGAGAAAATGAGTAGTAACATGGAATGTGGAGAAATCTTGATGTTAGATTATTGCATTATAAGTTTGCCAAAAAATTATTGTCAACTGTGTCAAAAGAAAGATTTTTATTTATTTTTTTACCCAAGTTTTGGAAAAAATAAAATTAAATATTTGTATGACATGAAATTTCATTATAATCATAGAGAATTATGGCATTATAAGTTTGCCAAAAAAAATAATTTCAAGTTTGTCAAAAGAATGATTTTCATTTAATTTTTTAGAAAAAAATAAAATCAGTTATTTGTATGAAATGAAATGTAATGAACATGAAATTATTATTATTGAGAATTTTATTGCATTATAAGTTTGTCAAAAAAATATTTTCACCTGTGTCAAAAAGATGATTTCATTTATTTTTTAGCCAATTTTTCGGAAAAAAAAAATTAGCTGTTTGTATGACGTAAATGTAATTGAACATGAAATTGGACATGGGAATTTTCGAATTTGTTATAGTTTTTGAAATATTTTTGGAATTTTGACAAAAGTTTGTATTTTTGATTTTGTAATAATTTTTGCAATATTTTTAGAATTTTTGAAAAAGTTTTAATTTTTGAATTTGTGATATTTTTGCAAAATTTTTAGAATTTTGAAGAAAAATAGAATTTTTGAATTTCTGAATTTTATACATATATATTTAGAATTTTGAGAAAACTTTCAACTTTTGATTTTGTAAGAATTTGTGGAATATTTTGAGAATTTCGAAAAATTTTAAATTTTGATTTTATTATAATTTTTGGAATTTTGAAAAAAGTTTCAATTTTTGATATTGTTATAATTTTTGCAATATTTTTAGAATTTTGGAAACAGTTTGAATTTTTAAGAATTTTTGGAATATTATTAGAATTTAGGAAAAAGTTTAAATATTTGATTTTATTCTAATTTTTGGAATATTTTTGGAATTTTGAAAAAAGTTTCAATTTTTGATTTTGTTATAATTTTTGCAATATTTTTAGAATTTTTGAAAAAAGTTTTAATCTTTGATTTTGTCATAACTTTTGGAATAGTTTTAGAATTATGAAAAAAAAGTAGGGTCTGCGTCGGACCAGACGGTGGAAGTTATACTTCTTTGCCCATTCGCTCGCACACACGCACACAGACAGACAGATAGGATCCATTAAAAAAATAACTAAAAAAAACAAAAATATTATTCAAAAAAAAAAATATAAAAAAATGAAACATATTATTCAAAAAATAAATAAAAAAAAATATTATTCAAAAAAAAAATTATTATTCAAAAAGTATAAGAACGTATTGGTTGATTTACTAATTTCGTCTTTATTACCATACAGCATAAGGGCTAAAATATAAATTGAAACAGCGTGACGCGGTTTCTCGTTTAACACCCCATCAAAATATTTACAACGAGCGCAAAGAAGTATAACTTCAACAAGTTTGTTGTTTATTTTATATTTTATATATATGTATTGTTCTTGTTTTAACCTGTTTATATTAATATACCAACAAATGAAGTTTTCAATTTGTTAGGGGAATATTTAATAAACTTTGGAACTGTTAAAGAATTTAATCAAATTCACTAGTTGTGGAATGAATACAATTACAATGAAAGACATACGGATGGAAAGCATATATTCTTTAGTGGTCGTGGATAAAAAAATTTCTTTCTTTCTGTTTGTGTTTCAAATGATTTTATGTGGTATAGTAAAGTAGTCCCTGGGCCAACGCCGGTTTCATTTGGTACCACATATTTTATACTTCGTGAGACGCCTGTCCTTGAAGAGCCCGAAAACTTTTGTTCTGCCATTTTTTTCGATTCGGCCGCTTTTTCGTTCGGCAAACTCTGAAAAATGCTGATTGCCCGCGATCTTGTAAATTTGCTACAACAATTTTATTTTTTTTAACTACGGGTGGTGAAAATTTGTTTTAGAACACAAGGGTAAGTTTGTCCGACAAAAATGTGTCTGCTACTGTCGAGTCTGATTGACGAAATGTCCAATTGACATTTTGGTATGTTTAGGTTGTCGGACTTGACAATAGCAGACAAATTTTTTTCGGACAAGGTTACCGGACAATTTTCAACCCTCATAGTTAAAACCCTCATAGCTAATTTACAAGATCCTGGGCAATCGGTATTTTTCGGAGCTTACCGACAATAGTGTCATGCATACTAATTAAAAAGAGCAATAAAAATTTGTCAACCAAATACATACCAAACTGAAACTATATTCTGTGGTTATTTTAATCGCATTGGGATGAATGTCAAGGGTCTAAAGACTAATGATGGACTCAAAACCCCCTATGTAGAAGCCTGATTCATTTCTTAGCACAGTAAAAATCGTGAACTTGTAGCGCCATTTTGAAATTATAACCCAATATAAAAAAATTCAAAAATCGCCATAACGCCACCTGGAAAAATTAAAACTCCATATAAAAAAAATTTAATCAAAAACACTAATCCAATTTTTTGCATATGACAATGTTCATTGTTTATTGCAAATGGCGTGAATCAGTAGGGCTATGGTTAAGGAGGTTTTGATGGACTACAAAAACTGAAAGGCTAAGAATGGTAACATCGGTAAGTTTATATGTTGTGTCTTGTCTAAATTAAATAAAAAAAATAAAAGGTAAATTAGAAATATGTATTTGCTAAAAAATAATTTACATAATTTTCATATAAATGTACATATTTGTTTGTCACATTATACATTAACTATTCCTTTTAATGATAATTCCGAAAAGTGAAAAAAAAAATTGGTCAAAGATAACTAAGCGAATAATGTTTTATTATTATAAAATATGATTGATTTAGTAATTTCGTCTTTATTACCATACAGCATAAGGTTGATTTACTAATTTCGTCTTTATTACCATACAGCATAAGGGCTAAAATATAAATTGAAACAGCGTGACGCGGTTTCTCGTTTAACACCCCATCAAAATATTTACAACGAGCGCAAAGAAGTATAACTTCAAAAAGTTTGATTTTATTTTATTTTACAATATTTTTAGAATTTTGAAAGAAATATGAATTTGTGATTTTGTAATATTTTCTCGAAACGCTAAACGAAGAGGTTTTTGAGTAGTTTGCTGAGTGTAACACCTTTTCACTAAATTATGTTAATTTATGATCTGTTATGATTTTCCGGCAACGTATTGATGTTTCGTGTTAGTTTCGTAATAAATTTCTAAACAGAGATCAAATACTTGTACTTTTACAAAGAGTTTTATGTTTGATATACATCGCTGCCGATAACTAAAAACAATGTCCTCATAAAAGTTTATGCCGAAAACTATATCAAAATCCCTAACCAAACCCGAAGTCTTGATATCTCAGAGCTGTTCGTAATTTTAACAGCCTGGTTGTTGTTTTTGATCGTAATAACCAACCGACATGTCTGTGAGATTTACAAACTGTTCGATGAAAATTCTGTTCTAGAATATTCTTCCAATGCCAGCCAATTCAGAAACTCCAACGGTTGGTTGTTAAAATTTCCAGTATAAACACAGCGTCGAAAATAATACACCAAATATTTCTATTAAATAACGCTTAAAACTTTATTTACAAAAACTAATTTTACTTCTCTATTTATACGGTTTCGGATTTAATCCAGAATGTTCGTTTAAACAAAATGAAAAATAAATATTGTTTGTCCCTTAACTGTAAATACAACAACAATAATATTCGTTTCATTCATTTTCTTCTTTGAATAATCATCAACCAATCTGAATATAATTTTAGGTTGTAGTTAAACTCGTCCCGAATAGGTTCTAACTCTCCTAAAACATAAAAATGTTTTCCCTGCTACGTACAATCACCAAGTTTTTAAATCCGCTATACCCCATCACTGTCGCTCCAGTCCTATCCAAAGTCCTTAAATACGAATCTTTTAAATTTCCTTTAAGTTGGTAATCGATTCCACCATTATACGGAACGTGAAAGGAGGGAGTTATTATAGCAAGATGTTCTCACATATGATACCTCTAAGGATGCTTATGGGAATGCAATGATTGTCTTGTGGCTCGTGAAGATCTACGTAATGGAGGTATTAAGTTATTAATTTTCTTAAAGCATTTACCGTAGTAGTATCTATAAAACAGTGTTAGAGCCCACTCTTCTATGATGCAGCGAATGTTAACATTGGATCATCATTCAACTTTGGCCTTACCTCGAATGCCTTTGTTAATTCTATAAACCACGTCATTTAACTTGGTTATAATGCGAAAGGTCCTTGCCATGCAGCTTACAATTTTGATGATAACCCCCGTTTCCGAGGTTCTTCCTGATTCGGTTGACATATTCTTGCGCATACAACGATGTTGCTGGTACTTCTCTAAATTTTAGATCACCAGGTAGGTTTACATTGCTTCCAAAAATAGTTTGAGCTGGTGTCATGACCAAGGTTTTATGAACTGCTGATCTATATGCTCTCAAAAATAAAGGAACATGTTGATTCTTGTTACGTTGGTCTTTCCTAACCATCCCCGATCGCTGTGGATCTCCATAGAAACTCCATAGGGGCTAATCCAATTATTAATCACAACTTCAGCGATGGTTGTTGCTTCTTGGTTAGGTATCGCAGACACTTCCGGCTGTAGTGCAAAATTGTTTAGGACACTACTATATGATAAAGATGTAGTGCAAAAATATTAACGTACACTACTATGTTAATTAAATGTAGTGCAAATGTTAACACTACTATAAAACAATGTGTAGTGCTGATATTTGTTTTAAGCTTTTATTTCACTACTTATTTTATACTTTATTTTATATTTTATACTTTAGTGCTTTCGAAGGCTGGTGACACTTTCACGTGTGGAAAATGCAGTGCTTTTAATTAACTAATATGATTATTGATGTGTCTGTTGATTGACTGCACTCAATCTCTAACCGAAACGTTCTTATTTCCCAAAGAAATGAAGGAAACTCTTTGTGATAAGTTTAGGTTAGCTTACACAAGTTTAAGTAGAACTCCAAATTACAGCACTTTTATTTGACAAAAACAATAACTCAATATTTTAGTTTATATTTATATATTTAAAACTCCAAATAACATCACTTTTATTTGATAAAAACTATAACACAATGTTTTGGTTTATTTTTATATTTTACTTAACTTATAGTTTGTAAACTAAACTCTGTTTATAATATTTAAAATTTGACCTAATGATTGATTTGTCAAATAAAGATTGACTAAAGAACACTGACTTCACTATTGGTCCGCTTAATTACTATTTTAATGAATCACTTGACTTTACGATTTCACTTGGTTGATTTGTAACAACTGACCGTTTAATTGATTTTTCTTAAAATTGACTGGCTTGTTTTATATTTGTAAAATTGACTCTCAAAAATGACTGACTTGATTCGATTTAGTAAAACTGTTTTTTCCGACTACTGCGATTTTGATTTAAAATATTACTTTTATAATTTAAAAAACGATTACGCGCTGGGAATTGATTTTTAAATTGATATTGGTATTGCAATGAAAACGACCCACTGACCATATTTTAGTTTTATATTATTTAAAAATTATGCAATGTAATTTCGCGAATTAAGCGCTTATTTTAATTTTAATAAATATTTAGGTTTTTAACGCGGAAATATTGTTTTAATTAAATTGGAATAAATGTACGGTTGTGAAATTTCGATATATAATTGAGAACGATTGAAAATGGAAAACTAGAGTTTAGGTCAGTGTTGCGTTTTTGTTGGACTATTTATTTTGAATTTATATTTGGATATTGAGGAATGTTATTAAATAATTTGGAATATTCAGAGATACTAGATTCGAAATTTATAAGAATGTTAGCGAGATGTTAGTTTGGGAGTTTAGGTGTTTGGATATTTGTTTGCAGGTACTACATTCCTCCCTCCCACGGAAAAAATTTTGTGTTTATCGTTAAAGGAATTAAAAGGAAAGCTAGGTAAAATAGTTAAAGATAAACACAAAATTTTACCAAGGTATGTATAAAAAAAGACTTGCTATTACAAAAAGGATTAGAATAGTGATTTGATAAGAGAAAACAAGCATGTTTACTAGAATTCCGCTGAGAGATTGTAATAGTTTTAATAATAAAACAAACGATTTGGATCAAGAATTCTGGATTTGTTTGTAAATCAAGTTAAATTTGGATACTTCAATAATTTTATAAAGATAAAAATTTAAAATATGACGCTTAGAACTTTTAGCTGCGTTTAATTGCTATGCTTTTTATTTTTGTTGTGGTAAAAAGATGATACAGAGTAATGGGTAGGAGTAATGTTAATGATAATTGATGAGTTACAGATATTCGGATCGTTTAGAAGGTTGTATAAGAAAATTCGAAATTCGTACATGGGTCAATTAGAAAGGCTAATATAAAATGTTTATAATTAATGTAAGCAGTAAATGTAAGTAGTAAAGTTATTCTGTGAATATAATCTCAACTTAATAGAAACAGAAATGCTAATCTTGATTTTTGTTTTAGTTTAAAAATTACTGTTTGTTAAGTCGCGAACTGATGATATTGTCATTATGATAAAATTGCTAAATCTAGTATGATAAATCTTATATTAAACGTTCAAATAGATATTGCGTTAGCTAGTATTGATTAAAAATAGTATTAATACGTAGATTATGAATTACTTAAAAATAATATAGTTTCCGGAGTTATCGATTTTATATTTATCGTATTTATAGTAATAGAACTATTCTGGTTTAGTAAATCCCGATTTACTGTTTTCTTTGTAATTGTAAAAATTAATTAATACGTGGTAAGCCGTAATTAAATATTGATTAAATAAGAAATTAATATTTGAAATACAAAGACTTAAAAATATATACCTTAATATTAAATGTTTCTCTAAGTCTAAAAATATGAACATATGACCATTAAATCTTATCTTATTGATTTTGCTTTTGTTTGTTTAAATGATCATTAAAGAAAAAAGAAAAAAATTTAGTAAAATTCAAAATCTTTTATAAAAAATTGCATACGGTTCTTATTAAAAAAAAATGATTGCCGACTTATTACTGTATAATTATATAAATTTTAAAAATGAAATTGGAGATTTTTCATTTTTTAAACGACCTTTATTAATTGGAGATAATAAAATTTGATAAACTTGAAAATGTAAATTGCAAATATGTTAATTGTTTTTATGTATTTTAAAAATGTTTTTTTTTTTTTTTTATTTAGCTTAAATGCATTTTGTTTTTGTTTCCTATGTTTTGATGTGGGTCAAATTCTTTTTGTTTTGATATTAGGATTATTTGTTTATTATTATTGTAAAACTATTTTCAATGACAGAAATTTGTAAAAAAAAGTTTTTAAAGAAATTGTTTTCTTTTCGCAATATGTATTTCTACATAAAATAAAATAAATTCAACTATTCTTGTTTTATTATAAGAATAAAATGAGTTCAACAATTTTGTTTATTTGAAATGAATTTTGCTAATTAAATTTGATAATTACATATGTTATGAAATATGAAGATTTAGTAATAGTAAATAAAAATCGTAGTATTTGTTTTTGTTTCTGTTAAAAATTATGTTATGTTTGATTAGCTTGCGTATCTTAAAATTATTGTCTTAATATAATATGTATTTATGCTTAATGATTTTAAAATTATTATTTTTATTGATTGTATTGATTATTGATCGGAATCAGTATTGGTAATAAGATTATTGTTTTTCGATTATTATGTTTCTTGTATATTGTAAGTATAAATTGTTTAGATTTGACTTGTGGTTAAGGCTAGTATTAGGTTTAGGATAAGTTGGTACGATTGGCTTATGGTTTAAGTTAATATTGGGTTTAGGATAGGTTTGTTGATTGGGTTATGGTTTAAGTTAGTATTAGGTTTGTTTGATTAACTTGTGGTTTAGATTAGTATTATGTTTAGGATAACATGATTTGGTTTACCTATGCTTTAGGTTGGTTTAAGCGGAGTTTGATATTTTTTTTAGAAGGCTGTTGTTTTTAAGAATGTGGAAATTTTATCTTTAGAAAGTAATTTTGAAGGAAAGTTACTTCGAATTTGATTTATGTGTTTGAATAATAAATATGTATTGTCCTGAACAACGGTTATGTAAATTTTTGCAATGAAGTTGAAAACTTCTCCTTTGTCGAATATGATTTTACGAGATGCTGGTAGTAAATTATTGGAAAAACAGACAGCAAATTTTTGGAACAGATTTTCAAGCCAATTAACTGAATTAGACGAATACGAATGAAATTGTATTATATTGGTTATAATCGGAAGTGTAAGTTGTAAGGCAGTAGTTTTCTTGACATGAATACACGAAAGGCTAAGATATAGTAGAATTGATTTCAACAGTTTGGAAAGTTGCAATGGATAGTGTATCCAATTTTCAATACGTCTGGGTATTTTTTTGTCGCAGTTGCTTACAGTTATTTTGTTATTAAAGTCATGGTAATTTATCGTAGCAGACTGGTTCAACGTTTTAATATTTTCGGTGTCGGAGTGGTAGGAATGGCTTGGTTGAAGCTTAATCGAATGTTGGTCGGTTTTATTTTTTCGAACTTTAATATTTGTGTTAATCGTTTTAGATATACTTCGGCGGCTTTGTAATTTGATATTTGGTTTTTTGTTTGACGATTTCTTTTCGACTACCAAAGTTGAAGGCAGATATTGAATTTTCTTAGCACTGATTGGGTTTGTTGGTTTCTGGACTTTGTTTTTGTGAAAAATAGAATTATTATGGAATTTCGATGTGGTCGTTGAAGACAAATATTGATTTTTCTTAGAACTGATTATTGGTTTCTGGAATCTACTTTCATTACGATTAGAATTAGTTTGATATTTCAAAGTGGGAGTTTGTAGTCTATGGTGTGTATAATTTTTGGTATTTTTTAATTTGGTTGGTATTGATGAAATTTGCTTTGTGTTCGAAATTTTTATAGGAATATGCATTAAGTTTCGGGACATGTTTTGTTTTAGAACTTCGGAATACAGAATTGGCGTTGAAATAATTTTTGATTTAATTTGAGATTTGTCTGAGTTATTGTCGGGCGTATTTGACCTAGTTTTGTTAGTCGGAAATTTTTGGCTACTATGTGTATCTGATAAAGATAACAGAGCATTTTCTGTAATAGTGTTTACAAGGGATGTTGAATTGGGCTTTAAAATTTGAACGTTTTCTGTAAGATTGTTTACGAAAAGGGTTGGATCGGGCTCTGTAATTTGAATTGGGTCGGTCGAAGTTTTCTGGATATTTTGAATGATTGATTTGGATAATAGAACTTTTTCTGTAAGATTGCTTACAAAGAGGATTGAATTTGGTTTTGCTTCGCGTGAGCCGTTTGGCATTTTAGCAAATTTGTTATCATTTGTTTCGAGTTTATCTTTTAAGTTTGAATCCTGTGAACTTGAAGAATTATCAGCAGAACCATGTGGAAGAATTGGAAGCAGACTTGATGCATTATTTTCTGGATTTGGGAAATTATTTGACAAGAAAATACAAGACGGGTTAAAATGTAGTGTAGGTGCAACCCTTTCTTGTTTGATTAATGGTTCGGGCTCTACGTCAGAATTGTCCGGCAAATTTAGTTTTGTACTTTGTAAAAATTTTGAAGATGTTTTTGAAGATTTAGAGTTTACATTAAAGTTTAATTTTGATGTAACATTTGTGTTTGAATTAGGTCGTTCTGCTTGAGAATATGTATTGTTTATGTTTTCTGGTTGGTAGCAAGATATATTGGAAGGTGGGTGTGAGGGATATGGGGAATTTTGATCAAAGATATATGGTGGAATGTGTGATAAATTACTGGAGCTACTTTGAGTTGTACTATAAGCGTTAGGCATATTTTCTACTTCTGGCTGTAAATATGAATAAGAGTGTAAATGGGATTGCAGTTTCTCATGGTAGTTTGATACTGAAGGAAATGTTGGTTGTTGCGTAGAATTCGAAAGGTTTGTTTTAGGAACATTTGAAATTGCATTGGCAGAAGAAAACGATGGGAAAGATGGTATATCAGATAATAAAGGCAGTGGGGTAATGTGATTTACGTTTTGATTTTGTGGAATTATATTGTTATTCAGTAATGTCAGTTGAGAGGGTTTATCAGTTTTTGTTATACTTTCTGCAGGGGTGTGTGTTGTATTTGAGGGTGGGTGGTTAAATAGAGGGAATCTAGGCAGATTATTAGCCATCTTTAATGCAATGTTTGACGTTGTAGAGCTTAAACTTTGTGTGAGTTGAGCAAACGTATGGGCTGTTGTTCCTTCTAATTGCCTGGTGGAAGGTGGGAAGTAATTCCGTAATATGAATCCTAGGTCTTCGACTGATTTGAATGACTTGTCTTCAACGGCTAGGAGGGCTTTACCTGTGATACGTCTAACCAGTAATTGTGCAAAAACTATCTGATCTAGGACGTTCAATTTCAATGTAATTGTTGTAGCGCGAAATATAAAGCGTTCTATTTCCTCGTCAATATCATCGGCATCACCGTCTAGTTTTTCGACTAGTTTTACTACTTCGTATAGGTTAACCATATCAAATAGCATATTGAATGAAAATTACAGGAAAACGAATTAACGGATTGAATACAGGGAAATACGGATTGAATATAAAAAGGATGATAACCAAATTTCGGGTTGTGGTGAAAATTAAAGTTCAGAATTGAATGAAATTTACTGAGTTACTGATTAAAAAAAAAAAATTACTGATTTACTGATCTAAAAACTTAAGCTTACGTTTATCTGGTGTTGTAGGTGTTAATCCTGATGATCCTTTATTTTGCGTTGCTGATAATGATGTCAGACTTGTCGTTCTTGACCCCAGGTCTTGTGTAAACTTTTGATTAGCTTCTGAGGGCTGGTTCATATATTCCTTTTTGTCCTTATGTCGGAAAGGACTAACCGGCTGCGCCAAATGTAGTGCAAAATTGTTTAGGACACTACTATATGATAAAGATGTAGTGCAAAAATATTAACGTACACTACTATGTTAATTAAATGTAGTGCAAATGTTAACACTACTATAAAACAATGTGTAGTGCTGATATTTGTTTTAAGCTTTTATTTCACTACTTATTTTATACTTTATTTTATATTTTATACTTTAGTGCTTTCGAAGGCTGGTGACACTTTCACGTGTGGAAAATGCAGTGCTTTTAATTAACTAATATGATTATTGATGTGTCTGTTGATTGACTGCACTCAATCTCTAACCGAAACGTTCTTATTTCCCAAAGAAATGAAGGAAACTCTTTGTGATAAGTTTAGGTTAGCTTACACAAGTTTAAGTAGAACTCCAAATTACAGCACTTTTATTTGACAAAAACAATAACTCAATATTTTAGTTTATATTTATATATTTAAAACTCCAAATAACATCACTTTTATTTGATAAAAACTATAACACAATGTTTTGGTTTATTTTTATATTTTACTTAACTTATAGTTTGTAAACTAAACTCTGTTTATAATATTTAAAATTTGACCTAATGATTGATTTGTCAAATAAAGATTGACTAAAGAACACTGACTTCACTATTGGTCCGCTTAATTACTATTTTAATGAATCACTTGACTTTACGATTTCACTTGGTTGATTTGTAACAACTGACCGTTTAATTGATTTTTCTTAAAATTGACTGGCTTGTTTTATATTTGTAAAATTGACTCTCAAAAATGACTGACTTGATTCGATTTAGTAAAACTGTTTTTTCCGACTACTGCGATTTTGATTTAAAATATTACTTTTATAATTTAAAAAACGATTACGCGCTGGGAATTGATTTTTAAATTGATATTGGTATTGCAATGAAAACGACCCACTGACCATATTTTAGTTTTATATTATTTAAAAATTATGCAATGTAATTTCGCGAATTAAGCGCTTATTTTAATTTTAATAAATATTTAGGTTTTTAACGCGGAAATATTGTTTTAATTAAATTGGAATAAATGTACGGTTGTGAAATTTCGATATATAATTGAGAACGATTGAAAATGGAAAACTAGAGTTTAGGTCAGTGTTGCGTTTTTGTTGGACTATTTATTTTGAATTTATATTTGGATATTGAGGAATGTTATTAAATAATTTGGAATATTCAGAGATACTAGATTCGAAATTTATAAGAATGTTAGCGAGATGTTAGTTTGGGAGTTTAGGTGTTTGGATATTTGTTTGCAGGTACTACACGGCCACTTACTGAAGTAGTCTATGATCACAAGCACATATTTGTTTTAGTTATTAGTTGTTGGAAATGGTCCCGCTACATCCATTGCGATCCTTTCAAGATGAGCGCCTACAATGTATTGCTTCACTTTCCATATAACTTCTTTGTGAGGGTCCTTTATCACCGCACATTTATCGCATTTTTGACAGAACTTCGCAATATTGTCGAGCCCCTGATCAGAAAAACCGTTGGCGTATTTTTGCAAGAGTTTTGTTGATCCTAAAATGACCTTCAAATTACCTTCGTGATATTCCTTCAATACTGTTGGTATTTTTCTTTGGGACCACTGTAAGGGATTACTTCATTTTGCTATATCTGAGCTCTTCCACACTTTCTTTAAACATTCATTCTCCAAATGGAGGCTGTTCCATTGTGCCCAGTACACCTTCAAAGTCGGAGTTTTGTCAGCAAATTTCACTGGTTTTTGCAACCCTTTGCCTTGAACTCGATGATGGGTGCAAGAGCCGGATCTTCTAATTGATCCCTCTTTTTGGCTTCAGCAGTCCGCTCATCATCAGGTAGCACTTGTTGTAATCGTACATCGATGACATTCTCCTTACTTTCTTGTTGACTACATTCAACTTGACAGGGTCGCCTCGATAATGCATCAGCCTTCCCATGCGCAGTACCCCTTCGATGTTCAATATCCAAGTCGCACGCCTGCAGACGTTCGATCCAGTAATCAAGTGATATAAATGAAGTGCAAGTTATATAGTTTAGTTGCAAGTTATATAGTTTATAGTATAGTTGATAAACAAGAAATAGTCGATGTTTTAATGACTATTTTGTGAACAGTATTGAGCAAATGAATCAAAGCATTCCAAATGGGCAAAACAAAAATAATTTTAAATTCGATAAAAATATTATAGCGTTTTCGTTTCTCGATTTAAGTTTTGACCTCGGAGCGGGCAAAGCTCTTTCAGTTTTGCATTTTTTTTTGTAGTTTGCATTTATTTTTTCAATTTTGCACTTAATATACTTAAAAATCGAACAGAAAAATGTGACATTTTTTAGATCTGTCAAATTTGTTTAACAAAATAAAGGAATTCAATTTTTTAATGTATATAAGCAATTTCACGAAGATTCAACAACGTTTTGACTTGACCCCTTTTAATTTTGATTATTTTTTGTTTATAGATAGAAATGATATGTCGTTGAATAGGTATTAGAACAAAGTTTTTAAAAATGTACACTGTTAATTTTTTTAAATAACTTTTAACGATGGCCCTACGTTATAAACGTTATAAACTAAGAAATTTTTTTTTATGTTAAATATCAAATATTTTATTATTAGATGAATTTTTTAAAATATTATAAAAATTATAAATAAAATAAATACAATTCTTAAAAATGATTTACTTATTTTACAAACAGAAGTTTCTTTTGAATAGGAAAACACTTCTGCAATTATTTTCTTTGTATTAGATGGCATAAAAAAATGAAATGTTTATTTACCACTTTCAGTAATCACTTGTCACTATATATGTGTTATTATGGTTTTCCATATTATTCACTGTTTGTGTGCTTTTGTCACTTTTGAATTAAAATGCAATATTTAAAAATATAATTTTTACTGTTTATTTTTAATTTTTATTTTATTAATAATAATATAAACTTCCTTATAGTAACAATTTGAATTTTATTTTTTTATTTTATAGAATATCGATTTCGACTTACGTCATCCTCAGTTCTTAAATTATTATTACAATTTTTGCTTAAACTATTACTTATATACTATTTCAACTGCTATTTTTTATTATTATGTCATATATTTTGTTATAGTTTTACTGTTGATTTTATCATTTAAAATTAAAAAAACGGCGTAACATAAGAAAAGATGGCACAGCCTCTTTTTTTTTAAACTAAATTGAAGCTTATTTTATAGCTAACAACTTGTGAAAGTTCAGTCCTAGCTTTATTTTTTGTTTAAAGATAAAATTCGTTGTGCATACATATGACTGTCGGGAATCAGTTTTGTTTGTTCTGAAGGAAAATTATAAAAATGGTGTCATAAAATAAGAGAATTTTTTTTATGTTAAATATCAAATATTTTATTATTAGATGAACTTTTTAAAATATTATAAAAATTATATATGTAGTACAATAAATAAAATAAATACAATTGTTAAAAATGATTTACTTATTATGTTTGTATTATGTTATTATGGAATCATAAAGTAAAAGATTGTATTTTAACATTAAATTACAAATATTTTATTATTGAATAAACTTTTTAAAATATCATACAAATTATATATGTAGGTTAAAGAAAATAAATATAGTTATGAAAAATTATTTACTTATTTTACATTTAAAAGTTTCTTTTGAGTTGGAAAACATTTTTGCAATTATTGTCTTAGTATTTAATGGTACAACAGAATGAAATTTTTGAGTTCCACTTACAGTAATCGCATTTTTATATCGATTTTCTAGTTTTTCTTTTGTTAATTGATATTCATTTTTATCGGCGTATCCAAAGTTCATGGTAGATCCCCAATTTGAAGCCCGTTCGAAAAGTTCTTTTGGTGTTTGAATAATATTTCTACTATAACGGTGTGCAGCACTCTTCAGTGTACCACCATCCATGGCTGGTAGCATGAAAATGCCATGCTGCATCAACCTTAAAGTCTCTTTTATGATGGCATAAGTTAATTAGGTTATGTTTATTTTTGTATTGAGAAGTTGCACCGTCGGTGTTTTAAATTATTTTCCTAAAATTAGAACTGATATGCGTTCTGATGAAATCAATAAGTTTTGTAATGAAAAGATAGACTGTAGAACTGTTGTGATGGTTTATATCCGAAATCAGTATAAAACTTCGATGGTGTATATATTCACTTGCGTCACTTTTAAAATAAACAACGAAAGGATGAATAGTAGCTTATACATTATTATAATGATAGCCTTGAGCCGAATCCTGAATTATGAAGGCGTAGTTTTCAGAAAAATCCCCTTGAACGAAGTACTCCGGGTTCTATTTTTTTTTCTTTCTTCAATAAATGTAGATTTCTGTTTTGCTATAAAGTTGTGTGGTATCAAAATTTGTAAACGGTAAACAAGTTTTTTCATAAATTCTTCTACAGTTTCTATTAAAATATCAAAATTTCATCGATCAGTAATATTCGTTTGTTGATATTTGACTTGAAGGATTCCTTTAACGTCAAAATCGTTTACTAATCTTTCTTCCAGTTGTTGAAGTAAAAACTGACAATGTTCAATTTCAAAAATTTCTTTTTAACACCTATTCAGCGACATATCATTTATGAAAATCAATTAAGCAGTTTTTCTACAGTCGTTCGTCAAAATGAACTCTACATGATAAACTTACAAAAATTCAAGGGCACCCAGTGAAGGGCCCTGGTGGAAAAAAAATTCTACGAGAAGTCGTATTTTTCATTTATCAAAGGCTATCTATAAACAAAAAATAAACCAAATTGAAAAGGTTCGAGTCAAAATGTCGCAAAATTTTGCTGAACTTGACTGAAATTGCTCATATTTTCTTTATTGTACATGAGCAATTTCACGCAAGTTCAGCAAATTTTTGGGAAATTTTGACTTGACCCCTTTTAATTTTGATTTTTTTTTGTTTATAGATAGTCTTTCATAAATAAAAAATACAAGTTCTCTTAGAATTTTTTTTTTCGACAGGGGTCTTCACAGGGTGCCCCTCAATTTTTTGTTATTTTGTGATGTGAGTGCATTTTGACGAGCGATTGTAGAAAAACTACTGAATCGATTTTCATAAATGATATGTCGTAGAATAGGTATTAGAACAAAGTTTTTAAAAATGTACACCGTTAATTTTTGGAAATAATTTTTAATGGTGTAACATAAGAAAAAAACGGTGTAATTGAAGAAAAGATGGCGCTACACCTTTTTTTTTTAACTAAATTGAAGCTTATTTTATATCTAACAACTTGTGAAAGTTTAGTACTAGCTTTATTTTTTGTTTTAAAGATAAAATTCGTTGTGCATATGACTGTCGGGAATCAGTTTTGTTTGTTCTGAGGGAAAATCATAAATATGGCGTTATAAACTAAGAGATTTTTTTATGTTAAATACCAAATATTTTATTATTAAATAAACCTTTTAAAATATTATAAAAATTATATATGTACAGTAAAGAAAATATGAGCAATTTCAGCATAAATCTACAAAAGCGCTTATTGCTATGTATATTAAATGAAGCTTATGTGGAGTTTAAAAATAAGTTTCCTGATGTGAAAATAAGATTTACTAAATTCACGTCCCTTCGACCACAAGAATGTATAAAATTATCCCAAGGAGTTCATAATGTGCGCGTGTGTACCATACATCAAAATATGAAACTAATGATTCAACACTCTAAGATGTCTTGGATTACTGATGCTGCTTTCCAGAATTATAAAACATTAATTGACTTTGTTTCATGTGGTGAATTAACAGAAGATTGTCATACTTTGAAGTGCAATGAATGTTCAAAAAAACTTCAACAACTGGAAGAAAGATTACGAAATGGTTTTGACATTAAAGGAATCCTTCAAGTCAAATATCAACAATGGAATACCACTGATCGATGCAATTTGGGTACTTTAATAGAAACTATAGAAGAATTTATGAAAAAATTTGTTTACTGTTTACAAATTGATACCACACAACTTTATAGCAAAACAGAAATCTACATTCATTGAGGAAAGAAAAAAAAATAGAACCAGGAGAGTGCTTCGTTCAAGGGGATTTTTCTGAAAACTACGCCTTCATAATTCAGGATTCGGCTCAAGGCTATCATTTTAATAATTCACAAGCTACTATTCATCCATTTGTCATTTATTTTAAAAGTGCCGCAAGTGAATATATACAGCACCGAAGTTTTATACTCATTTCGGATATCACAACACTACTACAGTCCATCTTTTCATTACAAAACTTATTGAATTCATCAGAACGCATATAAATTCTAATATTAGGAAAATAATTTATAACACTGACGGTGCACCTTCTCAATACAAAAAATAAACCACCATAAAAAAGACTTTAAGGTTGATGCAGAATGCCATTTTCATGCTACCAGCAATGGAAAGGGACCTTGCGATGGGATTGGTGGTACACTAAAGCGTGCTGCACACCGTTATAGTCTGAGGAGCAGAGATACTATTGATACGCCAAAAAAACTTTTCGAATGGGCTTTAAAATGGGAATCTACCATGAACTTTGGATACGCCGATAAAAATGAATATCAATTAACAAAAGAAAAATTACAAAATCGATATAAAATTGCGATTACTGTAAGTGGAACTCAAAAATTTCATTCTTTTGTACCATTAAATACTAAGACAATAATTGCAAAAATATTTTCCAACTCAGACGAAACTTTTGAATGTAAAATAAGTAAATAATTTTTAATAACTATATTTATTTTCTTTAACCTACATATATAATTTGTATGATATTTTAAAAAGCTTATTCAATAATAAAATATTTGTAATTTAATGTTAAAATACAATCTTTTACTTTATGATTCCATAATAACATAATACGAACATAATACTTCTCCAGTCAAAAGTTCCTAAATAGATTTAGTTATTTATACGGCTTTTTTGTTTGCAGTCGAGACTGTCAAATTATTTTTTATAAGAGTGACAAGTGATTACTAAAAGTGATAAATAAACATTTCATTTTCTTATGCCATCTAATACAAAAAAAATAATTGCAGAAGTGTTTTCCTATTCAAAAGAAACTTCTGTTTTAAAATAAGTAAATCATTTTTAACAATTGTATTTATTTTATTTACTGTACAACATATATAATTTTTATAATATTTTAAAAAGTTCATTTAATAATAAATTATTTGATATTTAACATAAAAAAAAATCTCTTAGTTTATACCGCCATTTTTATAATTTTCCTTCAGAACAAACAAAACTGATTCCCGACAGTCATATTCTAAGAGAACTTGTATTTTTTATTTATGAAAGACTATCTATAAACAAAAAATAATCAAAATTAAAAGGGGTCAAGTCAAAACGTTGTTGAATCTTCGTGAAATCGCTCACATATATAATTTTTATAATATTTCAAAAAGTTCATATAATAATAAAATATTTGATATTTAACATAAAAAAACGCCATCTTTATAATTTTCTTTCAGAACAAAAAAAACTTTTTTCTATGCGAAAAGTAAACTCACTAGTGTAAAAAAATAACAAATTATAGTTGCTATGGCTTTTCATACAATTTTACAAAGTATTTTAAACAACGTAACCATGAAAAAATAGAATATGAATTTTGAATGTTTTTTTTGTCGATTCATTACTTTATAATTTATAGTAAATATCGATTATATATTAGTATCATAGAAAAAATTGCATTTCCTACGCGAGATAAAAACGTTTTTCGTTCGTAAACATGTCTCACTCGACGCTAGCGCGTCTCGTGAACAAAGGTTTACTCACGAAAAAAACAATGTTTTCATCTCTTGTAGGAAAATATACTATATCTTTAAAACAAAAAATAATGCATGTCCTAAACTTTCACAAGTAGTCATTTAAAAAAAGTAACAGTGTACATTTTTAACAGTGTACATTTTTAAAAATTTTGTTCTAATACCTATTCAACGACATATCATTTATGATAATCGATTAAGTAGTTTTTCTACAACCGCTCGTCAAAATGCACTCACATCACAAAATAACAAAAAATTGAGGGGCACCCTGGTCGAATAAAAAAATTCTAAGAGAACTTGTATTTTTTATTTATGAAAGACTATCTATAAACAAAAAATTATCAAAATTAAAAGGGGTCATGTCAAAATTTCCCAAAAATTTTCTGAACTTGTGTGAAATATTATTATTTTTAATAAGCATATTAAAAATAATAATATTTATTATTATTTTTAAGTTATTATTGTTCTACAGTAATAACTGATACCGTAATAACTAAGACCAATAAATATACTTGTTTGCATGGAAAAGCTGATCGAAATACAGTGGTATGTATAGAAAGCAATGAAATTCTTTGTGAGCAGCAATCAAACTTTAGTAATAAACATAAATATGCGAGCGTAGTCAATCTAGCTGACTGGAAAGAGGCGCACTGGAATTGGGCAAAATAATTATTGCTGTTTTTATTGATTTTCAACGAGCATTTGAAACCACTGACCCAGGGGCGCACACAGAAAAAATTTTAGGGGGTGGTCCAAAAATTTTTTTTTACTAAAAAGTGTTGTGTTATAGGAATTACAATATATGTCACAACAACACATAGATACCTTCTAACACCTAGGTTCCACAAAAACATGCGTTCTGAGGTGTTGACTCTTGACGTACGCTTTTTTTAAGCTCTCGTGGATTGAAAGTCCCCGAGACTTTCGTGCGATTCGACAAAGAAATCCCACCGCATTTTGACACTATAACAGTGAGTAATCGCAACAGTTTGACTGTTTGCACAAACCGATTGACGAGTTAAACGGGGAAAAAGAATATGTTTGAGGCATAATCTGATCTGATTTCGTTCGAGCACTTCTGGTGATGATATTTATAAAAAAATAACGATATCAGCAACAGTACGATGGATTCAAGGATCAAGATTTCATTTTAAATTTCGATTACCCACAATTCGCATAGCACGCTCTTGTACAGAGTCAGAAAGAGCCAGAATGGAAACAGGTGCGGCGCCCCAAATTTGACAACAATACTCCATACAATGACGAATATTGGACTTATAAATGTGGAGCAATTGAGGAGGTCGAGTTTTCTTGATATGCTCTTTGCCATCGCCATTATATGATCGTTCCAGAGTAGGTCATTGGAAATTGTGACTTCCAATAAACGGACGCTTTCACATTCGTCTATTTGGTCGTCACACATATTAATTGAAATATCGTTGGGAAACTCGGTCTTTGATCTGGAAACAAACAATAGCTGTGTTTTGGTGGAATTAAAATTGACTAAATTTTTGTCACAATCAACTTTTTTTTAGGTCCTCGTTTACATTTATGGTAGCGTCTCTCAGGGCAGGCTTTACTCGTTTATGCATTTCACCCTTTGAAGATAGGGGACGAATGTCATGTGCAGTGTACTGTCATCTGCAAAACTATCTATCGGATTATTGGTGAATTTCTAGAGTTCGTTGGTATAAACTAAAACTAGAGTAAGAAATAAAACTGAGCCTTACTGAAGGGTACACCTGCGTTAATTAGTTTAGATTCAGAAGAAAAGCCAGAATCCTACGCAACGAGCTTGTTGATCAGGTTGGCATGCCAGATTCGATGAAATGCTTTTGAGTTGTCTAACGCGATAACGTACGTTTCACCACCTTTATCAAGTATGCTGTTCCAACGATGGAATACAAAGTTCCATTTGATCCTTTTTTGCGACGGGCTAGACATTGGCTGATAAGCACGAAGGGAAAATACCAGATTTATAGAATTTGTAGACAATTTTGGTAAGAGTAAGTGCTAGTTCTTTTGAAAGTGTTTTTAGAATAATAGGAGGAATGTTGTCCAATGTCCAGACCGGAGGCTTTGTTGGTATTTAACCTTCTTAAGACTTGTTCGACAATTTTAGTTTTGAAATCAAGATTTTTCATACTAACTCCTGACGACTGAATTTGGCGTATTTCTCTAGGTGTTTTCATAAACGATCGATTTCAAAGCAAAGCGTTCCAAAGTCAATAATAGGAGAAATAGAAGATTTGGAACCAGACTTTAAAGGATTTATGGCATTGTAAAAACTTTGTTTCTAAGGGTCAATCTGGCTGCCTTGGAAAACAAATTTTTTGGTTCGGGTTTCATTATTGTGAATGGAACGAACTTATTGATACTAAAACATCAAACAAATTTTTTACTATATTACTGTTAGTTATTATTATTATTAATCAATAAATAATTAAAAAATAATTTTTGAACTTTTCGTGAAAATTTATAATACAACAATATTTATTTTAGCTTAGGTAATATACCAACCTACCCAGGAACTCTGGCAGGTTGGTGTATTATCTGAGTGAAATAATTAATAAACATTCCTGGCGAAAGTAGTGAACTGTTTTTGACAAATGATCTTTCGTTGGTACAATTAAAAGTATCAGAACCTTTAGGTAGGTCAGATCATAATTTGATTAGCACACATTTAAATTTGCAAGTTCTTAAACCGTTTAAAACTAATCCTGGTCTTGTTTGGGATTATAAAGATGCAGATATTTGCAGGGACTTAGAGATATCTTTAATTCAAACAATTTTACTCCTAATTTTTCAGAAATAGTACACCTGGGTATGCGCAAGTTTATTCCAATTGATCGTTCCGCAGACTGATTTATGGGTTTTGAGTTAATATAAAGAAGCAGTAAAATTTAAAAAATGCTTTTCGAAAGTATAACCAAAATAAAACTGATGAAAACCGAATAGAAAAAAATATATTATGTAGAAAACTAAGAGATGCAGAGAAAAATCTTTTTATTACAGAAAAAGCTATACTAATTTTGCTGAGAACCCAACGCAATTTTTAAAAAGTCATTAGTGGAACTTAATTTGCAACCGAATTCAGTTCCTGTAGTTTCTATCAAAATGGGACGAATAATTTTTCTTAAAAATATAATTTAGAAAATGCTTTTACAAATTAATACTAAGAAGGCATCTGGGCCAGATAGTATTCCTTCAGTTGTTTTTAAAACGTTTGCTAAGAAATAAGCTTCAATCTTTACTAAAATTGTCTATTAAGACAAATAGGGGATTTTTAAGAAAGGGATTTTTTGAAAAAAATAGTAGTGTAGACCCAGTTCCAAAAAGGTGCCTAAAACGGATCCAACAATATACAAACCCATATCAATCTTGTCGGTTGTTGCTAAAATATTTGAGAATTAATTTTTAGAGTTTTTTCGATTGAAATTTCAAGACAATATACTATTTTATTAAGTATGGTAGGTTAATTTTATTATTATGAGCTATTAATAAAATTAACGAGTATATTAATAATCAATAATCATAATCTTCTTATAAGTCGTCAAAAGTAATTAAAGAAAGACAAAGAACGATAGTTTTGCTTATGAAAGCACGTCTCATGCTTCTTATGAAACACCTAATATATTCCCACCGATAGCGCTTAATGACACTAGGTCAAATTTCATAGGGTCATTAAACATTGATTTAAAAACAGTTATGGATTCGCGTATTGCTAACAATGTTGAATTCAACACGAGCAAAACTAAAGTTTGCTGTTTTTCTAGGTTATCAACGCCTAATCCGTTTTCATTAAAGTTTGATTCTTGAAAAAAAAAACTGCTCTTGAAAAGAAAGAATCTGTTAGACGTCTAGTAGTTGAGGTTGAAAATAATATGAAGTGGAATTCTCATATTTTTAGCTTGGCTTAGAACGTTGTTCTATTTAATATTTTTGCGTCGTTGTCGTAAGGATTTTAAAAGCAAATAGCTGTTTTTAATATATAAGTTATTTAATCGTCCCTGCATGGAATATTGTTCTCACATAGGAAATGCAGCATACATAATTAGCTTGAAGTGTCTTGATTCTACACAGCAGATAGCTGTTAAATTGATTGGCAATTCAAATTTTACTTGCTGGATTGCTTGTATGTCGCTGATTTGACGGTATTTTACAAATACATTATAGATGAATGAGCGTTTGTCTGGATCAAATCGATTTAGTCTGAGCCTGCAAACTTTACACGTTACAACAGAGCATCAATAGCAGACCATCTTTTTACTCTTCGAGTGACTAGATGTAAAACTGTCGCTTTTTAAATTGATTTTTTTCATGGAGTCTGACATCCCTGAAAGGCCTTACCGGCGTGGGTCTTCCCAGATAATTTTAACCCTCGAACCTTTAAAAATAGCGTTGAAAATTTCTTAAAAAATTGATCAATTCTCACAAAACTTTGTGTCGTACTTAGCATCGTATCTTCTGATATTCAGAAACGTTAATCTTTAATTTATTATGGTTACACCAAACAATTCCTAAATTTAAATAAAAAAACATGCGGAAAAATATTCGGTTAGAAGGGCGGAGATCCGGACCCAAAAACACTCTCTTGTGTGCGCCCCTGCAGTGATTGACCGGCAGATTTAACTATATATTTTATCTCTGCTTGGTTTCAGTGATAGAAAGTCATTTAACAGATCGCGTGCAAATTTTTTTTACTTCACCACAACATCGGATCTTGATGAAACTTTGGTATATGATCTAGGTTAACTCAAAAGTGGAAGATCTGAATTAATTTCAAAATTGAACAAAATGGCGGGGTCTCCCGAACACCTGTAAGTTGGAATCTTCAATAACTTCTAATCCTCGCTTTCAATCTTATTGAAACTCGGTAAATAATTTCTCCATATCAACTACCGGTTTGTCACTTCCGGATAAAAATTTTTCATTTGAAGGGTTTATAACAAGTTAAAAACTGTAACCTACAGTTTTCAATCGATTTTTATACAACTTTGGTAAAAGGCTTCAATCCATATTAAAAAGATTTTCATTTGGGAGGTCCTGAGATTGGTGGTTTTTTCACTATTTTTAATGTTTGTTAGCATACAACAATCGTTCGTGAGCGATATTGAACAAAGTGGTGTTCGAGGGTCCTCCGAGTACCTGTTTTTTGAAAGCTCAATAAAATCTGATAATCGAATTGGACGAAACTTGGTACATAAGCATTTAGTTCGCAACAGTTCTGCATTCCAACTTCCGGTTTTTCACTTCCGATTACAAAATTTTTTTGCAATTTTTTTGCAGTGTTTTTATTGACGTGATTATGATGAAACTTAAGAAAATGGTTGCAATTAGTGTGAGAAGATAACGATCAACTTTTGGAACACATTGATCAAAGTGGCGGGGGTCCACCATTCAACTGCTGACTTTTCACACTTTGTTTTTAAAGTTTGTTGGGAGCATACAGACTTCGTTCATTAATAATTTTGATGACATTTTGAGAAAATATGGAGATTTAAATGACAAAGTTTAGTTGGTTTTTAGACGATATTTAGACGATCGAGATATGGAGATTTAAATGACAAAGTTTATTTTGTTTTTAGACGATATTTAGACGATCTCGACCTCTCGAGCACTTGTTTATTTGAAACTTCCATGACATAGTTTCTGATAATGGATTTTGATTAAACTTGGTATATATGAGCAATTTCACGAAGATTCAACAACGTTTTGACTTGACCCCTTTTAATTTTGATTATTTTTTGTTTATAGATAGTCTTTGATAAATAAAATATACAAGTTCTCTTAGAATTTTTTTTTTCGACCTGGGGTCTTCACAGGGTGCCCCTCAATTTTTGTTATTTTGTGATGTGAGTGCATTTTGACGAGCGATTGTAGAAAAACTACTCAATCGATTTTCATAAATGATATGTCGTTGAATAGGTATTAGAACAAAGTTTTTAAAAATGTACACTGTTAATTTTTTGAAATAATTTTTAACGGTGTAACATAAGAAAAAAATTGTGTAATTGAAAAAAAGATGGCATAGCCTTTTTTTTTTTTAACTAAATTGAAGCTTATTTTATATCTAACCACTTGTGAAAGTTTAGGACTAGCTATATTTTTTGTTTTAGAGATAAAATTCGTTGTGCATATGACTGTCGGGAATCAGTTTTTTTTGTTCTGAAGGAAAATTATAAAAATGGCGATTTTTAGATTCAGATTTTTTTTTTGTGTTAAATATCAAATATTTTATTATTAGATGAACTTTTTAAAAAGCAATTTCAGTCAAGTTCAGCAAAATTTTGCGACATTTTGACTCGACCCTTTTTAATTTGGTTTATTTTTAGTTTATAGATAGCCTTTGATAAATGAAAAATACGGCTTCAAGTAGAATTTTTTTAAATATAGACCAAAATAAACCAAATTAAAAAGGGTCGAGTCAAAATGTCGCAAAATTTTGCTGAACTTGACTGAAATTGCTTTTTAAAAAGTTCATTTAATAATAAAATATTTGATATTTAACATAAAAAAAAAATCTGAATCTAAAAATCGCCATTTTTATAATTTTCCTTCAGAACAAAAAAAACTGATTCCCGACCATATGCACAACGAATTTTATCTCTAAAACAAAAAATATAGCTAGTCCTAAACTTTCACAAGTGGTTAGATATAAAATAAGCTTCAATTTAGTTAAAAAAAAATTTTTTTCTTATGTTACACCGTTAAAAATTATTTCAAAAAATTAACAGTGTACATTTTTAAAAACTTGTTCTAATACCTATTCAACGACATATCATTTATGAAAATCGATTGAGTAGTTTTTCTACAATCGCTCGTCAAAATGCACTCACATCACAAAATAACAAAAATTGAGGGGCACCCTGTGAAGACCCCAGGTCGAAAAAACAAATTCTAAGAGAACTTGTATATTTTATTTATCAAAGACTATCTATAAACAAAAAATAATCAAAATTAAAAGGGGTCAAGTCAAAACGTTGTTGAATCTTCGTGAAATTGCTCATATGCTAATTAGAGCATGATTTGTAACAGTTTTGCATTCCAACTTCCGGTTTGTCACTTCCGGTAAAAAAATTTTTTTGCTCTTTCTATTCGTAAGACAGAATTTATGTCTGTTAGGATACTACAGCTTTCTTTAATGTTTTTAAAATCAGAACTACGCGAAATGGATGTTAGCTATTGGATATTTGATGGATATTAGCTGACTATAGCCGTGTTCGATTTGACTGAAGCAACTGAAACAACTGATAAATTAAATGCAATTTTTGTTGTTTTTTCAGTTGTTTCAGTCAAATCGAACGCATCTTATATATCCAGAACATTTTGTTTCCAGATAGTTTGAAGGTAGCCTATATGTATCAACGTTGCAATATTTTTATATTGCACATTTATGTGTCACAACAACACATAGATACCTAAAAGGTTTCATATAAAAATCTACCTATTAAAACTAGGTCCCACTACAACATGCGTTCTGAGTTGTTGATGAACGCTTTTTTAAACCTTTGTGGATTGAACGCCGAGACTATTGATTCGGGCAAAGCATTCCATTTGTTCGATGTACAGACAAAGAAATCTTTTTACATTCCGTCACTATGACAGTGATCTCGACAGTTTAACTGTTTATACAAACCGATGAGTAAAACGGGGAAAAGAATATGGTTGAGGCATGATGGATCCGAGCACTGCTGGTGACGATTGTAACAGTAAAAGATATTTTTTCGAAAATGAAACAGAATAATATCCCAGAAAACACATTTACGTCATTGTGATATCAAAATGACATCACGCTAACTCACATCTTATGTAAGGTCTGGGTCATATATAAGTCATATGTATATCATTATTTCCCACTTGTTTACGTAAGAAATTACATAACAATAATGATATAACTATGACATAAATGTGATGTCTGTGGAGATATTCGTGACGTTGTTATGATATAATCATATAAGGTTGATATTAATTCAGTAAATTATTTGTGATATAACATCACCCCGATGGAAAATCTCCCATCAAGAATAATATAAGAACTGAATCTAAAAAATTATGGTGCAAATTATGAAACTTTTTGCAATCCATACAATTTTAGAGCGATCTAGTTTCGAACCAATGAGAAAATTTTTAAACTTTAAAAAAGTTTATCATTCTCATCAGGGCTAGCCGACTAGATAAACTCTACCAAAAAATGTTAACGCTAATGATTATAAACCAAAAATTGGGTTACAACTCTAGCGAAGTGTAAAAACAAAAAATTTACATAAACATACATTTAATAAATTCAGGTTTAGTCAATTCAGGTTTAGTCACCAGAGAAATTAATTGACTAAACCTGAATTTATTAAATGTATGTTTATGTAAATTTTTTGTTTTTACACTTCGCTAGAGTTGTAACCCAATTTTTGGTTTATAATCATTAGCGTTAACATTTTTTGGTAGAGTTTATCTAGTCGGCTAGCCCTGATGAGAATGATAAACTTTTTTAAAGTTTAAAAATTTTCTCATTGGTTCGAAACTAGATCGCTCTAAAATTGTATGGATTGCAAAAAGTTTCATAATTTGCACCATAATTTTTTAGATTCAGTTCTTATAAGGTTGATATCATAGTAATATAATTTTTTTTGTGCTGTATTCTTTTTTTACTTAAAAAACAAATTTAATAACAATTAAACAAAAACACTTACCCGTCAGTCATTCATTGGTCACTACTTACCTACTGTTCTATAACCTGCTAGGAAGCAATAACTAACTATACGCAAAATTTTTCAGACTATATACAATTAAAATGGATATACCTCTAGTGAAATTTAACAAAATCATAATAAGGTCATATTTAAGTCCAAATTATGACATCATATCAAAGTCAAATTTAAGATCCGTGTGATGTCATAAAAGCATCATATAAATGATACCAGGATATAGTCATGACGAGTGTCAGTTTTATGTCGAATTTGCGTAACAACTACATCACATATATATATGACGTTCGTGTGATGTCATATTTACGTCTTGTGTTCACTGGGATAGGTGTTACAGGCCGTTATTGTTTATAATTTTTATTATTGTTATGAAAGTTCCCTTGAGATTTTGTAAATGTAAATTCTTAGCAGATGATACGTTAATTTATATTAAGCCAATGTTGAAGTTGCACAGGCATTAATAAATGTGATGAACAATAAAAATAAGAATGCATTAGAGGAAAACTAAATTTTGTAAAGAGAATTGTAATATGGAAAAAATCTAAATAAATGATAATAATTAATAATTAAAAAATATTATTTAAAGTTATAATTTTTGACAATTTATGATAAAAAATAATAAGGGCTGATATCCCGTTTGTTTTTAATTTGTTCTCTATAATTTTATAATTTCATAATTTTTATACATAATACCAAAGATTTGAATTGAAAATTATAGAAAATTTTTAAACATTTTTAGGTAAAAATTTACTAAAAATTTTGGAAAATGCGTTACGGTTTATTTTAAAGTATTGATGATTTGAGTGAAAAATTGTCTTTTGTTACCAAGACATCTTATTTATATGGTGATCCGGAAACACAGGAATCAGGAAATATTTTAACTTTTTGTTGGAATTTATTAATGAGTGTTTCTAAATTCTATATATCTAACTAAAAACCAGTTTTACATAACATGTATGACATTTAACCGTTAATCGTACAATTATATGAACATAATAAAATGTTAGTGTCAATTAATTGCATAACAAACATAATTTTTTTATTTAAATCTAGAATTCTACGAAATTCTTTTAATGTTTTATCCTTAACTAAATAAATCAACCAAAATTAGTATTTCGATTGTTAATTATTTTTTATGCAAAATTACATATCATCGATCAGCTGGTTTTTATTTAATTATAGATTAGAATAATTATTTTAATGAAATAAAAAATTTGTTCTATGATATCAAATCAACAAATAATAACTAAACAAATAAGAAATATCACCATATTGTTTGCAATTGTAATTAATAATTGTATTACAGCATATTATATTGAAACTTTGACATTATCAAATGAAGAGCGATGAAAAAAATTCCCCTTAACTTGAAAAAATTTTCAAGTGTAAAGTACTTAAACTATATGTATATAAATTATATTAGTTTGACATAAAAGGTTTAAATGTGAACGAATTTTTTTTTGGAATTAACTTGCTAATTCCATCTGCATAATCCAAATTTGCGCGTCACTATGAACCCCTTTATGTTGTTGGCCTGTGTCAATTCTGATGGTTGGAATTAGAATAATTCGTTCCTCAAACATAAACACCACTCGGGATTTTTTGCTGGTCGGCATGAGCCAGCATTTCTCGTCGGTAGGAAAAAGATTTGCTTGTCAGTATGGGGCAGCTTTTCTAGCCAGGATTAGCATGAATAGAAGATGTGTTCTCTTATATTTTGCGTTTATGCATTTTATTTTCAAACTATATGACTAAGGCAACTTAAAAACAATTTAAATAAATCCGAACCTCAATTAATTTTAAATTATCATAACAAACCTGTACGTATCTATTTTTTGATTTTTATAATACATGTTGTTGTCTCCTTTATAATTATATTTTTTATGTGAATAGTTAACAATTATAACACAACTAAATAAATTACAATCAAACAGACACCTTTTAATCTATTGTGTTTTACTCACTCTAATATTTTTATCTTAAACACTCCAACCACGGCTAATGAATTAGGGATTATTTTATAATATAAATAAATAAATTCTAAATGTTAATTAAAAATATGATTTTATTAATATTTTTTTTGTCATCATATTTTTTATATAAAAGAAAAGTCTTATTTCAGAACAAATTAGTTATCATTCGAAAATTCAGGAATTTTGTGGAATAGAACGTTAAAGGAGAGTTAAATTTTTTTTGTGATAAATTTTTGTGCTAGTGATATTAAGATCAATTTATAAAATAAAATATTTATTTTAGAAATGAAATATTTTGATGCATCAAAATATTTTGTAAGTGAACATAATAATTAATAAATAATAAATTATCGTGATTTCTAATTTTAATACATTGGCTGACAAATTGTCTTGAGACATAACTTTTCTATTATCTTAGAAAACTCTAAGGATATAAACTGGCGTAGTTTAAAAAATAACTGCCTTCTGCACATATTTATTTAATGAAGATTTAGTTCAGTTTCTCACAGTACTTATAAACGGTGAATTCAAAATGACGTCAAAGATATTATTCGTAATCCAGTAGATTTTGGAATTTATTTACTATCTATTTCGTTTTTGGACGAATTTGTGTTTTGGTGTGGTATGAAATTGATAAATGGAAAATGTTGGATTATGCACGCTAAGTCATTTGAAATTGTAATGGTGGACATTTAATTAAATTTGAAATATAATATTTCAATGTGCCAAACTTTGAGAAATTTATAATCTAGTCAACTGCATCCCAAAAAATTTTAAATTTCGAAAGCCGCAGTGTTTTTGTCAATAATGCTAAATTATTGGGTTGACTGTAATCAGTGTTCCTGGCTTATATTAATTTTACAAATGAATCAGTGTTTACTTGAAAACATAATTTAATCAAATAGTTTTATATAACTACTCGCCACCGTTCCATTTGGCTAGTATTATCGTTTTTGTCTGATTATTAATTCATTAGTTCCTTCATCTTCTGTCTTAAGATTAAGAAAATATGGGGTAGTTTTTAAATTATATTCAATCACTGCATCACACAGAAATTGTTTTAAAAATCGTAATAAGGAAATCTATTTTATAGCTTCATAACCATCTCCTTCGTTTTCTTTCCTGAAAACGCTCCTGAGTCCTAGTAAAACGAGAGGTCTCTTAAATTTCCCTAAAATCCAACCTGTACGGGTTTCTTTTATTTTCAAATCATTATTCACTTTCTGTTAATTTGTAGATTTTTTATAATATTTGACCGACAGGTTTGACAACCTGTCGGTCAAATATAGGACCGACAAACGTATTCCAACCCTGCTATGGGCATACGCGTGAGAGTGAGAAATCACACACCACTGGCAATAGCAGTGAGAAATCAATAAGTGAGGTGATATTTTAGGGGTGCTGGCGTATGAACTCTGCAGTTTAGTCAAAAATAGCACCCTCACCTTAGTGGTGTATTTCTTAATGATGCCACGCTACGTTTCTTCGAATAAATGAGTCTCCATATACAGGGTGTCCCACGAAAGTTGTCCCACCGGTTAACTGGGGATACCTTAGAATAGCGCTAACAACTTTTGTTCAAGCATTTTGCGAATAGTTCTTTTGTTTCGCGGAAAACGGTTTGTTTTGTTTTTTTATTCCTTATCAAATTAAAATAGCGTCAAAAGTATCAGAGTAATCTTTGTCAAATGTTCATCCGTTTTAATACACAAACTTATGAATCAAATAAAAAAAACCGCGATCTCCCAACTTCTTCGCTATTGAATTTAGAGGTATTTTAATTTGATAAGGAATAAAAAAACAAAACAAACCGTTTTCCGCGAAACAAAAGAACTATTCGCAAAATGCTTGAACAAAAGTTGTTAGCGCTATTCCAAGGTATCCCCAGTTAACCGGTGGGACAACTTTCGTGGGACACCCTGTATATGTGGGCGATAATCATTGAGGAATACAGTTCGTCACAAAATCGAGAAATATGCCACTAACTGAATTATTGGCAACCATATTTTATTTTTGCTCATGCATTTTCTTAAAAAAGTTTCCGTTTTATCTCTTATTTTATTTTTATTTATTTCATTTTATCGTGAAATACTGGTCTATGTCTTATTGTCTTATGTAATAGAATTTATTGTTTAGTTATCCATTCTTTAAAACCGACATAAACAAAAACCAATAATTTGTGCGACCTTAAAACACATATGCTGTTTAAGACCATGTGGTCTTAAACAGCAACTATGTGTTTTTGTGACACATATTGTATTGCCTATATTACATTGAAATTCTTATTATTAGAATCATAGAGCGTTTACTGGATTGAACCTTTAGTCTTAGATTTATGTTGATTTTAAGAACAAAGGTGATCATGTGCCACTGATAGCTTCTGTTTTTCTACATCATATCAGTACGGGAAGAGATAGAAATTATCTGCGTATAGTCTCGATCGTTTTGAAGTTAACGAATAATAGATTTTGTGATAAATTATTGCATTCATTTCATTTCTCATTTATGATATAGATTGTGTTGAAATAATCTGTACACAATCTGTTTGGTCTATTGCGGTTTATTCGTTTTCTATCTGTCCATTGATTGATAAGGATATTGTGTTAGGATAGTCAAATTGCAATTATTGTTTGCATTATGTTTTTATTTGGGTGGCAGTTTTCCTTATTGTTCCGAATAGCACTTAAAAGTGGTTGTTAAGAGTTTCTACTGTTATATCTATATCAGCCTTCGCCATTGGTTTTTGTAGTTTTGAGTGTTATGTGTGTACATATATTTTACGAAAATTTTTTTCCATATTTTTTAATTATTGGGCTGTGTTGCATATTTTTTTCAGATATCTCTTGAAATTATCTGTTGTGTTCCGGCGACGGAGCTGCATCTTGATTTGATGACGACTTTTAATTTTCGTCCAATAACCATCACTAATCCGTGGTTGCTTTTGTCTTGTTAAACGATCAAATTTGTAATGGTTTTGATCATTTTTGATCCTCATTGTTGGTTTGTTGCTTGATAGACTGAACATGAGAGATCATTTGAAAGGGTCGCCCATATATCGCTATCCAGTGAACCCAAGACATAAATATGACATCACACGAACGTCATGTATATGTGATGTAGTTATGTTACGTAAATTTGACATAAAACTGACACTCGTCATGACCATAACATGGTATCATTTATATGATGCTTTCATGACATCATACTGATCTCTTATATTTGACTTTGATATGATGTCATAATTTGGACTTAAATATGACTTTAATGATTTATTTAAATTTCACTAGAAGTCAGGGGCGTCAATTGGGTAGGGCTGGGGGGCATTGGCCCCCCCCAAGGATCTGATACTATCAATACATCGATTCAATAAAACCATCCAATCGTGATAGAATTATACACTATAAAAATTTCAATGCACTGTTATTTTGTAAATTCGTCTAATTTTTAGAAGATTTACTTAACTAATATACCAATTTTATCGCATACTATTAATTGAAATATATCTGATAATATAACTATTACGTTACATATTATTTTGGCCCGACTAAAGTACAGTTCACCGCAATATTCAAACCGTTATCGTTCTTTGTATCAAGGACTAGAGCGCCACCGATACGAAAGGCGGTCGTATTGCTTCTAATCTTCTGATGAAATGAGTTTTATAAACAAAACACGATCGTTCTTCCAAAAACGCCGTGGGTGCGTATTTTGACAAAATTCTATCGTACTATAAGGTGCGCGGCATCACCGCTTTTAACAGAACGATTGTGTTTTGTTTATAAGATATTCGTGTCTGAGCAAGAGGAAACAAAATATTTCATTAGTATAGGGTTCCTCGAGAGTTTATAGTGCAGTATTTAACATTCAAATTTCGATTGTTATTGGTAATTTTTATAAACTTAAAAGTAAGTACATGCATGAGAACACAACCTAATTATACCTCACTTATTTGGAGAACCCTGACTGTTTCGCCTTGTTTTTTATCTATATCATATTGTACAAACTTTATAAGACTTTTTTAAAAACAATAAATTAAAAACAATTCTAAAATGTAAAATCCTATAACATATCAAAAGTTTTCTTGATAGTTGTGCTAATTTTTATAAAATGAATGAAAATAATTACGGGAGTAATTTAAATTTATTGGGTTATTTCCAGTGATTTTATAATAGTGAATGTTTTATAATAGACAAGCAATATTTTCTAACGACACGAACAAATATTTAAGTTATGTAAATATTTTCAAAGTATGTTATGAAAACTTGCTGACAAATTCTTTTCGCTATATGGACTATAATTTTTAATTCATAAAATAGCAAAAACTATATGTTTGGTTGGTTATAATAAAATCCAAAACGTATTCTAAACGTCAATCTTTGTTCATTTTTTTATAGAGTCACAGGGAGGGAGAAACTATTATTTTTTTGTGGTAGGCTTTTCTTATAGATTTAAAAGAAGCTCGAAATAATTGTACAATTTTGAATCAAATGAATAATTTACGCACGTTTGTGGGTAGTAAACTGACCAGAAGTCCCACGCTGTGTGAAAATGTCACACATTTCATTGCGTTGTCCCACGGAGAAATCTGTCCCACGAAGCGTCCCACGAAACAAATATTTCCACCACATTTGCCCGCATTATCGAAATAATCAAAAAACCTTATATCTACCTACGTGCAGTTTGCGCAATATCTTAGTCAAAGCAATGGCTTCACAGTTTTTTTTGCAGTTTGTATTATGTTATGTATATGTTGATTTAACCATATTGAGAGAACAAACCAGTGCAATATTTTTTTTACTAAAATAGTGTTTTAACTATAATTTTCCTAGAAATACTAAACTCAGTTATTTCACTTCAATAATTTACATATATTTTAATGTCTAACAGATCTACCTCAGCGAAAAAGTTTCTTTGTTTATAGAAACATCTCCCCGGTGTATATACGAGAGATCGAAAGTATATTATGAAAAACAAAATACAAAATATTTTACTTAAAAAGACTCAGTTTTGCGTATAAATTCATAAAAATTTAAATTTTTAAACCAGAGTTTACAATTTTCCTTTATTCGAGCACTCATTTCAATCCTTTGAAATAATTAAAAAATTAAAATCTCATAATTTGAATATCGTTCTTACTCGTAAGAGTAAAATTTTTGTTTTTTCGATTTTACTCCTTTGGAGCAGATTATATTTTCCTGTTCTTTCATTCGATTTGCAAAAGAAAAAAATTAGTCACTCTTCGTCATCCTTTATATTCATTTTTCTAACAATACATGAATAATTGAACGAATCATTCGAAGCATTTTACGTTGGAAAGCATCAAATTTGACGCAAAAATAAATGTTTTGAGTATTTGAAAGAAAATATTTATTTCAATTTAGTAGCAAGAATGATATTTTATTATTTTTACTCCTGTATGCGAGAGTGTTATATTTTTTTTAAGCTACGCATTCTGAAAGAACAAAGTAAAGGAAGTGGTATAGGTAGCGTTTCAAACTCTGTTTAAAACGCACTTTAACTAGGTAGCTCAAAAGTAAAATTATTATTTTCTAATTTCTAATTCTTTTTCTCAATAAAGAACAAACAAAGTAAACAGCATAAAAACTTGATAAATGGTATAGATTTGCAAAAGATAGAACGAGAGGTATACTGTATACCTCTTATACTTACAGAATACAGAAAAGATATTAATTATTTAGTAAAATTAAAATAAATTGTTTCAATTGTTTTGCAGTCTTTAATTGTGTAACAAAAGTTTTATGCTACTATAAAAGGTAAATTTATACTAATTTTTAAAATTATATTTAAAAAGTTCTCCTGCAAATCAAGACGGATAGAAAACGTTTACGTAAATTCTTATACGATATTGAATTGGACTATCCTTTTATAAAAAAATCAAAATATAACGACGCAAAAGTTTAGTGTATTACCAGTCGGAGTGAATTTGCAAATTAACAGTGGACATTATGATATTAAAAGACATATAGAAACAGATAAACATAAAAAAGCGTTGCTATAAGCCCAGCTCCAGTAGTTTAAACAAGTTTTGTTGTTATTTTGTTGCAATTTGCGCTGATAACACGAACACCAATTTTAGTGGTGTCACGTCAAGGGGTGAAAATTTAAAAACAAGCTAAACTCGAATTTGAACCAGAGTGTATTGGGTATTGGATTCGCAGCCCATATTCTAAATAATGCAATAAGAAATGCTGCTGATTTAAATGGCAGGGTTAAAAAAATTTGGATATTTTACTGTCTTTACTGAAGACGTTGAAGGAGTTCTGCGGCAAAAGTAATGTCGAACATAACCAACTTATTGGATACAGTGAAACTCGCTGGCTGGCGGTAATGCCAGCACTAGAAAGAATTTAGAAAATGTACGAACCACTGCAACCACATTTCCTAACGGTTGAATGTCCAATTAAAATAAAAGAATTTTTTGAAGAATTAAATAGTAAACAAATAGTAAAGGAAATTAAATAGTAAATTTATGCACAATCTAGTTAGCACGTTTTCACCGTTTCACTTTCTCGCAATAGAAATTCTAATTAGTTAGTATTTGGAAGAATGTTTGCATTTTGTCCTACATTTTAACGATTTGGCTCTGGTTAGTTTAGGGTAGACATAACTCTTTCTCTCTGAGACAAATAAAGGAAAACAAACAAACAAACGGTTCGACATAAGAGGAGTCACGTAGGGATTGCAATCCCGTGGTGTTTTATGGATCCTGGGACTATGTGACTCATAAATTTTAAATCCCGGGATGCCCGGGAGCTAAAAAATCGTATTGAAAAACCATCCTTTTTTTTCTATGCAGCACGATCTGCTTTCGTTTACAAATTCAATCTCTGAACAGTTACAAAGCAAAGATATAATAATTTCTAGCACAAGCGCTTTAATTAAAACTACTTTTTTGATGCTTAAACAATGCAGAGATGATACTAAATTTGAAATTATTTTTAACAAATGAAGGGATTTTGCAGAACTTTGCGGCATTCTCTTCGATGAAACAACACCAGCAGACTAGCAGAGTAACTAATGTAGCTTAAAAGCATTTTATTTTTATTTCTAAGTCGATGCATTTAAATGCTTTTAAATATATGTGTGTATAAAAATGTGTATGTTATGTTTTACGAAAAAAATCTTTTTATGTCATTTAAATTCTCGCCCCCCCCCCAAGATTTTGGTGAAATGACGCCACTGCTAGAAGTATATGATATATTCCTTTTAAATTTATATAGTTTGAAAAATTCTGCACATAGTTAGTGCTTTCTATCTTAAAGCATATGGAATAGTGGGTAAGTAATGAGTAAAGAATGTTTAAAGGGTAAGTGTTTTCGACACTTTTGTCCTATACTTACATCGCAGGCACAGAAATTTTTTTATATTACCATGATATCAATCTTATATCATAGCAACGTCACGAATATTACCACAGACATCACATGTATGCATAGTTATATCACTATTGTTATGTCATGTTCTTACGTAAATAAGTGTGAAATAATGACATACATATGACTGATATATGACCTTGATCTTACATAAGATGTGACTTAGCGTGATGTAATTTTGATGTCACAATGACGTAAATGTGTTTTCTGGGTAATATGTGTATCCTCTAAAAAGCAAACATACTCAGTTGCTTGTAAATTTCCCCGCAAACAATGAAGTGTAAATAAATTAATTTTAATCGTATTGATAATTTTATCAGTTTTTGTTTGTAATCAGAATGACACGTTAATTATTAACATAATAATGTTATCAATCGACATTTTTATTGATAATAATCTATGTTCATTTTTGTTAGATTTTATTATGTTTACTATCACTGAGTCTGGGAAATGATGATGCAAACGACATGCCAAATTTTGATGAAGTTGCTTCATTATTTCCTATGCGCTATCCACAAAAACCAAACTGGCAGGGCTCATTATCATGGTTAAATAAATTACCAAAAACTCCAGCAACATCACAAGATTATTATGTTTTTAGTCCAAATGAAGATGGTCAAAGTGATCATATTTTTCCATATGAAATTGATGAAGCAGAATATGATATTGACTCAGAAAAAGAACTAGAAACAAGTGCACCATATGGCATACAAAACGTTCGTGATGTTAATAATCTTAGACGAACGAAGAATACAAATCATGGGAAGGTAAATATATTTGTTTTTATAATCCAAAGTTTACGTACTGATGTTATTGTTTTTATCATTCTAGTTGACTTTTCAATCATTATGTTCATCACAACGACATACTGTTCATTTAAATCGAGATAATTTTTTTGAATATCAACCGGATCATTATGAAGAAGTTTCTTGTTTATCACCGTTTCACACGGCTTATCATAGAGAAAATAGAAATAAGGTTAGATAAAGACAAGATACATTTCTAAAACTAGCTATAACTTTATAAATTTTGTTACTTACCAGATTTGTGGTGAAGCTGGATTCTCGTGTATACAATTAAATCGTACCATATTCTTAACAAGACGTGCTCATGGATCTGAATGTTGGGAATCTGAAACCAGAATAGTTATGGCTGGTTGTGAATGTATGTGGCCGAAACATAGCTTTGGTGATATAGCTGCTCATCATTAAATTCTAATAACCAGTTTCCACGTAACATCTTCATAAAAACAATATTCCCTTATTTATTATTTTTGTAATTATTTTAAATTCTTATTTAAACAAAAACTATAAAACATAAATCTGCATTACTGAATATATTTTGAGATCGCTGTTACAAAATCACAAAATTTATTCATATTCACAAAATTTATATCAAAATATTTTTGAAAACTACCTATATCGTTTAAATATAACATATAGAAAAATAGCCGTTTTTAATTGAATTGTGTATGCCTAACACTCTAACAGTCAAAATTTAAATTTTATAACAGTTTTTTCGTCTTTAGGTTGGTACAGTTTAAAGTCTATAATAAAAATTGACAGAAAAAAACTTAATATAAATAAATGTAAACATATTGTATTTTTCTAAATATTTAATTATTTAAAACAATGTCTGAAACTGATTCAGAGATTTTTGAATTAAAACGAAAGCTTGACAATGCAAGAAAAGAAATAGCAAATCTACGGTAAGTGAGTTGAATACCGTGTGGTCGTAAAATTTATTTATTTTATTTAATTTTCAGACAACAAATGAAAAAGTTATCAATTATTCATAATAAAGACATTTCTAGCATAAAATTAATTTTAAAAGAATTTAAATGTTCGAATTGCATTAATCTTAATAAAACTCCGATTGAATTAAAGGATGAGGTGCAAAGGAAATCAGACGAAACTGTTATATCGATGAAACCGATTGGATATATAAATACAAGTTTTAAAGACAAAAAAGGTGTGCCAAGACAGCCAGTGGTTGGTGGGAGTATAAGAAGTAGTTTAACCATAAACAATGATGTTTTTACGAATCCAGAACATTCTATTGAAGGATTAAAAGATTTCTCTCATTTATGGATTTTATATCATTTTCATAAAAATCCACCTCATTTCAAAGCAAAAGTTGCTCCACCAAGGTTAGATGGAGAACGTGTAGGGGTATTTAGTTGTCGTTCACCACATCGTCCATGTCCTATTGGATTGTCATTAGTACAAATTGATGAAATAGAAAATGCCACAATATATTTTTTTGGTACTGATATGGTAGATGGAACACCAGTTCTTGATATAAAACCATTCATTCCTCAATATGATGATCCAAATTCAACAAACAATAATAAAAGTTGTTTTCTTGAATGTTCAGATTTTTATGATGAAAGAGAAGCACCCGATGGGGAAGAAACAACAATAGACACTCCTATGCCATCGACTTCAGAACGAAATTGTTCAACTCCGGTTAAAGTACCAAATTGGATCCTGTCAAATTCCAAATTAAAAGTCGTTTTCTCTGAGCAAGCGTTACAACAGCTAACTGATTTGAACATGGAAATTGGCGTTATCACTGAAGTGTTGTCTGCTGATCCACGATCGGTTTATTTACGTACAAATTATGGATCACAATTTTATACGTTTCAAATAGGAGAAAGTGTTGTAACATCGAAATTTGATGATCAAAATTTAACAGTAACCGTATTAAAGATACGGAAAAGAGAAAATTTCGATGAGTAAACAAATTTATTTGTTCTTACAAAAAATTGTTTATATTTAATTAAAATTCAACTATTTAACGCTTACGCTGTATTTCTGACTTTTGTACTATTAATTTGCACGGCTATTCCTAGTTAAACAACACTGCTGTTCGAAAGAAAAACCCTACGCAATTTTCATAATTTTGTATAATGAATAGCCAAAGCTTTTATTCTTTGTGGTATACATAATTTAAATAATTGATTCGAATAAGGGATTTCTAAAGGCTTAGAACTTTGTTTAATCTTCATTTTGATAAGCATGAATTTTTTCATTTCAAGTTTGGCAGTTGTGAAGCAAAGACGATAAAATTATTTTGCGAAAATATTCGGAAAACCAACCCGTTTTGATCATAAACCGTGATATCAATAGTGAAGCATTGAAAATTACTGTTGAGTGTCCTAGTGGTTAGCAAGTTTTACTTAAATTTGGAGGAGTTTGACTCCCATCTAGGTCAAAGTTTTTTTAAGACATCGGTTTTCCAATAAATCGATAATCAGCCGATATGTTTGATAAAATTTAAAAAAACGCTATGGGCTGTCCATCCATGTAAAAACTAATCGATTAAATTGAGGCTGTATTCTAAATGAAGACTTATTTGAAACTTATTTATGTAGACATTCATTCCTTCTTATTGGCAAACGTTAGAAGATGCACATGTTTTTCGATTCTTTTCATATTATTACGTTAGACCGACCGTGCAACATGCAACATTTGAATGAGTGAGATTTTGAAATGTTGCAGCTATTGATTCATATTGATTTGTTTGAAACAATTTTTAAATGACGCTTGAAACATTTTGAATTCCGCAGGTAATTTTTGGTTTATGTACTTTTTCATCTAATTTTACCTTTCGTTATTTGTTTTTTTTGATTGAAAACAAATTAAAACTAAGAGTAAGATAATATTTAAAAAAATGTATGTTAATAAAAGTTAATAAAACAAATAATAAAATATGGAGGGGCTGAAATCTCACAGCTCTGAGATATCAAGACTTCGGTCTGGGTAAAGGATTTTGATATAGTTTTCGGCAAAAAACTTTCACGAGGACATGGTTTTTAGTTTTGGGCAGCGATGTATATCAAACATAACTCTTTGTTAACGTACAAGTATTTTTTATATCTGTTTAAAAACTTATTACAAAACTAACACGAAATATCAATACGTTGCCGGAAAATTATAATCCAAATCCAAAAATTTTGTTAAATTAAATAAAATCAAACTTTTTCAAAATGCCAAAAATATTCCAAAAACTAGAATGAAATCAAATATTTAAACTTTTTCTAAATTCCGATAATATTCCAAAAATTCTTAAAAATTCAAACTTTTCCAAAATTCTAAAAATATTGCAAAAATTATTACAAAATCAAAAATTAAAACTTTTTTCAAAATTATAATAAAATCAAAAATTATTTTTCAAAATTCTAAAAATATTCCAAAAATTCTTACAAAATCAAAATATGAAGCTTTTTTCAAAATTCTAAATATATATCTATATAAAATTCAAAAATTCTATTTTTTTTCCAAATTCTAAAAATATTGCAAAAATTATAACAAAATCAAAAATTGAAACCTTTTTCAAAATTCCAAAAATTAGAATGAAATCAAATATTGAAACTTTTTCTAAATTCCAATAATAATCCAAAAATTCTTAAAAATTCAAACTTTTTCCAAAATTCTAAAAATATTGCAAAAATTATTACAAAATCAAAAGTTGAAAATTTTTTCAAAATTCCAAAAATTATAATAAAATAAAAATTCAAAATTTTTCAAAATTCTTAAAATATTCCAAAAATTCTTACGAAATTAAAACTTTTTCAGAAATTCTAAAAATAATGCAAAAATTATTACAAAATCAAAAACACAAACTTTTTCAAAATTCCAAAAATATTTCAAAAACCATAACAAATTCAAAAATGTCCATGTCCAATTTCATTTTCAATTATATTTACGTCATAAAAACAGCTACATTTTTTTTCCAAAAAATTGGCTAAAAAATAAATGAAATTAATTTTTGACACACTTGACATTATTTTTTGACAAACTTATAATGCCATAATTCTCAATAATAATAATAAAATTTCATTTCAAACAATTTTATTTTTTCCAAAAAATTGGGTAAAAATAAAAAAAATCTCTCTTTTGACACACTTGACAACATTTTTTTGACAAACTTATAATGCCATAATTCTCAATAATAATAATAAAACTCATTTCAAACAAACAATAATTTTATTTTTTTTCCAAAAAATTAGGTAAAAAATAAATAAAAATCTTTCTTTTGACACACTTGACAACATTTTTTTGACAAACTTATAATGCAATAATCTAGATTTTGGTCTCACATACCAATCCCGACCATCAAGATTTCTCCAAATTCAATGTTTCTACTCGTAATCACTTAAAATGAACGTTTTTTAACCAAAAAATATGCAAATTTCCTTGTTTTGACACACTTGACGATTTTTTTGACACACTTCCGGTACAGTTATCAAACACATCGTCCTTTCGGCTCTTCCCATTGAGTAAACCTATTTTTAGAAAAAAAAATTTTGAAATCCGTTCAGCGGTTTTCTAGATTTCGTCGGTTGTGACGGACGGCAGACAGACACACATTTTTTTTTTTTTGCTTTTTTAGAATCAGTAGGTCCTAAAACGTCGAGAAATGCCAAAAAAAGTGGGGATAAGAATTTCACTTTGAGCTCATGAATGTAATACTTAGGTCTTTCAGACCGAAGTAATTAAAACAATCCAAATTCCTTGTTACTAACGTCTTAAATTAAAGAACAGAACAGTGAAGAAATAAACTGTGGAAGTAAAAAGACATGTTTTTGTGATTAAAGTTATCATTATTTTCATATAGTTTTGGAATTTTATAATTCGCTAGAACTGTTTCAGTATTTTGATTTATATATGTACAAAGTGTGTGTTTTTTAATGTTACCATTTATTTTTTCCGCCTGAGTATATAATGTGGAAGAGTACCACCCCCTCCCCCTTCAAAAATATAGCTGATTTTTATTTTAATTTAATGGCTTAGCTCCTATTTTGGAGCCATATTGCACATCAAATACAAATATAAAACAAAAGCGTGAATAATTCAAATAAATAAAAAATAAAACACAAGATAATAATAATAAAAGAAAACAATATAACAAAGGAACAAAGAATAAAAAAAAAAACTGGCTATGTATTATTTAATATCAAGAAAAAAAAATCAAAACCGATTCTCCTTTTTCCTAAATAAACATTCTCATTTACCCAAACCTTCCGTTCTTAGATCAACTCATTCAGTCAACTTTCAAAGTTCTATTCCACTCATTCTAACCAACTCATACACATCTTTGATTCCCATTCTATCTAATTTTAAGGTGTCATTCAATCGTCTTCCACTCATGAGGATATTAAATTGCGATCTGATCTGATCGTACTTAGGTCACACCAAAATCAGATGCTCAATATCCTCCACCACACAACATCTTTCACACAATTTATTTCCATTCAGACGACGTTTGTACAAGCATTCCTTCTAATTGCCATGGTTCAATCGTATCCTTTCAATCGGTCTTATCATTCTAGTACTTCCCTTGAGGCCCTTATAATAAAGTTTTCTCAAAGGAATACTCACTAGCTCTGTACTTTTTGCCTTTCACCTGACTTTTATTCTCATATCCACACTCCCATTTATGCCAGATCATTTGCTGAAACATCCTAAGTACATCGCTTGCATCCTTCCTTTCATACACAATGGCTACCTCATTCATGCTTCCCTTTTTCGCTAACATATCGTCCCTTTCATTCCAAGTGATCGACAATGCGATGTTATCCATTGAATGGACACCTCACACTGATTTCCTTGCACTAGCTCATATATCATGTCCACATACACATTGCCTTGACTACCACCTCCATTTTGTAGCAAGATCATTCCACTTTTGGAATCGGAGAATATTACTATCCTCCTTTTCCTTTCATTTATTCCCAACTTGATACATTTCAATCATACGTTCCAATCAATTCAACATTCATTATACAGATGCTGTTGTATTATATACTATGCTCAAAGGGAAACATAAAATATATAAAATGGTTCATAGGGAAAAGAACAATAAAGAAGATGGTGTGAGAAAAGAAAACATGAAAGTTGTGTCATGTAAATAGTGGTAAATTTTAAATAAAATTATAGAAAATAAACACATCTATTTTATTGGATCTGATCCTGAAAACTCAAAGATATAACATGGCGCAGATGAAAGGATCATCAACATCTAAGTAAAAAACATACTAGTAAATAGATTAAAACAATATATTGGTGGAAAAACGAAAACGTGTTCATCGAAATATAAAATCTCAAAGGAATTAACCAAATGGAGAGCAATAGTTTTGATATACCACAAAAATTTCAAAACAAAACGAATTTGAGTGAAGCGCTTAAAAATTTTAAACAAAATGTGGAAATTTATATGAAAGCCATGGGAGGAAATAAAAAGTCCAAAGAAGTGAAAGTTGCAATTTGGCTGATGGAGATAGTGACGAATATGAAATAGTTTTAGAAGAAATTGAAAAGTATTGTAATCCGAAAAAGAACATTATCTTTGAAAGGAGTGTGTTCAAGAAAATTTAATAACCAGCGAGGATCTCACTTTGGAAAAAAAAGGTTGCAAAATACCGAGTAGCGGAAGTGAACAAAAAGCAAGTGAAAGAGGTTCAACAAAGAAATAACAGGATCGAGGAATTCAAGGGAAGTAAAAATTTTATTCAAAACGGTAGAACTAAATTTAGAACTAAGAATAGTTTTAATTTTAATAACAGAAATAATAATTGTTAAGAACACAAAAATAATTTTAATCGTCCAATTTATAATCGTAATCCGTCTCCTAATAATCAATATATAGATTGTAAAAGATGTGGTAAAACACATATATTTAAAAAGTGCCCTGCATTTTGTTTTAAATGTAAAAATTGTGGTGTGTCAAATGTCCAATTAACACAAAAATGTTTTAGGCAAAAGATGCACCATATAAATAATTTACTAAATTTAGAAGAAGGAACAGAAAGAATTTTCATAAATTCTTTAAATGATAAAGAGACAGAATGGTATGAACTTATATTGGTTGAAGGGGAGGAAGTTAAATTTAAAATAGATACTGGTGCTAACATTAATGTTATACCAATTCATATTTTTAATAAATTAACAATCAGTAAGAAATTGGAAAATACCAATATTTTAATAGAAACATTTGGTGGTTATGAAATTAAACCGTTAGGCTCAGTAGATTTAAATATTCAGTTTAATAAACGAAATATTATACAAAAATTCATAATAGTAGGTAACAAAGGTACTCAACCAATATTAGGTTTAGAAACAATGGAAGTTTTATGGTTAATTAAAAGAAAAAAAATAAATGAAATTATGACAAAAGATGATGTTATATTAAAAAATTTTATTGTATATGAAGGAATAGGAGAAATGCCAGGCAGGTGTTCCATAACGATTCAACAAAATGCTAAACCAATAGCTAAAGCAGCGTGGAAAGTACCAATATTGCTAAAAGAAAAATTTAAAAATAAATTGGATAGTTTGGAAGAGCGAGGAATTATTTCAAAGGCCAATTATCCGGTCGAATGGGTGAATAACTTAGTAATTATTGAAAAGGGTAATGGTGATCTCAGACTGTGTTTGGATCCGAAAGAATTGAATCAGGTGATTATACTACAACACTTCCCAATCCTTTTGTTCAAAGATTTGCATTTAAAATTAAAATTAATTAAAATCTGGTAAAACTATATTTACAGTTTTAGATATGAAAGATGGGTTTTTCCAAATAAAATTGTAACGACGGACTATTTTCAATTTTTACTATTTTAATAATAGTATTAATATTCAGATAAATTCGATAGTAATTTTATTAATTTTCTTCAATTGTAATAAACGTAGACATTTATTTGTACCACTGTACAATTAAACATTTTTTTTGATCATTTAAATAAACTCAATTTCAATTAAAAATACAAGTTTTGCATAAATGCTTGGTTGTATTAGTGGAAATTGCTGGTTACATGATGGAAAATGAAACAGAAGATCGTTAATAGGATATATAAACCATCAAATTGTTTGGATCGAATCAATTAGTATAAATTTACAATCAGTATATAAAATTAAATCATGCTGATAAGTGTTCAGTATTTAATAAAAAATTAAAACAAAAATATCATTGTGTAAACTTGTAAATGAAAAATAAAATGTAAAATTTTTATTATAAAAAGATTAAATTATTTATTTTGATTATAATATCGAAGTGTTTCTATTCATTTGTTTGTGTTTGATGTAATGAGTTTAGTGGAAAAAAAAGGGTTCTGCATTAATGTTTTCTTCTCAATTCTGACATTGATTAATTACTTTACAAAAATAATAAATATAAACAACAAGTCAGACCATGGTGGACGACGATATTTTTTATTTCATACTGATATCTAAAACGACATTTTTCGGATTATTTATGGTACAAAAAGTTGAACTTTAACGTCCTAGGACTTTATAAAATTTTATAAAGTCCTAGGACGTTAAAGTTCAACTTTTTGAGCAAAATTTAAAACTTATTTCTTTTTATTTTAATAAATTTCCAGTATGAAATAAAATTTTGTATTTACCTCAAACGAAAAGTGTTTTTAAAGGTACTCACTAGTAATTTCGGTAAACAACTAGCTCGTACTTTAAAATATCACTTTTCGTTCTAGATAAATAAATAACTATTACCTTAAATGGAGTAACTTTCAACCAAACATAAATAATGAGAAAATGAAAATCTATCCTTATTTCAAAGAACTGTTAATGCCAAATGGTTCACATTCAGTATTTTTTATGAGAAGTGCACATAAGTAACGGAAATTTGGAAGAGTTTATTAAAACAGCGGAATCAATACAAATAAGAGATATTACATATGAAGAAGCAAAACTAGATGAAGATGCTAACCATCTTAAAGGATTTTTAGCCTGAGCAACATTCAACATTAAATAATGTAAGCCTTTTTAAATTTTAATTTGTATAATTTTTGTTGATTCATTTCTTTTTTGTATTAAATTATTACTTTTCTGATAGTTAAATTATTGTTTCGTGAATTAGTGAAAAAGTAATGTAAATAAGAGATTTCCAAAGGGTAATTTGTTTGTTTATAAATTCAGTGTTCCGGCGTAATATAAGTTTGGTTATATAGTTTTTGAATATTATACTTGATAAAGTCCAATTCAGTACAAAATCAGATAAACCGAGTAGTTTTAGCACAGTGTTTGGAATTTATAAATTTAACAGGTTGCCATTCGGGTTATCAATGGCACTTAAATATTTTAAAACATACAGAGAACTTTGGAAATATTCAAGGAGTATATATCTGGATACATTAATAGCTACATAGATGATACATTAATAGCTGCAAAAGACGAGAAAGAACACGATCATATAATAAAACAGGTTATAGATAGAGCAAAAACAAAACTGGTTTCGTTATAAATTGTAAATGTATTGTTTACAACAATATGCACGACGAGTTAAGAATATATGCAATCAACTCTTCTTCTTTCTTGTTTAGAGTAATTAAAAATATATAAATAGCTACATCTTTTCAATTTCCACCCAAATTCTCTCCACTAACATCCCAAGTGATCTCGGTAGCCAGGTCAATCGACACCAAAGAGATATCGATTGCACTAGCTATTCCACCCACTCTCGCTAACCTAGTTGGTCTACCATAATTCAGAATAACCATTTCGCTATTCTGTATCAAGTCACTCAACCGGGTCTCATACATCCCCACCTTTGCGCATGCGCATTCATATCTCCACCAATTATAAGATCACCTTTACCTCTTGCCCATTCAAACAAACAATGAAGATCTCTCAAGGCACATTCTCTCTCCTCAGCATTCACAGTTGGGGGTATATACACACTCACAAGCAGTAGATTTCTGTCCAAATTTTCCGTTTGTGCAGCAATGGCTTCCATAAAATCAAAATTCGGCAAAAGGACATTGCGCAGTCGTACACTACTTTTAGCCAGTATAGCAACTCCACCATATCCGTCACCTCGCGGTTTAGAGAGAAATCTATAACCAGTCATTCGAAACGTCTTGTTTGCACGCTTCCATGTTTCACTTACTATGCACTACATTCATACTAGTATCTGCCAGATAATTCTGCAGCATTTCAAGCTTTGCGTAAATGCTTTGAGAATTTATCTGGCTAACACTTAGTCTTTCATTCGATCTACTCATTCATTTCTTCATTTATACAGTCATTCACCAGAATCGTGCCTTTAATTTTCTTTAGTAAAAAAGGAAAATGGATTAACATAAATGTAAATATATACACATATACAGGCCCGACAAGAGGGGAGGGGGGAGGGGTTTTTTGTCCCAGGCCCGGCTTTTTAGAAGGCCCCGAACTCCGACCAAAATGAAAATATTATATAGACGAAAAACAATTTTTAACCAAAACTAAAATATATGTGGATTTGATCTTCCACTAAATCTTACCATCAATAAATACACGATGATTTAATTAATTTAGTTTCAAGGTTTAAATCAATTCCAAGTTGGGTCATATAATAGATGCCACATATGTGATTACAAATATAAGGAAACGACAAAAGGCGGTCAATTTTGCATAACTAAAAAGTTTAGTTTAAAAAAACTAACAGTAACCAAAAAATCAAAGTATTGAGATGAAATTTAAATTAATTGTTTTACGAAGGACTTGAAAAGACAACGTGAATTAATCCTGCTTTGACCGCTTGTATTGGCAACTTGTTTTTGAGCACCACCCCATGATAAATATTTATTTTTCTCTCACAAAAACAAAACAATTAACAAAAACCATTCGCGCTTTGAATTACTAATATGGAGAATATATTACACGACTTAGTAAATGTTTTCCAAATTTAGACTTTAGTTTCAGCTTCCTCAGGAACAAAAGTTAATTGTGTTTGTAAATTCGAATCTCCGATTCCTTTAACTTATACATCGCAAGTAGAAAACCAAACTTAAAGCATATGTAACGATTCGCTTAGTCTGCACTGTAGGAAATAATTTTTCTTTAAAAAAAAAATCAATGAAATGAAATATAATCTAATTTCGCCTAAATGTCGTTAGTAAAATTTATTTGTACAAATTAATGACGATTAAACTTACTAATAAAAAAATTGTAATTTTTTTTTGTTGATTTGAAAATATAATGTTAACTTTTTTAAAAAAAATAAGAAATGTATTAGAGTAGTATTGGTACCATTTCCATAGCAGCTGATGAAATACGAATAAAGCGTAAACTGGATAACCAACGGCATAAACCACATACAATATATTTGAATTTGGTTTTGAGTCGACAAGTCGAGTAAAAAATAGATAATTGGGGATTAGCAAAGAAACCAGCTTAGCAGACACACCAATTAATTTAAATAGTTATATAAGCAAAATAAGATAAGTTTTATAATTTGCTGGGAGATTGATTTTTGTTGGAACAAGCTGTGATATATTAAGTGCTTGTATTATTGGGATATTTTTTTTGACTGGATGAAAACCGGCTGCTACAAAATTACAAAAATCTTGTGAATGGTCAAGACCACAAATTATAGTTTGCTGTACAACAATAAGATTAGTATAAAGGATTTGTATAATAAATAAAACAGCTGTAGTCTCAATTAACTTCTTGGAACGAATTACAATTTATGTTGGAAATGGCTACTATTATGGATACTGGATATAAAGGTTTAGTTAAGTAGTAAATTAATTTTATATGATTCAAATCAAAGTTAAAATACGTTTATATATTGTTTTTTTTATATATTGCTGAATTATATTATAACGTAATGAATTAATTTTTTTTATTGTAAAACGACTGTAGGAAGTGGCCCGGCCGTAATCCGGGAGTCTCGCCTAGTGCTTGGTCCTACAGTCCAATCAATCAATCAATCAATCAATCAAGATGATCAAAAGAGATTTGTGTTGAATTACAAATAATTACTATTTGATTATTCTCAGTTAATTAAAACTTTTCAATAATTTTTTTTGTGTTTTTTTAAAGAGATTCATATTAAACAGTTTCTTGAATTGAAATTGTGGTTGATATCAGGATGATTTCCTGTTTTCTATAATTTCTACTCAAGTTGTTGTAATAATAATAGTGATCTAGCTGATAAAAGATAAATAATTTCAGTTATCAACTGTTACTGTTAGACTTGGTTGTGATTCGACCTTTCTCAGTAATAGTTATGATTCGTTTTTTTTACATCACTAATTGTCACTACAGTAAAACAAATATTTTTTGGATTCAGTATATTTCGTTTGGAATGAACACAGTGTGCGATTGTTATGGATTGAATTAACTGTGATTCAGTTTTGCTTTATAACCATCATACGTGTGATTTATTTCAATTACTACTGTATTTAGTAAACAACGAATTTTTTTTTTCGCTCATAATTTGCCAGCAGCTTCTGTTCCACACATTTCTCACCCAACTCACCACAGATTGCCACATTTATTATAAATTTGTTTTCATTATATAATTTTTTTAAATAATTTGAAAATTTGTTTTTCTATTTATAGGATAGTTTTTGTCATTTTAGGTTTCATTTCATTTACTTATTGAATTGAATTTAAAATAAGAAAGAAAAATTATTACAAGGTTTGATATTGGTGATAACCAGCAGTGCTTAAAACCTACCTAATTTAATACGCGGTAATTATTATATTACATTTATTTGATTCTTGATATTTTTTTTTATTGTTATTCTAATTGATAAATTAATATTCATATTGGTATATATACGCAAATATATAAATTTATTTTCTTACAATCCTACGTTACGTGAAATTGTGTAACATTATTATTTTGATCAATTTTCAAGCTATCATTTTTTTATTAGTTTCGTCTGTAGATAAAACTTTATTTCATTGAATTAAAACTCCATTCTTGAATTATAATGGATATTAACAAATATATTGAACTTTTAACTCCAGATGAACTTAAAATTGAATTTGAAGTTCGGGGTATTGATCCTTTAGCTCTAGATGCTAAGAAACTATTAGAAAGTAAGTTAGAGATTGAATTATCAGATTCCAAGCTAGCCCCTCAAAAATCACATTCAGTTGATACTCCCGATTCAGAAATAACTAGAGCTCGTGATCTTTATACGACATTTGACAAAGAAGTCTATTCGGCTCCTAAGCCAATTTCTCCTTCAATTGCACTGAGTGCACTTGCTCGCGCTATTCATTGGCAAAGACGCTTGCAAAGGTTGAAAAATTCGTATGCTAATGTTGGAGGTATTGATAGCGTAATATCAAAATACCGACGTCTTGTGCAGTATGCAAGGGATTCTATCGCAGAACCATCTAATTCGATCTCAGAAGAAATAAATCCAAGTGAAATTCCACAAGCGGGAGGAACTGGCTTATCAACGATTCGTGGTGAAAATCCTTCTAAACACGTAGAAGTATCTCATATTCCTACTTCACTTTCAATGATGAATCCTTTAAATGTAAATATCTTGGAACCCAGTTCTAACAACCCGATCAACGCAAATCCCTCAGGTGAACCTCACTCAATGCAATCACCAAATATCTATTTGTCACCTAATATTTGGAAAACTAATGTTATGGGAAAAAACTATAACCAAGCTACAATCTCGAAAACTGTTAACAACATTTCCACTCTTGGATATGCGCAAGCAAGCGTAATTGATTATGAAAATGAAACAAAACCACCCAATTACCGATCTTCTTATCCTAAATGGCGTATTTCTTTCGACGGGAATGGCCGAAGTGGAAGTCTTGATGTTCACGATTTTCTGTTTCGTCTTGAAACATTTGCCAAACGCGACGGTCTTAGTCTACAACGGTTAACTGCGCTAATACACAATTTTGTGACCGAAACAGCAGAGAAATGGTTATGGGCGTTCACTAGAGATAATCCAGATGTTACATGGGAAGTAATGCGACGTTCGTTTTTGACTAGATTTTCCAGCCATGAATCAGAACGAGAGACGCGCAGATTTATTGAGAGACGTAAACAAAAACTTCAAGAAAATTTTAGTGATTTTTCCTTGGATGTACAGACGCTAAACGGTAGACTTACTCATCGATTTTCAGAGTCGGAACTTTTAGAGATTATTCGAGAAAACATGAACCCCGCATTGCAGACAGTAACGATTACGAATGAATTTTTCTCTATTGAAAGCTTAAGACAAGTCTGCCAAAAATTCGAACGAGTATGGGCCAATTCTGGGTTTGACCCTAGAGGCTTTTCGACTTACCACAACCGTCGACAAAACATTAGTGAATTACATGGGTCAAGTGAATTGCCTGATGTTGGCCCTTATTACCATAATCTGGATGATCATCCTCACGAAGAAGAGTTATCGGCATTTCAACCTCCTCGTCGTCTCGAACCAAGTTTACCAGATAGAACAATTTGTTGGAACTGTCTTGATATTGGACATCGGTATCAAGATTGTCCTACACCTAACAAACATATATTTTGTTATGGTTGTGGTGCTGCCGACACCATAAAACCCAATTGTGCTAAATGCTATCCTAAGCAATCGTTAAACAGGGTACCGAATGTGTCACAGCCTGGAGGAACGCGTTCGGTGGAGAAACAATTTCAATCCAGGAATCTAAAATAAAGAAACCAACCTTTACTGATGCCGAAACCCAAACAACACTTACCATCTTACTAAAACCTGCTACTAATTGTGTTAAGTTAGGTGATGCATCAAAATCAACTCGAACCCAAAATTATTGGTTAAAACGAAAAAGTTTTAAAAAGATTTGTAATTCCATAATCATAAAACATAAGGATGATCCCCGTCCCCATGTTGAAATTAGCTTATGTGGCCTTAATATCATTGGACTCTTAGATAGTGGTGCTTCCATTAGTATCTTGGGTAAGGATTCGTTAAATCTTTTAGAAACGGCCAAACTTAAATTGCGTAAGATGACTTCGGTTATTCGAACGGCTGATGGCTCACCAAACAAAATTTTAGGTTATGTCGAAACGCCAGTCACCTATGAAAATAGTACTAAATTGATGCGGTTTTATGTCGTTCCGAGCTTAGATGGACATTTATATTTAGGGATTGACTTTTGGTCGAAATTTCAGTTAGCTCCTTTGATTATTAGTGAGATATCCACCAAAAATGTAAACTTTAACGAACATCAGTTGAGTGAATCACAAGCGTTAGAGCTTGAAGCAATCAAAAGTTCTTTCGCTTCCTTTGAGAACCAAGGTCTTGGTAAAATAACTCTACTAGAACACACAATAGATGTTGGTCAGACAACTCCTATTAAACAGAGATACTATAATGTATCACCCGCAATTCAGGAACTTATGTACCAGGAACTTGACCGTATGTTAGATCTGAAGGTTATAGAGGAATCTCATAGTGGATGGAGTTCTCCTGTAGTCCTAGTGAAGAAATCAAACGGTAAGGTACGTTTGTGCCTGGATTCGAGGAAAGTCAATACAGTAACAAAAAGAGATGCTTATCCATTACCACTCATAGATGGGCTGCTAGGTAGATTACACCAAACGAAATTTATAAGTGCGATCGACCTCAAAGATGCCTTTTGGCAAATCCCATTGTCTAAGGAGTCACGTGATAAGACGGCATTTACTGTACCTGGTAGGCCATTATATCAGTTTACAGTAATGCCGTTTGGCCTTTGTAATGCGCCACAGACAATGTGTAGACTCATGGATATCGTCTTTCCTTATCAACTTCATGATCGCATCTTTGTCTATCTTGATGATCTCTTAATTATTTCTGCCTCACTAGAGGAACACTATTCTTTATTAAGAACTGTAGCGGATCATTTGAAGAAGGCTGGGCTAACTATTAATTTAGAAAAAAGTAAATTCGTGATGAAAGAGATAAAATATCTTGGATACCTGGTTGGCGAGAATGGTCTCCGTACTGACCCTGACAAGGTCTCTGCTATCTGTACGTTTCCAACTCCAAAGAGCGTTAAACAAACTCGTCGACTCTTGGGCATGGCAGGCTGGTACCGCAGATTTATTCCTAATTTCGCCGAAATAACAGCTCCTATTACGAATCTGCTTAAGAAAGGAAAAAAATTTCTTTGGGATATTGACGCTGATAAATCTTTCGAAAAATTGAAATATCTCCTTTCAACGGCTCCTGTTCTAACCAATCCCAATTTTGACAAACCTTTTTATATTAGATGTGACGCCAGTACGCAAGGAGTTGGTGGCGTTCTTTATCAAAAAAGTGAAAACGATGATGAAAAACCTATAGCGTTTATGTCACAAAAATTAAATGCGGCACAAAAAAACTATACGGTTACAGAACTGGAGTGCTTGGCAGCTATCCTTAGCATAAAAAAATTCCGACCATATATTGAAGGGTATCAATTTACTCTCATAACTGATCATGCCAGTTTGAAATGGCTGATGGCTCAAAAAGACTTGAGTGGAAGACTAGCCAGATGGAGTCTGAAATTACAGTCTTATAGTTTTGTTATTGAGCATCAGAAGGGTTCTAATAATGTTGTTTCGCTCATGTTGAGACGCTCTCTCAAGAGTATATAGTGATTGCCTTTCCGAACTGGTTCAAAACTTACCTCTCTTAGCTGCTTTGGATTTAAACTCACCACACTTCCAAGATGAAAGTTATGTCGATGTCATGAAAAAGGTAAAATCTGCACCGAACAATTACCCAAATCATTGTATCCATGCTGAAAGGGTATATGTCCGCTTTGATCCCAAAGATAACACGCCGGTTTCTACTGTTCCTTCTTGGAAATTGGTGATACCTACCTCTTTAACAACATCCTTGATTAAACAAGAACACGACGATCCTTCTGCTGCACATAGTGGCATCAAACGTACTCTTGAGCGCTTGCGTAGACTATATTATTGGCCTGGAATGCTTACTCAGGAGCCCTATTTGTGAATACGAATTCGAGTAAACGAACTCTATTTTCGAATGAGTGGTATTTGTGAATAAGAAAACGTATTATTTTTGAGCTAAAACGAATAACATGAAACGAACAAAAATTTCCTATATCTGGCAATTCGTTTTCGAGTAATAATTGTACGATCATGAACGAATTTTTGTTCGTCCTTTGTTTTGTTATCGAAGTTAGTTAGTTTTGTCAAAATACCAACCAAAAAATTTAAAATGTAAGTAAATTCAATAGATTATCTTAATTATTAAACTAAAAATAGTTATTATTAGATATTTTTACATTATATGTTCTGATTATATGTTTTTATATAATGTATATAAAAATATATAATGTGTATATAAATGTTATTATAATAAGAGTTTGTAATTATTTATCTTTTATTTATTGTGGATTGTTTTGTTGGTATTGTATGCGTTTGCTTCGAAATTGGTAGAGACTAGTGATATAGTGAATTCTTTTCTAACTGTACCGGACAAGTTGCACACGGAATTATCGAAATTTGTATTTTTGTGTAAAAAGTGCAATACAAAAAATAAAAATTTCGATAATTCGGTGTCGCGATTTGTTCGGTACAGTAGAAAATGATTCACTTTTGTTGCGGTAATTAGCTATTGTGGAAGTTTGGATATTTCATGTGCTTGTATAAAATAAGGATATTTCATGTAGTGTTAGTGTTAGTCATGTTTGGATATTTCATGTAGTGGTAGAGTAATCAAAAAAGGAGCCCATGAGTTATTTTTAGGTAACGATTTTTTATGATTTAACTTTTCTCTGGTGAACTTCAGCATAGTTAAACCAAGCTGGTGCTGCATAATGTATACGTTAGGGTTGGTTTAATAATAACATATATTATTTTATTATGTTTACAAAGGGCAGGGCATATAATAAACGGCCTTTAGCAGGGCATATAATAAACGAATCGGTTTTCGAAAAACGAATGTGAATTTTTCGCATTTTTCAATTTCATGACTAACATGATTCTTGAAGGTGAGTCGAGAATCAGTCCAATATACTCTGGTATATGACTGGATTATTGGTTTTGCTTGATACAAAAGTAGTAGTAGTAGTATCTCTGCTCGCGACCTCTAGAGAAGTATATTTCCTGCGTTTTGTTGCAGATTCTGGGTTCCAACTCTAGGGCGATTCCACAGATCTTCCTTTGTCAGGTCCGTCACATTCTCTGGACATATTAATTAGTGGTCAACATCATGTGTTGTGCCCTCATATGCGGGACATTTGTTGATAACTTGGGGGTCGGGTTTGTCCATGTAGTTATTTAATATTCGTGACTGACCGGACCTTAATTGCGCTAGAACGCCTCTAGTGCTGCAAAGCAATTGATTCTCTTTTATACAGCGATAAGGGGCTTGGCGAAACCGAGGAACCTGAGCTATAGTAGGGTCCAGCCTGATCTTGCAAATCGTAAACTTGTTGTCATGTCAAGCGAGAACGGGGACCTCGGCTTAGCCACCCAGGTCGCGGGAAGGTGCTCCCTTAATTATCACCCTCTGGTGGGTACACACTAAAGAGAACTCAGGTAGGGTCAAACCATGAAAGGTACCAAACCTCTGTGCACCTGTCGTCCCAGTTATACATAGACTTCTAACAGGTATAGACGAAGGCCTGTTGCTGACCTTTATTGCGTCTTAACTCGTGGAAGCAATATGGGAAAATTTCGAAGTAATATTTTTTATCTTAAATTTCTTAAAATGTTTGTTTTCTAACATTTTTTTTCATTTCTGTCAAAAGTTTTTACAGTGCCATTAATTCTTTAAATTCAGGTACTAAATCTTCGACACTGCAAGCTACATTGTTCGCAGAACGCTCTGCCTCAAATTCCACCGTTTTGGAAACTCCTAAAGAAATCCCCCAAATCCAGTCTTTAGGAGCAAGTGCAAGTGATCTCGGAGGGCCATCAAATGACATCCGGTTGCGGTTCTCAATGCTGTGTTTTGTGTTGTTTTTTAACTTCTTCCAGTGAGTTTCAGCAACTTTGGGTGTCCATATGGGTGCAGCATAGTTTATAATAGGTCGGTTTATTATTTTATACGTTGTAATTATTGTATTTTTATCCTTGGTCCATGAACTACCCGCTAATAATTCCTGTAATTAAATCTAGACATCACATATTGTGCATGAGAATTGAATTTAGGCAATGGGTCGAATGTTTCCCCCAACAGTCTCAGATTTTTAACTGTAGTATTATGTATTTTGTCAATGCAGATGCTTAGTGTTGTATTCACCTCCTTCGTCCTTTTTCGGGGATTCCAAAGCTAAGATAACATATTCTAATTATTATATGCTTTGTAGGGCATCAAAAAATACAACTTTACAACAATATGATGCTTTAATAGTCAGCTTTATAGAAGATCACCCAGCATTAGCAAAGGGATTCAATACATCACCGGAAGGACGAACCAGTTCCAATCTATGGAAAGAAGTTGAAGTGCGGCTGAACAGCATTGGAGTTAGAAGTTCGGAGGTTTGAAAAAAGTCTGGCCAGACTATAAATATAATATAAAAAAAAACTGAAGCAAAATAAAATCAATATCTCAATAACTGGAGGCCCATCAAAATCGCATACATTCTCTCAGTTTGAAGAAACTGTTATTAGGATAATAAGTTTAAAAGAATCAGTGAATGGGATTGCAGATGCTCTATCTTTTGGGAATACAGAACTGTGTCTACCAAGTATAGAAAACATTCATCCAGTATCCATTGAATTTGATAATAGCAATGCTACAACACAAAATACCGAGGAAGTTCAAACGCACCCAACAAGAAATGATAAACAAAAACTATCAAAAAAACAATTACTAGAAAGGCAGGTGTAGTGTCAAAAACGTTTTCAAGAAAACGTGAATGACAAACTGCACAGTGTTGGAGAGACATTGATAGACACAAATAAAACTCTGCAACAAATGCGAAAACTATTTAAAAAGCAATACGTTTTAGAAAAAAGAAAATTTTCTCTAGAAGAGCGGAAAATACAAATGAGAGAAATAAATATGATGGATGAAATGTGATATAAGAAAACTTCATTTATATGTGATATAATATATTCAAAGATTAATATAAAAAAAATATTTATTAGTAACTAAGCAATTTAATTATTATTAAGGTTCAAATAAACTATTTATGTAAAAAATAATATAATATTGAAATGAATTAATATGAATATAAAATGGAAATATGTAAGACAATACATAATAAAACATTTTATTGAATTAAATTTCTAATTGTTGATCTATTATATTATACATTAGCTATTTTTTTTATAATTTTCAATACAATTTTCAAATTATTTTCAAAAAAAGTTTATGTAATTGAATTTAAAATATTATTTCTTATCTGTCTGCTTAAGGCATTTTCATCCCATGGAACATCAATTTCTATTTGCACTTCTGGGTTACCAACATTTTCTTTTGATTGTTCAAAAGGAACTCTGATATGAACGCACATATTATTCAAAGCTGCACACACATTTACTATTTGTGCAGATTTTTGGGAGCATAGTGTAATTCACCTTGCACTTAAAAGACACTGAAATCAAACCTTAAGAACGCCAATGCATCTTTCTATGACATTCCTAGTTTTAGAATGCAACGTGTTGTATAGAGCTTCTCTACTGCCTTCGTTTGTGGCCCTAAATGGTGTCAATAGCCAACGCTCTAGCGGATAGCCAGAGTCACCTAGAAGTAGAACAAAAGTTACACAACAAAGATCTATTTCAATGAACAATTATACACTTACCGAGCAACCTATAATTAGAATTAGCAGTATTGTAATTCTTATGTAAATATTCACGATAGGTTGATAAAGTCAAAACAAGTGAGTCATGTGAAGCTCCTCCGTACCTTGAGTCTACAGCCATTATCCTCATATTGTGGTCACATGTCTAAAATACATTTTTTATTATTTAATAGTAATTTTAAATTTTGATAAAACCCTAAATATATAACAAACTTACAATCATTGTGTTAAAGCTATGCTTTCCCTTCCTATTAAAATAGAGGTGTTCATTCTCTACTGGTTAAAATAAATTTATATTGGTTCCATCCACACAGCCAATTACACCAGGAAATATTGTAGAAGTAAACAGATGCAGTGTTTGGCGGACTGTCTTAGACTTGGACCTTTGGTACTAAAATTTATATATATAAAAAAATTTAAGAGGATTTAAATTAACACCGCGGGACGCAATTTGTCCCAACACGAATGATGAGATTTGGGAATCTCTTATGCGCACTATTTAGCCTATCATTTCAACAACCATTTTACAATAAGATAAACGAACATGATAATAGTAATAATAAAAATGAATTTAAATCAAAAAACCCTAACCTTGTTAGTGTTGATTGGTGAACCAACACTGTGGTCATTCCTCCTATAGATATTTCACCAATGCTTCGATGTATGTATTTTTCCAATGTATATAATTTACCAATTTTTAGCGACCTTAAACCAATCCAATTTTCAACGTGATTTCCTTTTTAATCTGTTTTCCAAAACAAAACAATGCCATCCGCTTCAATCCTTAAAATTTTATTTTGATGTGGTTTCATTAGATTATACTTCGTCCAAAAACCAAAATCCGGGTAGCCCAAATTGTAATAATAATAACAATAACTGATGACGACGTATAAATATTTTTAAATGGTTTTCCTCTTCTTTTAATATAAGTGGATGTAATTTACTAAGGTTTCCCTTGTTGTAATTAAAACAAAATTATTAAATCACAACCTGCTTGATAGCCAAGTCGACATACGAAAATATTATTTATTTTCCTCATTAAATAGTTACCACAACAATTATAGGAATTTACTTTTAAAACAATGATTTGATTAACTTTTTCTATTATATTTTTTTTTGATTTTCTTTAATTGAAAACAAATGTTAAAAGATCCAAAATTAAACATGGAAAAAAAGAATGCTTTTTAATCAAATATCAAACTTCGAGTGACTTTTAACAAAAATAAATGTGTTTTTCTTTTCAGACATTTTATAAAAAAAAAAATGAGAAACGAAGAGTGAGCAAAACTGAGTAATAAATCTCTGTTCGTTAAAATTGAAAATAAAATTGGTGCGTTCGTTTATTTTTATAATTGTAATTCGAAATTGAACTGACCGTTGGAAAATTTGAAATTATTATTAATGTAACAAAAATGAACTTAAATTATGGAAATAAATTTTTTATTGAATTGGAAAAAGAAGATGAATTGGTTTTATTATTGTTTAGGCGAATATCACGGACGTTACAACTGTTTGGCGAAATGATATCCATTTGGAGCATACCTTTTGTTCTATCGCTAAAAGACCATCACTAATAGCAGTTGATACTGATGATTGCGACAAACTAATAAGAAAGTCATTACCAACGCTTTGTTGATAGCTGCCTTGAGCAAAAAACCGTAGAGTAGCTGCTAATTTTAAAATATTGGGACAACTTGTTGATCTAGCTCAAATCGGTAATTCATCGTTTATTTTATTGATGAGATATTTCACTGCATCTTTGGAGAGTCTGAATAATTTATTGAACCTGGAATTTAAATAAACATAAACATTTCACATACAAAAAGAAGTTCAACTCACTCTGTATTAGGTAGCTCGAAAATATTAGATTTGTCACGAAGTGACTTAAATAATAGATGCGGTGAAGTATCATCACCTTCACTATCGGTATCGCTTGAAAAATAATGTGCAATTGTGTCCATATTTAATTTATGAATTATATCTTTTGCAAACTTTATTGAAATGAATTATTAAAATCAAAACTACTTGTTGCAAACCACACTTCAAATCGTAAACACTAAACAAAAAAATCAAACAAATTATATATGCCATAATATAACTATAAAACATAAAATTATAATCTAATTTATCCATAACAAAACATTTAATTTTTAAACACACTTAATTACAACAATTTCTATGAAACAAGTTAAACTCTAAAAAAAAGAAAACAAATAAAAATAAACCATTTATTTATTTATTTTATTATTTTGTTTTTCCTCAACAATTTATAATTACAAACCGTCAAAATTTAACCAAGGTTAGAATTTTTCGAAAAGGTTTACCCATTTTAATAAAATTTCCCATTTAAGAAATGGCGACTATTTTGTAGTGGACAATTTTATTTTCGATCGAGTTCAGAAATACCAAAACGAATTTAAATCGAATCGAGCATTCGAAACGAATATGAATTCGAAGCGGATTCACAAATAGGGCTGCAGGTTCGTGATTATGTTAAGTCTTGTGAAATATGCAAAACTACGAAGGCTTCTAACCAAATGCTAACTCCACCTATGAGTGGTTCAGCTCCTTTTTACGAAAGACCTTTTCAAAAGATCTACGTAGATCTCTTGGGTCCCTATCCTCGCTCAAAATCAGGTAAAACATACATTTTTATAGTAGTAGACAAGATTACTAAATTTGTGTTACTAAAAACACTTGCAAAAGCCATAACTAAACCCATCGTGTCGTTCTTAATGGATGAAGTGTTCTATGTTTACGGTGTTCCTGAGTTCGTACATTCTGACAACGGTGTTCAGTTCATGTCCCTTGAGTTTAAAAACTTAATGAGCAAATTTGGTATCCAACATATCAGAACTGCCGTTTACTCACCTCAAGCAAATGCGTCGGAACGTGTTAACCGTTCTATTGTAGCTGCCAGCCGAGCTTATGTGAATAATGATCACAAAACATGGGATACGCACCTTGGAGCCATAGCTGGTGCTTTAAGAAACTCTTTACATGAATCCATTTCATTTACTCCGCACTATTCTTTATTTGGACACCATAGAATAGGTCACGGCAGTGAGTATAAGCTACTCCGCAATATCATTTGTCTTGAAGAGAACACTATCCAAGTTAATGGATTGCCTGATACATTGCAAACAGTTCATGAAGAACTGCGTAAAAATCTGGTAAAGGCTTACCAAAGGTATTCAAAAGGTTACAACCTACGTTCCAGGTCTTCCAACTTTCAACCGGGTCAGGCTATCTTCGTGCGTGAACATGTACAAAGTAATGCAAGCAAAGCTTTTTGTGCTAAATTTGCTCCATGTTTTCGTAAAGGTTACATTCGTAAGGCTGTTGGTAAAGTTTGCTACGAGATAGAAGACGAAAAGGGTAAACTTCTTGGCACATTTCACGCAAAGGATATAAAACCGTAGGAAAACAATTTGTAATTTGCAAATATATATGCATTTCGTTCCATGTCGTTTTATTTAAATATAGGTTTTAGCTTCAGTTTTGTTTTTGTTTTGTTTAAATTTTAAAAATTAATACCTCAAAATAAAAACCAAACTGTGGTGTAACGATTCGCTTAGTCTGCACTGTAGGAAATAATTTTTCTTTAAAAAAAAAATCAATGAAATGAAATATAATCTGGGTGGGTGGGTGGGTGGGTGGGTGAGTTTTCTGCATAGGATCTTGATGAAACTTTGGCAAATGATACAGGTTCACTTGAAAATAGAAGATCTGGATTCATTTTAAATTTGGACAAAATGGCGGGGGGTCTCCCGAACACCTCTAAGTTTAAATCTTGAATAACTTCTGATCTCGAGCTATGATCTTATTGAAACTTAGTATATAAGATTTTAATACTGTTTCCAATATTTCTGCATACCAACTTCCGGTTTGTCACTTCCGGTTAAAAAGTTTTTTTTTCAGGTGTTTATCCCTACTGTAGCCTACAATTACCGATCGATTTTCATGAAACGTTGCGAAAAGCTTTTAAATAACATGAGAAAGATTTTATCAGCTTTTGGAGCACATTGGATAAAGGGTTGGGGGTCCACCATACAACAGGTGGTTTTTTCCACAAAGTTTTTGTTTGTTGGGAGCATAAAACATTCATTCGTGAATGAATTTTGATGACACTTTGGAAAAAGATGCAAACATGTATGGCAAAGAACTGATTAGTTTTTGGGCGATAGTGAACAAAGTGGTGGGGGGTCCCTGGAGCACCTGTTTTTTTGAAAGCTCTATAGCTTCTGTACCTGACAAGCGAATTGGATGAAACTTGGTACATGAGTATATAGTACGGTTTAAAATAGTTCTGCATCCCAACTTCCGGTTTTTCACTTCCGGTAAAAAAAATTTTTTTGTACTTTTTTGAAGTTTTTTCAGTGTCTTTATGCACACTACAGTCTACAATAATGAAGTGATTATGATGAAACTTATGGAATAGGGTTCCAATTAGTGTGAAAAGATAATTATCATGTTTTGGGACACATTGATCAAAGTGGTGGGGGGTCTACCATACAAATGCTGACTTTTCACACTTTGTTTTTTAAGTTTGTTGGGAGCATACAGACTTCATTCATTATTCAATTTTAATGACACTTTGGCAAATGATGGAGACTTAAGTAACAAAGTACTGATTAGTTTTTGGATAATATTGGAATAAGTGGTGGCGGTCCTCCCGAACACCTGTTTAATGTGTCACACTTTTTTCAATGTTTGTTGGGAGCACACAGCATTCGTTCGTGAACGAATTTTGATGACACTTTGGAAAAAGATGCAAACATGTATGGCAAAGAACTGATTAGTTTTTTAGCGATAGTGAACAAAGTGGTGGGGGGTCCCTGGAGCACCTGTTTTTTTGAAAGCTCTATAACTTCTGTACGTGATAAGCGAATTGGATGAAACTTGGTACATGAGTAAGTAGTACGGTTTAAAATAGTTCTGCATCCCAACTTCCGGTTTTTCACTTCCGGTAAAAAAAAATTTTTTGTACTTTTTTGAAGTTTTTTCAGTGTCTTTATGCACACTACAGCCAACAATAATGAAGTGATTATGATGAAACTTATGGAATAGGGTTCCAGTTAGTGTGAAAAGATAATTATTATGTTTTAGGACACATTGATCAAAGTGGTGGGGGGTCTACCATACAAATGCTGACTTTTCACATTTTGTTTTTTAAGTTTGTTGGGAGCATACAGACTTCATTCATTATTCAATTTTAATGACACTTTGGCAAATGATGGAGACTTAAGTAACAAAGAACTGATTAGTTTTTGGATAATATTGGAATAAGTGGTGGGGGTCCTCCCGAACACCTGTTTAATGTGTCACACTTTTTTCAATGTTTGTTGGGAGCACACAGCATTCGTTCGTGAACGAATTTTGATGACACTTTGGAAAAAGATGCAAACATGTATGGCAAAGAACTGATTAGTTTTTGAGCGAAAGTGAACAAAGTGGTGAGGGGTCCCTGGAGCACCTGTTTTTTTGAAAGTTCAATAACATCTGTACCTGATAATCGAATTGGATGAAACTTTGTACATAAGCATTTAATATGATTTACAAAAATTCTGCATCCCAACTTCCGGTTTTTTGCTTCCGGTAAAAAAAAATTTTTTTTACTTGTTGGCAGTTTTTTCAGTATCTTTATGCACACTACAGCCTACAATAATGAAGTGATTATGATAAAACTTATGGAAAAATTTCAATTAGTGTAAGAAGATAATTATCATCTTTCGGGACACATTGATCAAAGTGGCGGGGGATCTACCATACAACTGCTGACTTTTTACACTTGGTTTTTAAAGTTTGTTGGGAGCATACAGATTTCATTCATTAATCAATTTTAATGGCACTTTGAAAAAAGATAAAGACTTTATTGACAAAGAATTGACTAGTTGTTGGACAATATTGGGATAAGTGGTGGGGTCCTCCCGAACACCTGTTTATTGTTTCAATGTTTGTTGGAAACATACAACATTCGTTCGTTAAGTAATTTTGATTACACTTTGCAAAAAGATGCAAATATGTATGGCAAGGAACTGATTAGTTTTTTTAGCGATAGTGAACAAAGTGGTGGGGGGTCCTCCAAGCACCTGTTATTTTGGAAGCTCAATAACTTCTGTACCTAATAATCGAGTTGGATGAAATTTGGTACATACCCATTTAGTAAAGTTTACAACAGTTCTGCATCCTAACTTCCGCTTTGACACTTCCGATAAAATTTTTTTTACTTTTTTTCGTACAACAGAATTTATGTTTGTTGGAATACTACTGCCTGCTTTAATATTTTTATTATTAGAACTACGAAGTCCATAATATTGGTTAGCTTTTAATTAAAGTATTTTATGGATATTAGCTCATTATATATCCAGAACACTATGTTTCCAGAGCTGTGGTGAAGTCAGCCTATGCATCAGCGTCGCAATATTTTTTTGTTGATTTGAAAATATTGAAAATATAATGTTAACTTTTTTAAAAAAAATAAGAAATGTATTAGAGTAGTATTGGTACCATTTCCATAGCAGCTGATGAAATACGAATAAAGCGTAAACTGGATAACCAACGGCATAAACCACATACAATATATTTGAATTTGGTTTTGAGTCGACAAGTCGAGTAAAAAATAGATAATTGGGGATTAGCAAAGAAACCAGCTTAGCAGACACACCAATTAATTTAAATAGTTATATAAGCAAAATAAGATAAGTTTTATAATTTGCTGGGAGATTGATTTTTGTTGGAACAAGCTGTGATATATTAAGTGCTTGTATTATTGGGATATTTTTTTTGACTGGATGAAAACCGGCTGCTACAAAATTACAAAAATCTTGTGAATGGTCAAGACCACAAATTATAGTTTGCTGTACAACAATAAGATTAGTATAAAGGATTTGTATAATAAATAAAACAGCTGTAGTCTCAATTAACTTCTTGGAACGAATTACAATTTATGTTGGAAATGGCTACTATTATGGATACTGGATATAAAGGTTTAGTTAAGTAGTAAATTAATTTTATATGATTCAAATCAAAGTTAAAATACGTTTATATATTGTTTTTTTTATATATTGCTGAATTATATTATAACGTAATGAATTAATTTTTTTTATTGTGGTGAAGTTAGAAATGTGTGGTGAACAAAAAAATGGTAGGTAAATTGTGAGTTTTATTTCGAGACACTCGGAATTGTGTCATAGCAATACGTGGAACAAATAATGAACTGGCCAAGCCACGAGTTACATCCCGATTTGTTTTGAAACGAGTGTCGCTTCCACGTTGCTATGCTACACATATTGGGTTTCGCCATGGTTTTGATGTTATGTTGTTAATTATTTTAGAAGATAAAATAAAAAAGTCACATATTACTAAAAATGTGATTCGTCGAGGGTATATGTAAATGCCTACATTGTTTGCCTCCGATCGTTTGAATAAACAAACCACTAAGTCGCTCCTTTTTAAAATTTTACCAAAAGGAGAAAAAATTGAACTAGATTGGTAAGTTGGAGCTCCGAAAAAGATCCATTTTATTGCCTACCGTGTTGATTATTTAGCACGAATATTAAGTAAAATGGTTCCCTATGTCGTCCTCAAGGATATTCTTAAGCTAAATTATACGACAGATTACCGGCTTATAATTATTTTGCGATCAAAACGAAGGCCAAGCAAACATATGGAGGCACATTTTAAAAAGAGTTTTGGATACTATTTTGTTTTTAGGTGAAAGGAGCATGGCTTTGAGCAGAGACAGGCATATGGTTGATGTGGCTAATACCAGTAACTTCTTGGAATTTTTGTGATTTTTAGTCACTGTGATCCCTTGCTACATTATCATTCAGAAAAAGTAAGAATTTCAAAGCAAGCTTAGCATCGTTTACAGGTTCATTATGTATCATCGGCAATCCAAAATGAACTCATTCAATTATGTGCAAGCCATGTAGAATTAGTAATTCAAGCTGAACGAAGGAAAGGGGTATGATAACGCAAGCAACACGAAAAGTGAAAACAAAAGTACGGCAAGAGAGATTTGTAGAGAAAACCTATATGCTGTGTATTCCCCAAGTGGAGCTTACAGTCTCAATCTCTGTGGAGTTGATTCTGCTGAATAACGTTCAAATGAGGCTACATTTTCTGGAATAATTTAATAAATGCTATACTTTATTTAGCAGCTCAACGATGAGCAATTTTAAAGAAAAATATTTTGCAGTCACTACATAAGCTTTCTAACACGCGATGGTCAACTAGAATTAATACTGTTAGATCTTTTGCAAAACGTCGCCCAGTACAAAAAAATATGGCTGAATATCTTATATCTTATCTAGATTTGGTGAAGATATGGTGAAGATAAGATATAATACTAGATATCTTATATATTATTATATCATATCTTGAATATCTTTTCTAGATCGCAAAAGAATAAGTTTGCAAAAAAGTTTGTCGTAAAAATACTAATATTTAAATTACAAAAAATTGTACATATTTAGAAGAAATTAATGAAGCCACTATTAATTTATAGGCATTACATTACTCAAAATTTGTAGTAAATTAAAAACTGTTTGAATTACACAATTAGGGTTTTAAAGCCATTTTCTTATAATCGATATGTCTAATTCGAGGCAAACAAGATTTCAATTAAAGAAAAACGAAAATATCCATTCAAGTTTCACGAAATTAAGTTCTGAGAAATAATCATACTCGATGTGTTCAGAAAAAGTAGGCAAAAAAGATAAAGTAGTTTGTCCATCATGTAATAATAAATTTCACATGGAATGTGTTTCCATTTCGCGTGGGAAATACAATGAGTTGAAATCCATCTCCAACTCTAAATGGTTCTGTTCTAATTCATGTAATCAGTCCGGTAATAGCCAAAATGATGAATTCTCACATGATGATGTTGATGTAAATAATATGAGTTCTACGGACAACATTCAAGACGTTTTCGATTCACAAAAATATATTTCTCATCAAAGATATTGTTACGTTTTTCTAACCTACTTCAAATTGGCCTAACTCACAATTCGATAAACGTAATTCTCAATCTCTTCCGAGTTCGATCACTGATTAGTAAGCCCAAACACCAGGTTTTATTAAGTATTCAACCATTTGATTGTTAACAACAGGAAACAATACAGGTAACAAGAGGAAACAAGACAGCAAACAATATTCCTAACTAGAATATTCCTTCAACAGCTTCAAAAACTCCAACGGTTTATTGTAGAAATTTCCAGTAACACAACGTTTAAAATAATACACAAAATATTTCTACTCAATAAAACTTAAAACTTTATTCACAAAAACTAATTTAAAAATCACTTTTATAATTTTAAATTTACTATCGCAGGCTTAAAATAAAACTAATTCATTCTACAAGAGGCAAATTGCTTATATACGATTCTGCAAAACTTTCAGAAAATTCGAGGTCTCTTTTTAGAAACCTTGAGAAAAAAGTAGAATATTCGATTATTTTATGTTACGTTGATTTGATTCATAAAATCATTCAATTTTAATCATTGTCGACCCAAGTTCTAAGAAGTACAACAACAACACCTTTCATTTCATGAATTTGTTGTAGTATTTTGTTGATTTGATTTTCCTAGAAGTGACCGTAATCGTCTAGATTTTTCTGTAATCGTAAAAATATGATATCCAAAGATAAATCATCAGATTCCACTAAAACTGTATTTTCTATATTTACATTATTATTAAAAACGTTATTTATTAAATCAAATTTTACGTTATTATCTAACGATGAATGACTTTCCTTATTCACAGAATCAAAACCAAACTTTAAATTTGACGAATTATTCTCTTTAAGAAAATCTCGACCAACAATTACATTTACTGCCATGGTATCATTTGCAACAACTAAAAATGAAATTTTAAATTCGAAATTGTCCCACAACAGTTATTTTAGAATTGTTAACACCGAATATATCTTTATTTATTTTATTAAAATTATTAAAATTTGAGAATAAATGTTTACTAATTAGGCTCACCGGACTACCCGAATCGATTAAAATATGATGTTCACTCGATGTCCCATCAATATGACGATGTATAGTAAGACCATTTTCATTGACTTCAATTTCTGCAAATTTATCCATATTCATGTGATTACTTTTTATTTCTTCATTTACATATGAAACTTGCTCTTCTTTTATGACTTCTGTTTGATTACTCACCCTACTTCCAGTTACTCCACTTCCAATTCGCTTAGCGTTTCCATAACAACCATCAGTGGAATGTCCAATTTTTTGACATATCGAACATCTTACTTTTTTTGCTTGTTTCGGACAATTGACACTTGTATGTATGTATGTCCGTCATTGCAATTAAAACATCGCACCACACGGTTATGCTGTGCTGATGAATTTCTATGCACATCACTATTATGGTTAACTTCTGCACACTTTCTGTCACTTGATGACATCAAAGTTTTCGTGGTAATAGGTCGACGTTTATAATGCTCAAAATTTGACTCACACCATTTTGTATGATCCAACAATTCATAAATGTCTTCATACCCACGGTTAACAACTTTATCATAAAAATGGTCGAATGTCAAACCACTTATGATATATTTGATAATAGCCGAATCACTTATATTACCTCGTTGACTAAGTGCATACATATACGAAAAATAAAATTTTCATATGATTCTTTTGAATCCTTTACGCATTCCGATATTTTTCTATGAATATCTGATTCATCCTCTCGGTTCGGAAATGCCTTTATAATTTGTGACTTGAAATTATGCCACGATCTGATCGATTGACCCACTCCATTACACCACTCATATAAGCGGCACCTGACAGGCGACATGATGCGTATAATAAGGTTGTTATAACAGACCATCCATATAACGTTCTGTGATGATCGATATTCTTAAGCCACTGTATCGAATCAGAACCCTCCTTGAACTCCGGAATCAAGCGTTTAATTTCCTCGGGTGAAAGCACTTTTCCTTTATATACTGCTCTGATTATTTTTCGGAAGGAATTACCGTACTATTTCGGTCACCAAGCATTAATGTTGATTGTTCAATCGGTTGATTTTCGATTTCACAAACGGAAGCCTCACCACGTGTACTGGCTTTATTTTTGCTGCGAGTTTTATTTGGCATATTTAGTATATATATTTTTATTTTGTGTATCAGGAATTTATTTATTTATTTATCGGATTTTATTCCACTTCTGAATTTTAGATTTTATATATATATATTTACCAATATTAGCCAAAAATGCATAAAAAAGCTAAACTTTAAACACTCACAACTTTTTCTAGGGATGAGACAACTTTTTCTAGGGCAATTTTTCACGTGTTTTGGGCTTGTCTCGTCAAGACCTTTACAATGATACCACTCTCGACCCGATCCGAGCTACCCCCATATACCCTATATTTCCACAGAATTGAAATTAATCAGCTAAAACCAAAAATTTCAAACAATTGTTGAAGTTAAAACCAAAATATACTACTCGCCTCCTTTGATTGAAATTTTACAATTTTCATCCAAAAATATTATTTTATTATATGCAGCATCGTATGCAACATAGCATAAATTCGGCTGAAAATCGTCCTTTTATCTTCTTTATTAGAACCAGGAAAAAATTGACATTCAACAAATTTGTTTCTTTTGCTTTTTGAATCCTAAATCAAAAAACAAAATTGTAAAAGAAATTCCAGAAAAATAGTTATTTTGCTTTCTTTATAACGATTTTTGAGGTTTAAATGATTGAAAACAAGAGAACGGATGACGACTGCCATATACATCCTTAACTAAATATGGTCAGGAGGCCTACCTTAATCACATACAAAAAATTCAGTTTAATCAAAGAGGGGCATATTAAAGTGAAAAATTTCCAAAATATCAGTATGATTTTATGATAATTCAAAAAAAAAATGGCGATTTGATTTTGTTTATCTTCAAACATTTAAAATTCAAAGCATATTTTATATATTATTTATATTTAAAATTCGTAGAATGTTTTTGAATACATAGTTATAATGAAATTATGAAAGAGATCAAAAGAGAAGTTAAAGTTTTGCAAACAAAAATAAACGATGTTTTATATCTGTCAAAATCAGAAACAGGAACAGATACCGACCGAATTTCATACAAATTTGACAGCAACTGAAACAGAAACCGAATTTAGAAACAGAAACAGAAACGGAAAATTTTCAGTTTCAGTTTCGGTTTCTGTTTCCGTTGTATGTACATAGAACAGAAACAGAAACTGAAACTGAAAACTATTCAAAATTCAAAACTCTATTATCAAAAAAAACTTTATAACAGTTATTCATTTTTGCGCAAAAACGTCTTTTTTCCAATATACAGGTTTGCTCCTATATTAAAACAGGAGCCTATAGGACCGAAATTTTCTGTCTATATTTATTCTACAAAAGGTGGCAACCCTAAAACAATGTAAAATTTACTATTGCTGGTTATTAATAAATGGTCCGATGATCCAAGGGGCTGGTTAATTTTTATCTGAGTTTTGTTTGGCTCATTTGTCAAATATTTCTGCCCAAGATATCCTTGATTTTCATCAAAATGAGTAATACGTTAATAAATGAAATAGTTCTAGACAGTAAAAAATCCTCAAACTATTTAAGTCTCATTTCCTTTCTAATCTCACTTTAACCAAGGTGTGTATTTCTTCTCTGCTTGGTTGGTAAGGTTATTGGACCGGAACTACGAACTACGAAAGCTTAATTTTTCCATTTTGTAATCGTTGTTATGAAGAATTAAAATAATTCATATGTACACAGTTTATTAGTCAAATGTATAGTAAAGTATCTATGTTACCTCTAACATGAAAACCCTACAGAAGTATTGGATTTAAAATATCGACTCATCGTGATGTGCAGTATCATCGAGAATAATCAGTATTTCGTTCGATAATCACTATCCAGGTAGAACGTCGTGGAAGAACAATTTTCAGAATTTCGCTATCTATTTCTATGACTGCGACAAAAATAAGCTGCATTGAGTTTGTGAAATGCGTACCACAAGCAAATAACATTTTTTACTTCGTATACATTCGAAATTATCAATGGATTTCGAATGATTTCGACTTTGTCTTTATGCTATTTATCGGTTAAGCATCACTTTCATGCTTATATTGCGCAACTATAGCACACAATTAAGGGCAACCTTACAGTTTACATGAACTGCAAACCAGTTAATGACAAACGAACTCGATCATTCTTTTGAGCATGCATGTACTATGTACATCAAATATTAATTGTGATTTCACAGTTTCGTCATGTTTATACTATATTTATGAAACAATTACAAACATTGTTTGTAACACCAATCATATATATTAAAAGTAACGAAAATCCGTATTATATCACGTATTTTACGTAAAATAGTCTGAAATAATGAGTCACATATGTATGACAGGTGTAGCGAAATCCGAAATTCGACGTCCATGCCGTGCTGCCTGGGTAATGCTGACAGAACTAGGTTAGTGTATTGTAGAAATGCAGAGTAAAAACTGCTTAGTCAATGACGCTACATCACGGCGAATTCGCTCCTTAAAACCAATGCGACTCAAGCGTCTGGATCAAGTGGCTCGCTATATAAACGTTTAAAAAGGTTGTTTCTGGTAACCTTAAGATGCAGAACGAACCCATTCACGACAATTTGGGTTGAACCTAAGGTTAACATCCTAGCCCCAGAAAAAATTTGTTAAATTTAGAAATCAGAAAGAGAATATCAGAACCAGACAAAACAACAATTTTTTTCCCTAAACGTGAAAAAGGGCCAGAGTACCGAATCGGAACGTGGGAACGTGCGCAGCCTGAGCGCTCCTGATGCTCTTATAAGTTTAGAAACAGAGGCTGAGAGGTATAGGATGGATATCATAGCTCTACAAGAAACTAGAGAGCCAATAATCGGTAAACAAGATTTGGATTGTCATTCTTTATACTGTAGTGGTCATCCTTCTCGAAGAGAATTTGGTACTGGTTTTCTTGTAGGTGCACGCATACAAGAAGCGGTGAAATAAATTCATCCTGGTCAATGAAAAGATCTGCTACCTACATGTACGCGGTACTTAGAACAATATTTCTCTTATTACCGTGCATGCACCTTCTGAAGCTAAGACCGTTGACAAGAAGGATAATTTCAACATAGCACTGGAAGAGATTATGAAACAAACACCAACACGCGACTCCATTATGACATTAATGGGCAGGTTGGAAGAGATATGTCTTATGGAAATCTGGTAGGTCCCAACAGCGAAAGAGAACTATAAACTGGCCAGACAAGCCGTTACAAAGCTATGTAGACGAACGAAGAGAGAATGGTGGAAGAGACAGTGTGAGGAGATTGAAAGCTTCAATAAGGAACATCAATCGTGTAACTTCTTTGAACAGGATAAAACCTTAAAGAAGGGACCCCAAACTAGATCGACAGTTATTCAAAGGAAGACGGGGAGCTACAAGTAGACCTTAAAAATATTTTAGATACTTGGGCCGCTTATTTTGAGAATCTTCTCAACTTAAGTGACCAGCAACAAGTCGGGCGACAAGCAAAGCTTATTCGTGCATCAAAGGTACATGTAGACGAACCAACCAAAGAAGAATTCAAAGCGGATCTGTCAAAACGCAATAAAGCACCTGGTATCGACGAAATAACATCCGAAATGATTGTACATGGTGGTGCAACTCTATCTTTAAGATTGTTTAAACTTGTTCAAATGATCTGGAGGACTGAAACCATGCCACAGGACAGGAACTCAGCTATGCTTATACCAATCCATAAAAAAAGTAATCACCTACAATGTGCAAACTACAGAGGAATTGCTCTCCTTTGCACAGCATATAAAATCTTTTCCTATATTTTGCTAGCCAAGATCAATCCTTTTGCTTAAAAACTGTTTGTAGAATATCGGTGTGGCTTCCGGCAAGGCCGAGGTACCACCGATGCACTTTTTTCGGTAAAGATGATTTTGAAAAAGTGTCGAAAGTTCAATAAACGTGTGCACCAACTCTTCATTGATTTCAGGCAGGCCTACGACTCTTGGAATATGTGTGGAATATGTGTGTCGTCAAAAGAAACTACCGATTAACAATAATATCTTGTCAATAAACTCAGTACAGATGAGCGCTTACGCTGATGATGTTGTTATCCTCGGCCGAAGTGAAGCTGTTATCAGTGAGATTTTCAAGTTGCTTGAGAGTGGTGCTAGAAACATTGGTCTGCAAGTTAACTTTGATATGATAAAACCAAACATATGAATGTTTCAAGAGAGGCAGAGAAGAAAGATTTGATGTGCGATGATGAACGAATTGAGGGATAATACACATTTAGGATCAATGCTTTTAAATATTTGAGATCAATTCTTGACACAAACAATAGCATAATTACAGATAAAAAAGCTCGAATCGCTGCTGATAATCGAATTTTCTACTCAATTAAGCCTCTCCTTGGATCAGCGTATGTATCAAATAACACCAAGCTCAAGTTATACAATATTTTGATTAGATCGGTTGTGATGTATAGGTCACAAACATGAACCCTTACACAAAATGACGAATCGCATTTATCTGTATTTGAGCGTAAGGTCCTTCGCTGCATTTTCGGTCCACTTAAGACAGACGATGGAGAGTACAGAACCCAGTATAACCTTGAGATCAGAGATCTTCTACTTCTTGAGGGTCCTGATATAATAGGTTGTATCCGTTCTAATAGGATTGCTTGGTTTGGGCATGTTCTAAAAGCCTATTCACACTCTGGAATAGTTAAAAAAATGTACGTTAGTACCTCAGGGAGTGGGCGACCACGAGGTAAACCATGACTGCAATGGAAGACGGACGTAATAAACGACCTTAAAAAAATCGGCTGCCATGGTAATTAATCGCTGTTGCGAATGACCGTGGTGAATATTCAAAGCTGATTAGCTGATCTTACGTAAAGAGTGGCGTGGTGTAATTTTGATTCTCTATTAATTTTCGTAGATAACTGCATAACGTATAGAATTTTAAAAAAAAATAACATGACTGTGATTTTTAGTCAGAATCTTAATTAGAATATTATCGATCTTCCACTTTTAACAGGCTCTACTCGGAGTTCTTACATGTTTTGTTCGACATATGTTAATTTTGTAATTGACTCCAATGTAATTGACTCCTTTTCTATTTTTGCGTTCAGAACTCTCTTTACAAAATGTAATGTGAAAGTTGTCCAACCAAACCGATAAGTCTAGAATCTTTTACGGAATATAACTGCCAGACTTTTAAATATAAATTGTACCACATACTGTCTACTATCAGGCTTTGTAATTCATACCTACCTATGGGTAATTCTTTTATAAACCGAACACCTTTCTGACCGACCCATTTTTGATTTGGCTGAAATTTTTTTTAGGGGTTTTCTATCGAAAAAAAAGATATACGTGTTCGAGGATTTTTTTTTTTTTTTTGGAAAATAGAGCTGTTCTAAATTTCGAGAATTTCGTGATTTTCGGCTTGAAGACTTATTTTCAAAAATTCATAACTTCGGTTTTGTAGAAGATAGAAGGCTTTTCTTTTCTTTATTTGAAAGTTAAAAGATGGAATTTTTTAAAAATAAATATTTACAACTAAAGTTATTAACAAATTCCTATTGTTATAAACAAATAAAATGTTAAAATTAAATTTTAACCATTGCCCCACCCATGAAATTAGTTTTCAATATTATCATCGTATTCATCGTTCAATTTTCTATAAAAAAAGGATTTTTTTTTAATGGAGAAATGATATTTACTGTTAGAAATAAATTAATTTATCGAGCGCGGGACGACAAAAAATTCCATATATGGGTCATTCTTTTACATACCGAACAAAATAGGACAAAATATGACTAAGACATTTTTGATTCAGCTGAAAATTTTTTTGAGGGTTCTATATAAACATTACGATATACTTGTTTTCGGATTTTTTTTTTATTTTGTTTTTTAGGGGAAATAGAGCGGTTCTAAATTCCGAGAATTTTGTGATTTTTGGCTTGAAGACTTGTTTTCAAAGATTTATAACTTCGGTTCTGGTAAAGATAGACACTTTTTGTTTGTTTTATTTTAAAGAATAGAGATGCAATTTAAAAAAAAAGTTATTAATTATAAAAATTATTAACAAATACCTATTGTTATAAACAAATAAAATTTTAAAATCAGTTTTTAGTAATTATATAAAAAAAATAAAGAGTGTTTAATATAATCATCATGTTCTACGTTCAATTTTCAATAAGAAACGTATATTTAATTAATGAAAAAATGAGTTTTACTGTTACAAATAAGTTAATTTTTCCAGCGCCGGACGACAAAAATTTATAAAATTTGTTATCGTATCGCGCTCGATAAATTAGTTCATTTCTAACAATAAAACTCATTTCACTACTAATTAAATATACGTTTCTTATTGAAAATTGAACGTAGAACACGATGATTACATTAAACACTCTTTATTTTTTTTATATAATTACTAAAAACTGATTTTAAAATTTTATTTGTTTATAACAATAGGTATTTGTTAATAATTTTTATAATTAATAATTTTTTTTTTAAATTGCATCTCTATTCTTTAAAATAAAACAAACAAAAACTGTCTATCTCTACCAGAACCGAAGTTATAAATCTTTGAAAACAAGGCTTCAAGCCAAAAATCACAAAATTCTCGGAATTTAGAACCACTCTATTTCGCCTAAAAAACAAAAAAACCAAAAAATCCGAAATTAAGTATATCGTAATGTTTATATAGAACCCTCAAAAAAATTTTCAGCTGAATCAAAAATGTCTTAGTCACATTTTGTCCTATTTTGTTCGGTATGTAAAAGAATGACCCATATATGGAACTTTTTGTCGTCCCGCGCTCGATAAATTAATTTATTTCTAACAGTAAATATCATTTCTCCATTAAAAAAAAATATTTTTTTTATAGAAAATTGAACGATAAATACGATGATAATATTAAAAACTAATTTCATGGGTGGGGCAATGGTTAAAATTTAATTTTAACATTTTATTTGTTTATAACAATAGGAATTTGTTAATAACTTTAGTTGAAAATATTTATTTTTAAAAAATTCCATCTTTTACCTTTCAAATAAAGAAAAAAACAACCTTTTATCTTCTATAAAACCGAAGTTATGAATTTTTGAAAATAAGTCTTCAAGCCGAAAATCACGAAATTCTCGAAATTTAGAACAGCTCTATTTTCCAAAAAAAAAAAAAAAAAAAATCCTCGAACACGTATATCTTTTTTTTCGATAGAAAACCCCTAAAAAAAATTTCAGCCAAATCAAAAATGGGTCGGTCAGATTTTGTCCAAATCTGTTCGGTTTATAAAAGAATTACCCCTATGCAGCTTTGAATTTTCGACTCTGTTGTTCATAGAAGACATAATGTATGGAGATAGGTTTTTCAATAACGAACATTATGAAGTTGAACTTTTCGTTCTGTTGCTTTATTTCTTCAATATTTTCTCAAGCATGTTTTGATTTTTCAATCATCGTTAGATATATTTTTTTTTTGGTTAATTTACTCAGACAAATCCTGCATAAATAATGCTAAAAATTCTATTCAAATTATAATTGTGACAAAAATGTAATAATCATCTACTGCAGTGGTTCTCAAAGCGTGTTCCGCGGAACACTGGTGTTCCACGATGCACTTTCCACTGTTCCGCGAAAAAATCAAATGCACAATCAATTCAATTAAAAATTGTTTGAAAATAAAAATCAATTCAATGTAAAATTTACACGTACGTAAAATTTACACGTTTCTCGGCTTTGTATGAATAAAAATATCTTTCGGGTTAAAATTACTTCTTGAAAACATAAAATATTATTGCAGTTATTAAAATTCTCCTTTTACACATAAATAAATAAAAAATGTATGAAGTTTTTGTTTCACACGATATGAACAAATGATTGGAAAAGAAACCCGTTTACTTCTTCCGAATTTTCTAGTTTTACTTTAAATGAAGAAGAAGAATTGACGTCGCTTTCTTCAGATCGTGGATTAAAATTACAGTTCCATGAAAACACTCCTGAAAATTTTTGGATCTCTGTTAAAGATGAATCCTTGAACATATTATTGTTATTTTCCACGAAATAACTTTGCGAAGCAGGATTTTCAACTATGATCAATATAAAGATAAACAAACGTGAGAGACTAGGGAATTTAGAAGAAGAAATGCGTGTGGCGTTATTATTTATTCGCCCCGATATCGCTGAGATCTGTAAAGATCGTCAAGCTCATGGATCGCATTAAGTTTTAGATTTTTTTAAAAGTATTGTAATTTTAATTGTGCTTTCAATAAATATATTTGCATCAATCGATATCGGTACATATTTTATTTATATACATATTATTTTCTAAAAGTAGCACTTGGAAGCCAATCACACGCTGCGACACGATTCCGTTTCTTTTTTGTTTTATAATTACTACGTTTTCATGCAGATCGAAAAAGAATTGAATCCTCATCCCGTTTTCAAACTGTAAAGTGTTTTCATGATTGGATTGAAAACGGGTTGGAAACGTTTTTAAAACTGCCCGCTAAACATGGTGAATCGTTTACGAACCGTAAACGAACAATGCGGTTCGTAAACGGTTCGTAAATGGTTCGTAAACGATTCACCATGTTTAGCGGGTGTGTTGAAAAACTGTCAAAAAGCGTTTAATTGTGTTTCATTAATTGTGTTCAATATTTTATTTTTTTATGCTTGATATTGTATTTTTCTTTTAAATAAAGATAATGAAATAAACATTTTCCTACTCCTATCACAGTAAATTATAAATTACATCACACTATCCATGACATGTAAATTGATTATTTCAAATAGCGTGCGGTAAGTAAAAAAAAGCGTGCGGTAATGGATTTTCATATATATATATTACCGCACGCTTTTAATAAAAAGAAAAATTTGATTTTTTATGAACTAGAATTTATATTTAAAGTAAAATTTTGACAATGTGCAATAACAATAGGAGGCCCAGACTTTTGTAAAACCATATCGGAAGTTGATGGCATTGGAACAGAAATATTTGATGTTGTATCCACAGAATTTGAATTTGATTTGAAAGTAGATGGCATTGAAACAGAAATGTTTGATGTTGTATCCACAGAATTTGAATTTGATGTTGACATTAAATTTTCTGAATCATTTATTTCATGGTTTTCGATAGACTGAAGTATTTTATTGGTCGTAATTTGTTTGTTTAACATTGAGTTATCAAGATAGCTTTCCGCTACTGTGGAAGACTTCCAACCACCGTGTCTTTTAAGTGTCAACAAATCTCCACCAGCATCTACAAGCAGAGTTGCTGACGACCTGCGGAAGCAGTGACCTGTATATTTATCTGGATTATATAGCTTCAGAAATTTGGCGATTTCCTTAGGAATACTGCCAATTTTGTTTATACCAGTCACTTGTCTGGCACATTTACCATTTTGGTATTCAAGAAAAAATTGAGTAATAGATGCATCATTAACATTTTGACGGATCTGTACATATTTTTTACATATGTTGTAAAAGGTGCCAGAAACAATAAATGATCGATCTACTTTAGTTTTTGTATCAATAATTTTGAAAACTAATGTGTTTCCGGTATCTTCTATGTTAGCCAGTTTTATATTTTTTAATTCTTGTCTACGACAAGCACCGCTAATCCCACAAATCAGTATAACCTAAAATGAACAATAAAAAATATTATTTACTAAAAGACCGATTATTTAATTAAAATGTGCATACCTTAGTTAGCAGATAATCTCTATCTGGTGCATTTACAATAAAATTGTTGATCTCTTCAGGACTTAAAACTTTGGACTTGATTCCTTTATATCCATCGGATTGTCGTTTTAAGTATCCCTTTAGTTTTGAAAAGTTTACATCGGGCTATATTTACATCATTTTTTACCGTCATCATAGACCTCAACATCGAATAGGTGGCCCATAGCGATGGTGGTTTAAACTTTTTGGAAATTTCACCAAAATAGGCGAGAAGAACATTTTCAGAAAATGAATTTATATTATTTTCTCTACGCCAATTCATAAATTGCTCATAAGCTTTCTCATAACGCAATTTCGATTTTTCTGGTAGGATTTTTTCCACTATTCCCTCAGCTAGCAGTGTTATTTGTAATGGTGTGCTGTCCAATTTAGACATATCGGAGTCAGAAATCATTTTTTACAAAGTTTTATACCGTAAATTCGTAAATCAAACTTATATTATTGGTATATTATTCATTTAAATGTTTGACAGATAATAATACAAAGCCTACTACAATTGGTAGATTGTTTTCATTTAATTTATAATAAGTAGTTAAATTTTCAAGTAGGTATATGCAGAAATGTGCATTATAAAAATGTCGTAGAAAAAGTATATAACAAATCTCGAGTTGTAAAGCATTTTCCATGCTCGTGAAGATACTGCACTCGACGCTACGCGTCTCGTGCGCAAAATTTTCCCTCGCATGTAAAATGCTATTTACAACTCTAGATATGTAATATACTATTTATAAATCAATGTGAAATTAGTTGTTTTGTAATTAAAAACAAACATAAACATTTTACTGCGCATGACACGATCCAGTTTTCCGTTTTCATGTATTTTCGAATATTTGGATACCGATACGATCCCAAAAAAAAAATCGAGATCGTATTTAAAAATAAATAGTATTCAAAACTGTAATTGTTGATGTTTTCTTGGTGAATTAAATTCGAATTTGGTTTTCAAATCGTTTTGAACTAAGCAAGAAAACGTAGTAAATAATGGAGTGTTTTGGCAAACATTATTCTGTTTTTTATTGCACTTTTGGTTTCAAAAATGTAAGCCACCCTCGCCCCCTGTTGTAAAGTGTATGCTGTATTGTAGATGTTCCGCCTAAAAATATATCAGAGTTTAGTGTTCCCCGACTTCAAAAAGTTTGAGAACCAAGGATCTACTGTATATAAACTACTAATTCGATCTCGTTACTAATAGGAGAACTAAATTACCTTTTTCTAGTTAGAAAGTACATATGTTTATATGCATACAAACAAAATTCTGACGTTTCTCTTTTTATCTAATTCTAATATGAAAACATTGGATAAATCAACCATCATCTCTTTTTTTCAAAATATATTAAAAAATCGAATCAATATGAAAACGAAATACGAATTTTAGTCGAGTTTTGACTGTCTATTGTTTAAGGTAGATGGAGAAGTTAAAGTGATAATTATTTTAAAAGTTAGTTTCGAAGAAAGTTTAATTGTTTTTTTGTGTAATTAATTATTATATATTTTAAGCTTAAAAAATATTAATATTATTGGGAAATATTATAAAGTTATTGGGCATAATAATAAGTATTTGTTTTGTTTATTGCTTTTGTAAATATATTCGCGAAAAAGGTGTTTCTTGTCGGGTTTTTGCTTTTTTTTTCTTGTAAAATTTTATAAAGGTAAAATAAAAATTGTCTTGAAAATTAAAATAAAAAAAAATTAGAATTCATGTTCTTCTCATTTAATTAGTTGTAACTAACGAAAATTTTTGAGTGATGTAAATAATAAGTAAAAAAATAAATTTAAATAAAATTTAAATATACAACAGCTAAATGAGTGGTCCTGCAGAAACGAATGAGACAACACCATTAAAAAATCAAGGAATAAATTATCGTGATACAATAAATAATTATAAAATAACAATTAATTCTGAAGATAACTCAGTCCGTACGTCAGGAACAGAATCCTTATTTAATTACAATAAAATGGATGATTCAAAGAAAATTTTATTAAAAGTGGGAACCGATTTAATTCTAATCATGTGCGGTAAGTTATTATTTGTTTATTTTATTACAATACCGTTTTCGATTTTTGGTTTTCTTTTTGGTTCGGTTGTGAAATTTGGATTATGTAGTTTTTATTTAGAATATCCTAACCAAGCATCATAAAATCGAACACTCAAACCTTATCACAAAAATTTCACACTTTGCTGCTACTGAATCAATTGAGTCATTCAAGTTTTTTATCTTCCGTTAAAATCCAATAATTATATCAAGTCATTGGGTTATTTGAAAAAAAACCGGTCAAATACTGATAACTATATTTTCTTTGATATGCATTGAATTTATTACTGGTAATTATGAAAAAAAGAGAAACTTGGATCGTTGTGAATGAATATGGTATGATTTTATTTACTGCACGTGCCAGCTTTGTTTTATTATTGGAAGGAATTGGACCTTTTCCACACACATATCAGATATTAATTAAATTACTATAAATTTCGTTTAGGTTCTCATTTGTTGGCTTATTTCGACATTGTTGGTAGTGTTAATAGCATTAACTGTTGCTAGATGGAAACACTTATTTCTTGTTTGATCATGAACCGGAGTCGCTAATATTTCAAAAATTGCTTTCTGTAATTGGTAAATAGTTAACTAGTTCTGATTTCAGTTCTTAACAATCTTTTTACTGTACCTACTTTAGCTCTAGAACTTTTTGCTGGCATATTAAAACAATTCTAATTGACTTTATACCACTGTCACCTATGTGACGAATTTGCCGATTTGGTATATTCTTCGATGCGGTAACGTAATTCCTTAGTATACTATTAAGCATAATTAACACTGTTTATCGTTGGGACTTGACGTATGTTTTCAAATAACATAATGTCAATCTCTTGTTACTGCTGCAACTAAGTATTTTCACTTGATTTTACTAAGTAGACTATTAATAATTTTTCACTTTATCGCGTTCTGTATATATTTGTTTTCATTCTTTAGGTTGACCTGATTAAATGCAATTAAGTTAATGCAACAAGTTTCTCGAAAGGTCGAACTGTAAATTTAATTTATTTTATGTTCAGTCATGAATATTTTATATATATAGCAAAATCCTATTAATTCTATTCCTCATACGACCGTTTCGTTCTGAGATTAATTGAATTGTACTAAGTATGTTATGATTTTAATTCTGATTAAATGTTGACAAATGTTGAATCGATTGGTATTCATATTTCCAATAACTTTAAAATGTCTTGATAGGCATATTTTGAACTGACTATCTTCTCGGCAGGGGCAGACATTGTTGAACGCACCATATCTATATTCCAAAAAATTATAAAAGGCGTATAAAGAGATACAACGCTATTCAGGTCAAGCCAACGCCCCTACACCTTTCACCTGCAATAAGTGATTGATGAGATAAGTTGATAATTTCTGGCTAGTTTTGTATAAGTAGGAGGGTCTAATTTGGCTCAAGTTTTACTCTCAGCAGCTGAAGTTGCTTTTATAAGCTTGAAAAGTTTCTTACATAATAAATCTGGTTCACACTTAGACCTTCTATGGCGTAATCTAAAATTGGCTTAATTAAAATAGTTAAATTTTTTGTTTACCAAGTGATCTAATTGCGATAGCGTTGTTTAAAAAATATTCGTTTCCGTGACAGAGTCACACAAAACAGTTCTATAGCGGCCTCAGATAATTTTTTTTTCCTGTTTTTGAGAAATTGGGTTTTGCGCAATATGGTATTCAATTCGAAATAAAAATAACGTCGCTCTTATCGTTGTCGACGTACTCATGTTCATTAGACAATTCTTAGTTTAATGGCTTATTTGACATTGTGTCTGAAAAAAATGTGACGCGTTCGTCTACTTGTCTATTACTAATTATAAAATTAGGTTGTTACTTACGATTTTGAGGTAGATGTCGGTTGGTATTACTACCACCTTTCGCCAGTTTGTAGATGTGATCTGCTAAAACTTCTGTCTTTTTGACATAGAGCTTATAGACGAGCGCCCTGGTTTATATTTTGAGACTTTTGTATCCCATAAACATGTGAGTATATCTTTATCTGCATTCTTTACTCATCCAAAATTACCTAGTGCCGTAAGGCTTGTCCAAACTTTGCTTGTAGTGTTGAATCTTGAAAGATTTTACGAAAACTTGAGTTTGTTTGTATCATGGACACTACTAACTAGCTTCGGTGTTGGAAAGTTCTGCTCAATTTTTAGTCGCTCAGCGTTAACTTGCATGGCCTTGTTAGTTTTACTAGTGATCTGGCTTAGTCACGTTTAGTAGTTGACCTTAGAATGAGTTTAAATGTTGGCAGCCCTTTTTCCACTTTTGTGGTGGGCATCCATATCTACTACCGCTGCTTAAGAGCTTCCTTGGATATATTTCCTTTCTGACATTCTTCTAATGCATCTGGTTTTTCTCCCTTCGACATTCACTTTTCATAATAAGTTTTTGCTAGCGTACATAAGTATAATAGCCCTGGGGACATATAATAACAAGCAGCCATGGGGCACGGTTGGCATGATATATATCAATGATATATATCCGATATATATCATTGATATATATCACGATATTTATTCCCTGATATATATCATGATGATATTTATAAAAAAAAAATAATTAATTATTCCTACCTAAAAGTTAGAAAATCTGTTAATAGTCGCAGCGCTGCTTGCAAAACGCATGCCAAATCGAGGTAACCTGGTTCAGCTATGCCAAGACCATAAAGCTGACATAGATTCTGAGAAAACTAATCTTATGACAAACATTGTAATGAATGCTAAACATATGCCTTGTTATCCAAAAACAAAAGCAGTCGCTTTAGACAGACTCAAAGAGATAAAACGACTATTGCTGTTGTAGTTGAAATTTCGCATAACCTATACAAGGTTGTACAACTGGTTCAGTAATGGTCCAGTAATGGAAACCAGTAACGCAGCAATGGCAGAGTACTGGCAACCATGCCTTGGTCATTAACATAATTATTCTGGATGATAACTTAGGGCAATAATCGGCTGCCATTCATAGGTCAGAGAAAAACACAGCAATGGCCCATACAAGGTTGAATAGTGGGGCCAGTATTGCAGCAATGGCCCATGGTATCATAGGCAAATTTAAACAAATTAAATACAAATGGATTTCATAATTTAAAATAAAATAAAAATGTCTAATGAAAAACATAAAACTTATACCAACCTTCTCAATATTACCATAGTCTTTTAGTTGAGAAGCGAATAGTAACTATAGATAAAAATTTTCAAATATGTATTTCTAAAATGAATTTTAGTCTAGTAAATTTCAACCAACTGACATCGATCGGCCAATTCATGACTGTAGTACTGCCCTAATAACAATAGCCAATTAATGTTAGCCATTAACGAGCCATTGCTTGGCCATTTAAACTAAAGTGTACTGGTTATTTTCTATAAACCTAATATCGGCCGATTTATGGTTCCAGTAATGGCCCAATAACAATAGCCAAGTATGGTTTACCATTAATTGGCCAGTGCTTGGCCATTTAAAGGTAACTATATACTGACTCTATTCTGTAAAGTGTAAACCATAGATCGGTCGAAGAATGTTTCTAGTACTGGCCCAATAACAATAGCAAAGTACTGTTTACCATTAATGGGCCAGTGCTCGACCGTATTTAAGGGTCAGGCAAATCCTGCTTGGGAAACTGGAAGTCAATCTTAAACTAGAGCAGCCTTTCGAAGTTAAGAAGCTTTATCGAAGAAGATTTATGCTTGGCCATCGATTTTTAGGTAAGTAAACGTTACAACAACCACCAAAAAGAAGAAGCATATATTTCCTTAATTATATATAACTATTTCAGTCTTCATTCCTGATGCGTCTTAGTGGACTGTATTGTGGAATTGAAGATTAAGGGTTGAAGGAGCATCAACTTTCATAACGATAAAAAAACTTCGATTCGGCTCTTGAGAATTTCCTTTTAATTCAATACTGATTACAAACTGGTACAGACTATTGTTGAGGTACACGAAGCGTTGGCATATGATGAAACAAATAATTGAGTTGTTAACGAAGAACTGGAACAGCTGGTACACGAAGTGTAGACATTTATATACTTATGATAAATCAAGACTGATTCATATTTAACGAAGTCTGGAACACTTGAATTATAAGAATCAAAGTCTGCCCTTATTTGTTGAAGAAAGCAATTCAATTGTAAACGACGAATTAGAACATTTTATAAACGAAGAATAAATGCCCTTAAAACTTATGATAAATCACGCCTGGTTCATAATTAATGCTGACTGGAACGTTCAAATTGTTGTAATCGACGAATTCTATGATAAATCACCACTGCGTATAATTAACGATGACTGGAGTACTTAAATTATTGTAATCGATGAATCTTGCTTATATGTTGAAGCAAACAATTTAATTGTAAACGAAGAATTTGAACATTTTATAAACGAAGAATAAATGTCCTTTAAAACTTATGATACATCAAGACTGGTTCACATTAACGATGACTGGAACATTCAAATTGCATAAACGAAGAATCTTGCTTATCTTTAACAATTTATATTTGACAATGACTGGAACATTTAATTTGAACAATTCAATTGTAAACGACGAATTAGAACATTTTGTAACCGAAGAGTAAATGCCCTTAAACTAATAATACATCAAAACTGCTTCACAATTAATGATGACTGGAATACTTAAATTGCTGTAATCGATGAATTCCGCTTATATTGATGAAGCAAGTGATTCAATAGTAAACGAAGAATCAGAACATTTCATAAACGAAGAGTAAATGTCGTTAAAACTTATGATACATCAAGACTGCTTGATGTTTTATATTTAACGATGACTGGAATACTTAAAAAATGTTGTAATCGATGAATTCTATGATAAATCACGACTGCTTTATAATCAACGATGACTGGAGTACTTAAATTATTGTAATCAATGGATCTTGCTAATATGATGAAGTAAACAATTTAATTGTAGACGAGGAATTAGAACATTTTATAAACGAAGAGTAAATGTCCTTAAAAATTATGATACATCAAGACTGCTTCATAAACAACGATGACTGGAACACTCAAATTGCATAAACGAAGAATCTTGCTTATATTGGTGAAGCAAAACAATTTGATTGTAAACGAAGAATTAAAACATTTTGTAAACGAAGAGTAAATGTCTCTAAAACTTATGATAAATGCAGACTGCTTTATATTTAATGTTGACTGGAACACTTAAATTGTTGTAATCGACGAATCTTGCTTATATTGGTGAAGCAAAACAATTTAACTGTAGACGAAGAATTAGAACATTTTATAACGAAGAGTGAATGTCCTTAAAACTTATGATACATCAAGACTGGTTCACATTAACGATGACTGGAACACTCAAATTGCATAACGAAGAATCTTGCTTATATTTAACAATTTATATTTGACAATGACTGGAACATTTAATTTGTTAAAATTGTTGTAATCGACGAATTCTATGATAAATCACGACTGCTTTATAATTAATGATAACTGGAACAAGTAATTTTTATATATCACAAGATGACACGGAAATAACTAGAGAATACTTAGCTTTTTGGTTTTGTTTGTTGCTTAACAATGGCGGAGAGACAGCGTGATTTCATCAACCCTTTGTTAATCATCCAATACTACGATGATATTTTAATTGAAAACACCAAGTATTTCCATTGTACGATTTACAAATTAATTTAACTTTATTTTAACAATTAACTAATTTATTTGTTACATTGATTTACAATTTTATTTTTCACAATAAAAACACAGTCTTGATATTCAGGTATCGATTCGAAGAATAAGAGAGCACAAACCCACCAAAACAGTCCATTTTATAGACCGCCAAAACTCTACAAATCACAGCTGTCAAGTTTACCAACGATCTCGAAACTATCGAATTAATAATATAGAATAACGAACACATAAATTCAATGTGAAAATTGAAAATATCGAATGAATGATCAAAATATACCGAACACGTCAATTCAAAATTGAAAGTTTCGTTGACATTTCAAAAGGATTGTTTTGGTAATGTTTTGCATAATTTTATAAATCTTTAATTGGTTTTGTTTTGATCCTAATTTAAAATATTTTGATTTTTCAGGTAAACTATTTAACAATTCACGATAATGCGTGAACATACTGGCGACCTTAAAGTATTTACTTTAACCAAATGAAACGGTCCAGGCTGTGACATGGTTGCAATTACGTAATCCCTTAAAACCAGTTACGGACAGCAACTAAAGTAAGTTTTAAGTGTATGAATATTCAGGGATCACTGTAGTCGAGGTGAGTGACTTGTCAGACTGAACAGACTGGTCGCAGAACATTGTTGCTTGAGTTACGTGGACGATTGCAAATATTAATTAGTGAAATATAAACCACCACTAGTTTGTAATTACTTGATACAACAAACTGCTGCAAATCTTCAACATCAAGATGTGAGATTACGCTGATTCGTGCTACTGAGCGTTTCAGAATGGATTCAGCTGGGTTAATGGAAATGACAATAGGCTCAATTTAAAATGACACAACGATTGTACAACGAAATTGGGTTGTCGGACACACTCTGTGACGAAGAGTAGACCACATGAATGCTGCTTGTTGGATATGCTGAAGATTACGAGCTTCAATGAAGTTGGCAATGTTGTGGAAGCAGAATTTTTAAAAACATCACAATCCGTTACGTGATACCATACATACGACGAAACCAAGCTCTAAAAGGATCAGCTGATGAGTTAATACCGATTTCCAACTGGACTGCTTTGAGACGAAATACGCGAACATGCATATGAACCATTTGTCAGTTGTATTTGAGCACGCATCTTGAGCTAATAGAGGGGGTCTGCAAAAGTTAAATGTCAACGATTAAAGCTCGGTGCTACAACCTGAATTAGCAATTTGGCAGACGGAAATGACAAAATATAAAATTCTAATTCAAACGAAATCATTTTCGGTTTGTAACATAAACTAGACGAAAGACGCGTGAAAATAACTAATGACTTTAATTCTTACTGAAGACTCCCATGTTACTAAATTATAATTAAACCTATAACGACTTAAGATACTAGGACACGTGAAAATAACGAATGACCTTAATTCCTACTGAAGACAACCATTTTACTAAATTATAATTAAACCTATAACGAGTTAAGATACTACCGAACTATTAACTACCAAATATTGAATTAAAACGAATTCTAATGACGGATACTATTGAATACAAAAGAGGCATGTAAGCCATTTAGCAAGTATACATTGGTTAACATTGGAAAAAATTGTTTGATTTTGTCTCAACGACTATACGACGAAGGTGGGCTGTGAGGCACACTCTGCCAAGGCAACGAAGAATGAGACAAGAGTGAACATCTGTTGGAATTATGATAGCAACAAGGAGAACGACGAAAAATTAATGAAGCTAACACATCCAAATACCAGCGAATGTTGGACAAACAATATCAAAACTTCCATGTTGATTGATGAACGATGTGAATTGAATAACTAATTATTTCACATCTAATAACGATGAATTTGACAGGATTTGATGAATGAGTTGGTAATTCAATAATGTAACATGCGATGAATAGTATTTAATCTACTAGAATTTAATGGGTATAAAATAATTTAACAGGTTCCTAAGAATATAACAATCAAACTAATAAAATACGATGAATGGTGTTAGGGTACGGCGAAACGTACGAGAAAAATATCTAAAATATTAACGAACAACAATTTTATTCGGAAATCACATTCTACTAAGTACGACGAAACGAATAATGACTCCAACTATTAATGAACATTAAATTGAGAAACGAATTCTAGTAAGATATGACGAATAACCAATTACTACAAATGAGGCATGTAAGCCTATTAGCAAGGTCAGAGCTAATTCACATTGAAGAAATTTGTTTGATTTTGTCTCAACGACTATACGACGAAGGTGGGCTGTGAGACACACTCTGCCAAGGCAACGAAGAATGAGACAAGAGTGAACATCTGTTGGAATTATGATAGCAACAAGGAGAACGACGAAAAATTAATGAAGCTAACACATCCAAATACCAGCGAATGTTGGACAAACCAATATCAAAACTTCCATGTTGATTGACGAACGATGTGGATTAAATAATTAATTACTCCACACCTAAAAACGATGATTTTGAAATGATCCGATGAATAAATTGGTAATTTAATATTGGAACATCCGATGAATATGCTATTTAATCTACTAGAATCCGATGAATATAATACAAATATAACAGAATCCTAAAAATAACAATTAATCTAATAAGGTACGACGAATGATTTAAAAATACGACAGAACGATTTTCTAAAATATTAACGAAGACAACAATTGTATCTGGAAATCACATTCTACTAAGTACGACGAAACGAATAGTGACTCCAACTATTAACGAAAAATCGCATTCCAACAAGGTACGACGAAAAATAAATAACGATTTTCAAAATAGTAGCGACGACAACAATTATATCTGGAAATCACATTCTACTAAGTACGACGAAAACGAATAGTGACTCCAACTATTAACGAAAAATCGCATTCCAACAAGGTACGACGAAAAAAGAATAACGATTTTTAAAATAGTAGCGACGACAACAATTATATCTGGAAATCACATTCTACTAAGTACGACGAAAACGAATAGTGACTCCAACTATTAACGAAAAATCGCATTCCAACAAGGTACGACGAAAAAATAATAACGATTTTCAAAATATTAGCGAAGACAACAATTATATGGAACTCAAGTTACATTAAAGTACGACGAACTGAATTATTAACGGAAATAAGAAATTTATCTTGGAATTCAAATTCCATTAGAGTCTGACGAGATGTATAAAGATTTTTTAAAAATATTAACGACGACAGCAAAATTATTTTGGAATTCAAATTCCATTCAGGTACGACGAGATTTTGTACGACGTTATTTTTTCAAGAGGTCTTCGTAAGGGGAATCCGGCATGTTAACCTTATGGAAAATTAATACCGAAGAGAAAAACGGATGAACATTGTTCCAGACGAAATATGTCAATAAAATGAAACAATCCAACAAGCCATCCACCATAGACAATTAAACAATCGACTAAGCGACATTGTACACCCCGTAGTAGTGAATGTCTCGAAAAAATCACGATTATATGATCACGCAAGTCGTGTTAATAAACAATGACAATATAAATGCTAGAGAAATGCATAATGTTAATGATATTTGACGAAAATTTAAATAATTAAGTTACTTATAAATTATACTAAATGGTACCTTAAATTATCCAAAAACGTTGCTTGGTCTTTTTTCTTCCGAAGTTATTTTGAGACGAGCTGCGTATATATCCGGCTCGAAGGACCAAATGATGCGTCTTAGTGGACTGTATTGTGGAATTGAAGATTAAGGGTTGAAGGAGCATCAACTTTCATAACGATAAAAAAACTTCGATTCGGCTCTTGAGAATTTCCTTTTAATTCAATACTGATTACAAACTGGTACAGACTATTGTTGAGGTACACGAAGCGTTGGCATATGATGAAACAAATAATTGAGTTGTTAACGAAGAACTGGAACAGCTGGTACACGAAGTGTAGACATTTATATACTTATGATAAATCAAGACTGATTCATATTTAACGAAGTCTGGAACACTTGAATTATAAGAATCAAAGTCTGCCCTTATTTGTTGAAGAAAGCAATTCAATTGTAAACGACGAATTAGAACATTTTATAAACGAAGAATAAATGCCCTTAAAACTTATGATAAATCACGCCTGGTTCATAATTAATGCTGACTGGAACGTTCAAATTGTTGTAATCGACGAATTCTATGATAAATCACCACTGCGTATAATTAACGATGACTGGAGTACTTAAATTATTGTAATCGATGAATCTTGCTTATATGTTGAAGCAAACAATTTAATTGTAAACGAAGAATTTGAACATTTTATAAACGAAGAATAAATGTCCTTTAAAACTTATGATACATCAAGACTGGTTCACATTAACGATGACTGGAACATTCAAATTGCATAAACGAAGAATCTTGCTTATCTTTAACAATTTATATTTGACAATGACTGGAACATTTAATTTGAACAATTCAATTGTAAACGACGAATTAGAACATTTTGTAACCGAAGAGTAAATGCCCTTAAACTAATAATACATCAAAACTGCTTCACAATTAATGATGACTGGAATACTTAAATTGCTGTAATCGATGAATTCCGCTTATATTGATGAAGCAAGTGATTCAATAGTAAACGAAGAATCAGAACATTTCATAAACGAAGAGTAAATGTCGTTAAAACTTATGATACATCAAGACTGCTTGATGTTTTATATTTAACGATGACTGGAATACTTAAAAAATGTTGTAATCGATGAATTCTATGATAAATCACGACTGCTTTATAATCAACGATGACTGGAGTACTTAAATTATTGTAATCAATGGATCTTGCTAATATGATGAAGTAAACAATTTAATTGTAGACGAGGAATTAGAACATTTTATAAACGAAGAGTAAATGTCCTTAAAAATTATGATACATCAAGACTGCTTCATAAACAACGATGACTGGAACACTCAAATTGCATAAACGAAGAATCTTGCTTATATTGGTGAAGCAAAACAATTTGATTGTAAACGAAGAATTAAAACATTTTGTAAACGAAGAGTAAATGTCTCTAAAACTTATGATAAATGCAGACTGCTTTATATTTAATGTTGACTGGAACACTTAAATTGTTGTAATCGACGAATCTTGCTTATATTGGTGAAGCAAAACAATTTAACTGTAGACGAAGAATTAGAACATTTTATAACGAAGAGTGAATGTCCTTAAAACTTATGATACATCAAGACTGGTTCACATTAACGATGACTGGAACACTCAAATTGCATAACGAAGAATCTTGCTTATATTTAACAATTTATATTTGACAATGACTGGAACATTTAATTTGTTAAAATTGTTGTAATCGACGAATTCTATGATAAATCACGACTGCTTTATAATTAATGATAACTGGAACAAGTAATTTTTATATATCACAAGATGACACGGAAATAACTAGAGAATACTTAGCTTTTTGGTTTTGTTTGTTGCTTAACAATGGCGGAGAGACAGCGTGATTTCATCAACCCTTTGTTAATCATCCAATACTACGATGATATTTTAATTGAAAACACCAAGTATTTCCATTGTACGATTTACAAATTAATTTAACTTTATTTTAACAATTAACTAATTTATTTGTTACATTGATTTACAATTTTATTTTTCACAATAAAAACACAGTCTTGATATTCAGGTATCGATTCGAAGAATAAGAGAGCACAAACCCACCAAAACAGTCCATTTTATAGACCGCCAAAACTCTACAAATCACAGCTGTCAAGTTTACCAACGATCTCGAAACTATCGAATTAATAATATAGAATAACGAACACATAAATTCAATGTGAAAATTGAAAATATCGAATGAATGATCAAAATATACCGAACACGTCAATTCAAAATTGAAAGTTTCGTTGACATTTCAAAAGGATTGTTTTGGTAATGTTTTGCATAATTTTATAAATCTTTAATTGGTTTTGTTTTGATCCTAATTTAAAATATTTTGATTTTTCAGGTAAACTATTTAACAATTCACGATAATGCGTGAACAATTCCATTTGTAATGGCGCTTTTAACTGAATCTACACTATTTTCATAATAAGTATTGCATGCTTAGTGCAGAAATACACCACCAATAGTGTGGTGGAATGGAATGACTACCCAAACAGGGAACTCCAGAATTTGAAAACGACCAAGCACTAGTCCATTAATAGTTAACAGGACTTGACTTTTGTTATTAGGCCAGTACTAAAACCATTCATACGCTGATCTATGGTTAACAGAAAATAGCCAGTATTTAGTTACCTTTGAATGGTTAAGCACTAGCCCATGAATGGTAAACAATACATGGCTATTGTTTTGTTATTGGGCCATTGCTGGAACCATGAACCATCCGATCTACGGTTTATAGAAAATTACCAGTTTACTAAATGGCTAAGTTATGGCACGTTAATGGTTAACATCAATTGGCTATTCTTATTGAACCAGTACTGGACCATAAATTGGCCGATCTTTGTCATCTGGTTAAAATACGCTAGAGTGTTATCCATTTTAGACATATACTTATAGTTTGAAAAATTTCACCTATAGTTTAATTATCGCATCTCTGCTGAAAGACTGATATGTTATGTTAAAATTGGTATTAGTTTTAAATTTTTTTTCTCTGAACACTTTTACTTTATTTTAATTATTTTGTATTGAATTTATTAAAATTTACGTATGATATTTTATTTTTAATATGACCCTGCCATTGTTGCCAGTATTCGGTTATTGCTGCAATACTGGTCATCATTATTGGTCTGTTACTGGGTCAGTTGTACACCCTTGTATGGGCCATTGCTGTTTTTCTCTCCGGCAAATAAATGGCAGCCATTTATTGTCCGAAGTTATCAACAAGTAAAATTATGTTAATGATCGAACCATAGTTGCCAGTACCCGGCCATTGTTGAATTACTGGTCGCCAGTAATTGACCATTACTGGACCAGTTGTGTAACCTTATATGGGCCATTGCATAGCAGCTATTTAATGTTCGAAGTTATCATACAGTTACATGATGTTTATGGTCCAGTTATGGTTGCCAGAACTCTCATTGCTGCATTGCTGGTCGCCAGCAATGGACCATTACTGGACCAGTTGAACAATCTTGTATAGGTATTGATGATGCAATTTGGCCAAATAAACAAGCCAAAGCAAAGCAACTAAGCGTATTCGTCATATAGACTTGTGCAATTGAAGATAGACGAATAGGCTTGATAAATTGCCGATAAACTCAATTGGAGTTGCCATATTTGAATTTAGTTTATAGGCAAAGAGGTAAGAAACGAGGAAGTGATGCGCTGCACTGAATACAAGTGTGAAAAGGGCCATATATTGAATAATATTTAAGATAAACAACTTATTCAAAAATAAATATCAGAACATGATATATATCGGATATATATCTGATATATATCGGATATTTTGATATTTATATAAATATCATGATATTTGCCAACCTTGCCATGGGGACATCCTCTAGAAGCCCTGACAGTTGCCGATGTATTTCCTATAGTGTAGCTGTAATTTCTGACTGTACCATGGTGATGATCCACGCGTGTTGAGATTTTCTTGGCCATTTCAGCAATCGATTGAAAATGCTCATTATCAAAGGCCCCTTTTATGTTCATAAATGTGCATGCAAGTGCCTCCTTGTATTTCAGTGTGCTTTTTATCTCTTTCCTGACTTTATGCGATGCCGTTTCCGTAGATTTTCCGGTTTGGTATGCATGGTGGCATGAGTTGAGACTTGAGAGTGTTTAAAGCATACATACCGAATGTAGTTGTTCAGCACCTTTTCGACCGTTTACAGAAGAAAAGATGTAAGACTTATTGGCCTGTATAAATTGGCTTCGTTTGATTTCTTTCCTGGCTTGGGTATGAGTACTACTACTCAAGACTAAAACATGATATGACGCGCGAGGCATGGGAGAATGGCAGTTAAACCTCTGTGCAGGAAGATCGGGTATATTATGTCGCCTCCTGGGAATTTGAACGGTCCGAACGATTTTATTGCCCAAATCGTTCTGTTAAGGGAGAATATTCTGTTAGCTAGTTTGTCTGAAACCATCCTAGTTTCAGGATCCTCTGGGCCGTAGTTTGGTATATTTTCCTCTTCCGAGCTCATACATGCAGAGACCGGGATATGGGTCTGTAATAGTGTTTCTACAGTCTCACTGCAGTTGGTAGTGTAAGTACTGTCCAGCTTGCAGATTGAACCCAGAGGGTTTGTGAGACGCAAGCATTTTTGGAGTCGAGCTTCAGCCAGTAGACTGTCAATCGATTAGCAGAGCTCTCTCCAACTATCCCTTTTTGAAAATAGCTGGCGAACTTTATTCCTTATCCTCTCCAAATTGCCGTTCCACCAGGGAACATCTCTGGTCCTTTTCGACTTGCAAATTGGAGATTTGCGTTGGTTGGTATGCTTCAGTGATAATATCCGCGTTTCTAAAAGTGGGTTTGGTGCCTTTGTTATAGCTATAAAAATGTTATTTGTATATAGGAATTTGAGCAGAGACTTACCTTTTGTGTTAATGTTGCTACTCCCCACACGGTGTGATGAGCATTGGCAACGCACGCAATTATTAGGTTGTAGTGTTTGTTTTTGCAATGCCGAATTAGCTTGTTTACCTTTCTTACCTAAGGCGGTAATTGCTCCTCATCTTGGCAAGTACGCAGATGCTAAATTGAACTTGCAAGCTCCATTATGGGGAAGAGGGATTTCAATCTGCACAGCTGTTAGATCTCTGCAAATAAATTCTGTTAAGGGAAATACTTTTAAGCGTTTCTTATAGAAGAGAACTGCAGTTCTGGGTTTATCCTGGCTTGAGAAGTATAGTGGTATGTTTTTGTTGATCGATAGACCTTTTATTTTTTTGCTGTCTCCCCATGGTTCCTAGCTTAGGCATTTTTTAACTTCTAGACGGCTATAGTGGTTCATCCGGGGCCTTCGGTAGGCAATGATTTTTGCATGGCGCTGTCTTAGTTCACATGGACGCAACAGAACAGTTCACTTGTTCGGGGTTAGGCTGGCCAATTAAACACGTGGGTGTTTTGCTCTTATTGACGAGGATTTGGGTGTCGATGTTTGCAGGTTAACAGACACCGAGGCATAATCACTTCTTACAGAAGCAGATGTGGATGGTCCTTCACTTGCGACCGAAAGCACTGAAGTAGTGCTACCAGTTGCTGACGCATTCTCGATAGAACTGGGTACTACTTATCCCAGTGTCGCAGTTGTAGGCTGGTTTGGCTTGGTGAACTTTGCGAATCTTGCATGAATCGCACCGAACATCCAGTTTAACCTGAAGTGGCAACTTTTAAAATGTTTCTCAAATGCTGGGTCAGGAACGAACACCAGCATCGCGAGATCCCTCTCAAGAGTGTGCTTCAGGATGGTCCATGATCTCGACCTAATAATATCTTTATGTTGGGCACCGAGTCGCGAGGATCTTCTCTGTTGATTTTTTGGCGCAGTCTGGAAAGTAAGCTATGAGTAGGGTTTGCAGACCGGGTTTACCCGTTCTCAAAAACCCGGGTTTTTTGTAAAATGTGAGAACCCGTAAACCCGGGTTTTTCATTTAAATCCCGGTTTCATATTTTAAGATAAATTCTATCAAAAATACATTATAATTACTTTGTATTAATTAAAACACAAACACACTTCTTTGGGCGCTAAGTTTTTATTTAAAACCGAATGATTGATCTCTAGGAATTTAATTTAATTATACAAATCTTTTCATTTCGCTCATGATTCGAAACATAATGAAAGAAAAACCAGAACTAACGAGGGAAAAACTACTATGTACTAATTAATCAATATATTACCATTTACCAAGCGTAAAACAATAGCCGAAATTATTTCACGGTTTCCGACGGGGGATTGGATTTACTGTACGACAAATTACAAGATCTTAATTTATTCGAGAAAATTTTAAGTTCTTGAGGGTTTGAGTCACCTAAATCTCAGAATACAACAATGAGAGTATATAGGATTCGCAACTGTATTTTATTGGCCAAAACAATTTGTTTTTTAATAATCGCTATTTTCGCGTGCCAATACAATTATGAAAATATGAAGGGGCTGAAATCTCAAGGCTCTGAGATATCAAGACTTCGGTCTGGGTTAAGGATTTTGATATAGTTTTTGGCAAAACACTTTTATGAGGACATTGTTTTTAGTTTTGGTCAGCGATATATATCAAACATAAAACTCTTTATTTAGTACTCGTAAAGGTGCTCGTAACTCGTATTTAGTACTAGTAAAATACATGTACTTAACTCTTTATAAGTACATGTATTTTTTTATCTCTGTTTAGAAATTTATTACAAAACTAACACGAAACATCAATACGTTGCCGGAAAATTATAACAGATCATAAATTGACATAATTTAGTGAAAAGATGATACAATCAGCAAACTAATAAAAAACCTCTCTATTTAGAGTTTCTAGAAAATATTACAAAACCACAATTTCATATTTCTTTCAAAATTCCAAAAATATTGTAAAAATTAAATAAAATCAAACTTTTTTCAAAAATTCTAAAAATATTGCAAAAATTCTTACAAAATCAAAAATTGAAACTTTTTTCAAAATTCTAAAAATATATATAAAATTCACAAATTTAAAAGTTCTATTTTATTTCAAAATTCTAAAAATATTGCAAAAATTATAACAAAATCAAAGATTAAAACTTTTTCCAAAATTCTAAAAATATTGCAAAAATTATGACAAAATCAAAAATTGAAACTTTTTTCAAAATTCTAAAAATATATATAAAATTCACAAATTCAAAAATTCTATTTTTTTTCAAAATTCTAAAAATATTGCAAAATTTATAACAAAATCAAAGATTAAACTTTTTCCAAAATTCTAAAAATATTGCAAAAATTATGACAAAATCAAAAATACATGCTTTTTTCAATATTTCAAAAACTATAACAAATTCAAAAATGTCCATGTCCAATTTCATTTTTAATTACATTACTATAAAAACAGCTTAATTTTTTCTTCCAAAAAATTGGCCTAAAAAAATAAATGAAATCATTTTTTTGACACACTTGACATTTTTTTTTTTGACAAACTTGGCATTATAAGTTTAATTCTCTAATTCTAATAACTCTCAATATTAATAATAAAATTTCATGTTATACAAATAATTAATTTTATTTTTTTTCTAAAAAATGGGTAAAAAAATAAATAAAAATCTTCTTTTAACCAACTGCGCCGATGTATTATCGGCACAGTTAAGGAGCAGCAGCATTTGAAGTGATGTTTAAAAACCTCGAATTCTTCCGCTGCTACCAAATTCATAAGTTGCCTTTTTATGTCGCTGAGCTGCCCAGAACTCGGTCGGTAGTCGATCGCTGTCAGATTTTATTTTTGTTTATGAGCCCATTAGCCTGCTTTACTTATATAATGTTTAAACCACTTTTTATTTGTTTTAAAATTTGGTGAAAGTCTGCGTATAAGCAACATTTATTCGTTGTTGTTTCTTGCTAAGATAGAATGAAAAATGTTGATACAATTATGAAATTTCATAAAATATAAAATTCATGAAAACTGATGCAATACTAGAAAACCCTAAGATTAGAGTTAATCTGAAGAATAAAATTAATAATTTATTCTTTATTTCTGATTAACAAAATAATCACAATATTTCCAAATTACAAATTCATTCAGAATTATGTACATAAGAAAATTTGTCGCACGACAACTATTTATTTTTATAAAAATGTCAATTTTTTGATTATTAATATATTTAAATGGTTGATTTAAATTAACATATATAATTTAATCGTTTTATGGTTCAAATATTAATAATTGGTTATTTTAAGGTAAACAATAAACTATACATTTATCGTCATTATTAATTATGTGAAAAACGTGTTTGTTGGATTAGACTGATTACAATACGGAAGATCGGCTAAATTTATATTATGACTACGGAGTGAGAATTATATCCGTGGGAAATTATTCTTTTGTGAAGTAATTCACGTGGAGAAAAGAGACAAATAATCATTTTATTTATTCTCAATAATAAGTATTAGTTACGTGATTGGCGGTTCTACGAATATTTATTTTATTTCAGGAAATTACACATATTACCATTTTGGCAATGATGTAGGCGACTGTCTACCAGTCGAAATTCAATTATTTGTTATTGGTGTGTGTACAATTATCTATAAATTAAAAATTACATTAAAATTTCCTTTAACTTATTGTTTCCATATAAATATTTATATACATTTGTTTCATTACTCACCTGAATATTTATTTATATATAAATTACCGCGTTTTGTTATTATAGGCTTGTCATTAATTTGACTGAGTGCACTACTTTATTTTAAAGATAACGATATGATGTTTATTACGATAAGTACGAGAGTCATCGGATATCTGTGTTTTGTTATTAATTATTATATATGGAAGTTATTTTGTTTCATTGTAAATAAATGAGTTTGTAATAATTAAAAGTCATTTAAGGTTATTTACTTTTTGTTCGAATGATTAACAAACTTATATAATATTCAGTAGGGGAAAGGTTGCGTAACACAATGAACATATAGGTATAGTGTTGTTTTTAACAGAAATATTCTTCAAAATAATGAGTCTCTATTACTGGACGCATATTATTTTGAAGCAATTAAAATACTTCGGTTTGAAAGGCTAAGTTTTGAAACCATGAAAAAAATTTCAAACACTATTTTTTATAAACGATCTACCTGTTGTGATTTTCTCTAAAGCTTTTGGACTTCAACTGATAGTCTTTTACTTATAAATTATTTAGTTTCAGTTATATTGAGTTATAACTAGTGATGCACCGGGTCCTAAAAATAGAAAAAGCCGGGTATCGGATACCACGCCTATATTTCATAATACTCGGTCCGGGTATTTGATTAAATTTTTTATTCACAAGCCAACCGAGAACTCTGTAAATGTTTAGCAATTTAATTACTTTAAAGGGTAAAAGTTTGAAAAAACCAGAATATGTATTCTTTTACATTAAAATTTATAGAATAAATTTTTAAGATGAATTGAGTTTGAATTAATTTCAAAAATTTCTGCATAACATAACAAATTTCATATTAATTTTAAAGTTTTAAGATTACGTTTAATCAGGGTGACTACCTCGCCGAGTTTGACATGGAGCCTCCGAGTTGCAGGCGTAGTAACTTTCGGGTTCCAGGTTTGACAACACACTCTCCGGATGACACAAAATTTTACCTATTGCCATGCAATAAATTTTTAAAATTTAATTTTTCTTCTATAAGCTAAAATAAAATCTTATGCCATCCCAAATCTTATAGATGATCTTACTGTCACCTGATTTCATAATTTTCTTACATTTCCTGTAGTTAATTTAGATGGTATTACATCCAACATTTTCAAACCGCACCGGAATCTACAATTTTACCGATGATACCGATTTTACCAATTTTACCGAACATTGCTTCGATCTCGTGTTACAACCACTAATGATAGAAATTTATTAATCAATTCTATCAATGAAGACCTACAACGTATAATATAATATGTGGAGGGTAATTTCGTTGAGTTGCAATCCAATCCAAACCAAAACCAAATAACCAAATGTTATCGTTTATGTCAGATGTAGCAACATCCTAGTAGGGATAAAGCAACATCATAAAACTTTCCTATTAAGATAAACAATGAGGCATCAAACAAAGACGACTGAGTTAAGTTAAACTTCTGGGCGCTGTCAATGAAAATAACATGAAATGGAACTTTGAAAGAAAAATTCGGTTACTATACAACCTATTTTGTGCGAACCGAATTTTTCCTGTCACAATAAACTCTAATTCGGTTGTCTCATCTTCAAAAATAAACAAACAAAAATGTGTTCAACTTAGACTTTTTAATTTTATTTTACCCGGTATCGGGTAGTAAAAAAATTGTCAGTTCCAGGTAACAACCGAGTAGTTCAAAATTGGACCGAGTATGCCGGATAACGGTTACTTGCCGGGTACTCGGTGCATCACTAGTTGTAACTTTCATCGTGCCAACAGTACTCATCTGCATGCACGACAATTTGGAACTGAAACTCGATCCATCTTCATTCGTACGTCTGTGCAGCAGCAAAATTGATTCCTGGTTTCAACAATGCAAACAATTTGAAAACGAATGAGTCTTCACCTTTTTGAATTAACTCTCGACTCAACTAGCATTTTGTTCACAGTCGATTTCATCAGAAATTATATATATAATTTTCCTATTAGGTTGAAATTTACTAGAAGCATATCCATTTTAGAGATATATATTATATACATATAATAGTTTATAAAATTTCACTATAGATTAGATATCGATTCTCGGCTTAAAGACCCAGTGAGTAATTATTTAGTTGGTAGTTGGTGTATGTATTGAATTTATTAAAATTAAAATATAATAATTTTTTTAATATTTTTCTTTGGAGTTTTTATACTAGCATCTTACTCAGAGGCAAACTCTATCCCCACCGTAGTAGTAAATGCCCTATTTGAAGTCTTTATACAACTGGATGCGATAAGTGCCAAGAAGTTGATACGGTATGTTGGTAAAGTACACAGTTAAAAAAAATTGAATTTGTAATGCAAATTGCTACACATATAGGTCCTACGGAAGTTTCCATTAGAAAACAATACAAAGCTTGCTATATAAAGTTAAACTAATGCTCTTTGCATCAATATTTAACAGAGTACTTGGAGAAAAATATAGAGCTTGTTGTTTAAAACTGTCTGTTATTTGCAATAAATAATATTACGTGCAACATTTTTTTTAGTATGACATTTTAATGCAAATTACATCATAATTTCGAGTTACTTTGATTATTACGCACCTGCCTAAATTAATCAAATTAAAATAAAAAAACGGAAAAAATTAAAACTTACATACCACCCTAATCACTATTATTATAGACTTTCAGCTGAGAAGCGATAACTAAAACATACATGAAACGATTTTAACTATATATTTCTAAAATGGATAATACTCTAGTGAATTTTGAAATTTTTATGTATTAAATTTTTAATGTATTAAATTGTAGCAAGGTGTATTAACACTTCTAGCTGTTCCATAGAAATAAATTATGATGCAAGAGTTGTTTTAAATTTTATAGATATGCATTAAAATTAGGTTTAACGCAACATTTACTTTACAATTCAATAATAACCTGCAACGCATAGCTCCTATTGCAAGACTTGCTTTAAATATTGCAGTTACTTTTTCAACTGTGTAGTATCGACCCGCAACCTAAGGGACCAAAGGTACCGCTCCTACTAAACATGGCAACCAGGTTTGCGGTATATAATAGCGGATAAGAGCCCGAGCGATAGCTCGGGTACCTCGACTAAACAGGACCCTTATAACAGTGCCGAAAAACGTGGCCTCTGAGTTAAGTATGGTCTTTTCCCCCATTTTTGATTTAGCCAAGTATGTATCAAAATTATGTTTGTTATGTCATGAACTGATATAAATACTTTGTGTCTCTTTAGAAAAATAAAAACACTTGCACCGTTTACGTTTTTTTTAACAACTATATATACCTTTCTTTTCCCACAGGCTAAATGTTTAAATCGTGTTAGCGGTTTCACTTCAAAACCACAAAATTATTAACAAACCTATTTGAAAGATAAAGGTTTTGTTCCCATATCTTTCACATTCCTTCAAAATTCAAGGATTATATCATTCATAATTATCAATTCATAAAAAAAATATTGGCATCAAAATTACGTATCTTAACTTCAACATAACATCTTATTACAACATATTTGTTGGTGTTTTTGTTCTTATTCATTCTAATGATCTGCTTTAGATTCATTGATATGTATAGTCTCCATAAATAAACCCGAAACAACAAAGAAGTTTGTTCAAAACTTAAAATAAGTATAATGTAAGTAGGTAGAGTTGAATTTCTTCTTATTGTTGTTTTGTTAGAATAAAACATTCTTTCTTATATATCTTGAAATAATAATATTTAAACAATTTTGAATGCACTTTCAAGCCATGTGAAAAGCAGGTATTAGAAGTAAATTAATTTTATAAAATTATACATATTTCATATTGTTTCACATAACTTTGATATGATATGTATGTATATGTTAAAAAATCATGCGAGTTCTGGTCGTGAAATTTATTCTTTCCGTAGTAAGAAATGAGTGAACGCAATGTGTCGCCATTTTAGAGATCAAATCATATCTATATTCTATTCATATAAAAATACGTCTCTGAGCAAGGATTGTAGATTTTCTGTTTCACCAAAAAAGCGCAGTCAGACTTTGAATTTTTTTAAAAAAACTCAACGAGATCAATGTTTTAGGTAGATTTCATATAAAAATCTACCTATTGCAATGGGCTTCATCTCGGAATTTCGGAAAAATTTTGATGCCAAACGACTATATGTGATAAGCGGAGATGGAAAAACAAAAAAAAAAAAAATTATATATATATATATATATATATATAACGATATGAGGTATAACGGAATTTAGCGGCACTCTCACGGTCGCATTTTTCGACCTACACCAAAATAATTTTCTGTGTATGTTTCGGCAAATAATGTCTTGAACAAGTTCGTGAACTGGCCATATCCGGGTACCGGTTAAGCGGCTAGAGCCTAAAAAGTCGAATAATCTAGGGCGCTATAACTTCCGTTTTAATAATAATATTTTAATAAAATTTAAAAATATTGAATATTTGAACCTTTTTCTATCATTTTTATCCAGATGACAACTTTGGCGTTTCAGGTTCCTCAAAAATCAGCTGTTTTAAAAATTTACTAAACTTTGCTGCCCTTGATCTAGCTGAAATGGCCAAGCTCATATTTGAAAACTTTTTTTCACGTACTTCAAATATAAATCTTTCCAGAATTTAAAAAAAAAATGATCCAAGTCCAGAGGTTGAGCCGCTAAGTTTGTTGAAACCAATACAAACGCAAACGGCTATGCTTTCATCATTTTTGAGTTTATGTTGTTTAAACTCCTATTTTCTCTTAGATACATTTTTCATTTATAACGTCAGAGATTTTCAACATTCTAACAAAATAGGTTCCAATTTTATAAGCATTATACTACACCTATTGTGTGAAAAATCTAAAGCCAGTGAATACCACTAAGAAAATTATAAAAACCGAAAAAAATTGAAAAATAAATAAATAAAAACACAAAACAAATCATATCTAAATTCATGCATACAATGGGCGCTTAAAAAATTAAGTATATGAAACGTATTTTTACTAATCAATTAGACTAAATAATTACAGATAAGTGTTAAACTTATAAACATTAAACAAAATAACCGTAATCCCAAACAACCTTAAAATAAATTTATTGTAGATAGATAAAACTACATACATCACCCCTAAAATCAAATTAAAGTTTTTTTTCTTTGTCTATTTAAAAAAAAAACAAAAATTGTGGGAAAATGAAAAGAAGGAGTTAAGTATTGGTTTTTGTTTATAGGTATTTGTTTTGTTTTCGAATTGTTTAAAAAAAACAACATTTGAATATTATGAGATTGATAATGTTTTTCTAATATTTTTTTAGCTAGATTTTTTTATAGGTAGATTTCATAGAAAAATTACATTTTCTATTTACCAAAATGAATTGCATTTTGGGTTAAACTAAATTTCCAAGCGGTTTTTAGAAGATTGCATATATTTAATGTGGTATTTACTTTTATGTAAGAAAATGTTAGTAAAATACGTGAAATAGAGAGATAATAGATCTGCAAATGGAAATGATAATTAAAACAATGTGTGTATGGAAATTGTTCTTAACTTGTTGAAAATATTGGTTGGAAAAAATGTTTTGCGTTGTTGTAGTTGTATGCACCTATATATGTGATGTATGCGTATGGATAGTTGTAATCATATTAGAAGCAAAAAATGGTTTAAAAAACCGTTGAAATTATGCAATGGTAATTATCACCTTATAATCGTTTCTAAATTAGTTTAAACTAGACTGTTAGAAGTGTTATTTGCAACAAAAATTATAAGTCAACAAAATAAGAATAATTATTTTAATTATTTGATATATAATTATTTAATGCTAAAGTCGTGTTTCAAATGTTTTCGGTGAAAATTTTCAACTTCCTACGAAAAACAACAAAAAAAAAAATCTTGTACTCTACCTCAGTGGCGGTAATTAAATTTTTTTAGGTAGATTTCGCATAATTTTAGTTAATTTTATATCTATTTTAATTAATTTTACATTCATTTCCATTAATTCACAATATGTTTTTTAAAATGAATTGTTAGTTTTATTTGTATCTAATGTTAGTTTTTTTTAAAGTAATCTGATAAATCCGATTCTAATTGCACACATAACTGTCTGATCCCGAAATCTACCTATTTCTAGCGGATATACCTGCCGCTCGGACTTTTTTTATTGAAATATTTTTTATAAATGTTGTTTTCAATGAAATAGAAGCAACTTTTTCTCATGACGAAAACACTTTGTTTTTCTTTTTGTTCATTTCTTTTTTTATCTTTTTATTTAGTTATATAGATTATTGAATTTAATATTGGTTGAATCTTAATTTACCATTGTATGATTAGATTATATTATGATTAAAGGACTATGCGATTTAAATTTGAAACTTCAACAAATTTACCAAAAAACACGAATTCTACAGAAAATTGATTGTGATTTTGACAAACATTCGTATCTTATTTTTTTAACTGCATTCTTAACTGATTTATGCCTATACATATATGATATCTGTTTTTTTGTTCTATTTTTTATATTATTTATTTATTAATAATCTTCACAATACAAACTAATTTACACCAACCGATTTAAAAATGTATCTAAAACAGTAGGAAAATTTTTTGTGTAGTAAAAAAATAATTTATTAAATTATAGATAGCTATTTGCTTAGGCAGATCCAAAGCCACTAACTCTCAATCCAACCAATAGTAATTGAATCATTTAATTTGGTTAATCAAAATAAAGTGCAAAAAATATTTGTCATGATTTTTTATATATGAATATAACCGCAGTTTCCGAGAATTACATTGAAAACAGTGTGAATTACATACGGAAGAGTTGAAAAGTCTTTGTAAATGTATAAATATATTGTTACGAATTTACGACTCTACATAATCGCAATGACGTACAAAACAAAATTGTATTCAACCTCAATTTCTCCTACACAATATTTACAAAAGTGAAGTCAACGTCACATCGTTTCCAAGAAAACGGGTCAAAGCAAAAACATTAAATAAATTTCTCGAGTTTTCGTTGTATAGAAATTTTTAGATTTACCTAGAATTTTTGACAAATTAAGCAGAATTATATATAGGAATTCTTTTTGCGAAATGAGAATTAGTTTAAAATTAAACTGCGATGATGTAAAGTTAATTTAAATTATACGGCGATAGTGTAACTAGTTTAAGTGGAATGTGATTATGTTTATGAAACGCTGTATTGTAAACATAAAACCGTGTAAATCAAAGTAGAGTATGTATGTAATAGTGAATAAAGTTTTAAGTGTTATTTACTTAACAGAAATATCTATCCAAAATATTAGGAATTTAGGATGCCGTGTTATTTAGGAAATTTCTACAATCAACTGTGAAGTTTTTAAAGCTGTTGAATATTTTTAATAAAGAAAAAAATATTGTGTTGTTTTTTCTTACTAATGAGTAATCAAATTCAGAAGGAGATTTGGGCATTGCGTTTATCGAATTGAGAGTAAGGCCAATTCGCAGTAAGGTAGAAAAACGTGACAATATTTTTGAGTAGAGGGTGGGAAACGGATGTATGTTTAAAGTAAAATATTCCGCGACCGTTACCATGTGCGAACTATGGAAATGGCCGAACCAAGTCCAACATGATAAGACTAAAATCGGCAGTAGTTGACGAAAATTTAAAATTATTTAAAGTGCCAGTGAATTCTGGCTACCCATTTCTTTTCCTATTGTACATAGGAGCAACTTTTAATGTGTCGAAAAAGAAAGTAAATCAGCACCTCAGGTGTTTACAAACAAACATATCAAAATGTTGTTTCAAATGAGAATCAGTATGATTTAAAATTGGAGATTGATTTTTTAACACTTTGAAGGTCTTCATCCCAACTACAGCCTACAGCTATGAAGCGGTCTTCAAGAAACGTTGGTAAAAAGATTCAATCATTATAAGAAAGATTTTATTAAATTTTGGGATGCATGGTAACAATCAGTCACGGGTCAACCATACAACTGGTGATTTTTCTTACACTATTTTTAAGTTTATTGGGATATAATAAAAACTTCGTATGTTAATCAGTTTTGATAAAACTTTAACAAAAGATGTACCGTATAAATTGCTGATCTTACTACTACGCTAAAATTTCTACAATGATCGTATTTTAGAAAAGGTAATACTATACCCGGTTTTTTATTAAGCGAAAATGACTAATATAAGTAGTATTCGTTTCTTATAATTGACAACAAAATTACTGAATTGACAATTCAACAAATCCCACCACACATTAAATTACAATTTGTGAAACTATGTTTGTCTGCAATTATATAGAGTAGAACTGTGCCATATAAGTGAGACACATTTTTAGTATACGGTGACCAGATTTTAACATTGGTAAAGCGGGACACCACATTGCCTTGGTGGGGCAGGGTGAGTTTCTTAATCAAAATTTTTGTCTATTATGGAGCAACCAAAATGTTCATAGAACGCAAAAATAGTCTTGTAATATATTTGTTTAAATTTCAACATAAGTACAATTTAGAATATAATAACTAAGGAAAATTATGTATAGTAGATAACATTCGATGTAATGCACGCATCAAAAAGTCAATTTTTAAATTGGTTCATTTTCGATCAACTTCATACTGGGATATGGGATATCCCTGGGATACCCTGGGATAATAGTAAAGGCAAAATAAAAATAACTGTGTTTTTAGAAAAATTTTAAAGCGTTTAGTTTAAGAACAGGGTGGTAAATTTTAAAGATGTGCACTCAGATCAAAAATTTTAGTTTTAAAATTAAAATTTTTAATCTGACGTGCCGACTTTTAAAAACTAATATCTTTAGAACAAAACCAAACACTTTACTCATCAGCGCTATCTTTAAAAAATTTATTTCATTGTATGATTATTAGTTAAGTGTAAGCAAAAGGTTTGCTATGCATTTTTTAGATAGGCCAATAAGCCAGTCAATTACCTTTCCAACACACACAAAACCGTTGATTTCGTGTGAGCCACTCTCTTGTAATTTGATTTCAAAGTCATCCTAAGTTTGAATTTCCAGAAAACTTTCGGACCCTCCTGTTCTCAAATTTATAACGCTTAAAAATGTTTCTAAATAACGCGTACTTTTTACTTCACCCATTTTACGTGTATGTCAAGTAGGAAATTGAACGGTCGCCAGCCGGTCGTCCAGATCACGTATTTCATCTAAAACTAAAATTTTTTGACCTGATATGCACATCTTTAAAAATTAATATCGGTAGAATAAACGCTCAATTAAATGTTACTATGTTTTAGCCTTTAGGGTAAGGCTGTTTTCTAAACGACGACTTATTTGAAACTTATTTATGTAGACTTACTTATTTACCGCCATTTTAAATAAGCATTTAAAAGCTATTCTAAATGATTTAGCTTTCTTATTTTGACAGCAACAAAAAGCAAATTCGAAAATAAATTTAATAAGAACGATTTATTTAATTTGATTAATTAAAGAGTTTACAAAACTTCTTTTTTTCATTTTAAATTACTACATTATTTTATTAGGGATCGAAAAAGATATTTTATTGCTTAAAACTATTTTGTAAACAAACATAAAAATATTTGACACTGTCAAATCGAATTAGATTTTTCTATGAAAAAAAAATTTCAAATAAGTCACCTATTTAGGTTACTTATTCAAATAAGTTTCAAATAAGTTTTGGTTTAGAATACAGCCTTAGGTTGTAACTTTAATTTGTAGAAACAAATTCTAAATATGCTTGATCTACGACATCAGTTCCATTTAAAAAAAAATTGTTTCTCAATATTTTTACAGTGAGAGCAAAAATTTTACTGTGAGTTTGCCGAGCGCATTTAAAGAAGATGGACGTGGATAAAACTCTCCGTCGTGATAAATATATATATATTTTTTACTTTAATAATTTACCATATTTAAAGTGTCTTATTACTCAATAAAATTTATCTAAAATGTGTTTCAAACCAAGTGCTTCAATAATATATAATATATAATATATAATAATATATAATAATAATAATATTTTAAAAATAATTTAATTTTTCTAATTAAAAGATTGAAAAAATCAGGAAAATAATTTTTTTTCTCTTGAAATTCTCGTAATTTATGGTTTTCAATTCGATACAACATTGTTGTGTCGTTGTTTATTTTTATTACTTTTTTTTCATTTAAAATTAAAATGAAATTAAACCGTAGTGATTTTAGTCGATGAAAATTATTAACATTTTTAAAAAGGTTATAGAATTTATCTGATTTTTGTAGTGTTAAATTAAGAAACGATCTAATCAACAAGTCGTGGTATATAAGCCGTGTTCGATTTGACTGAAACAACTGAAGCAACTGAAAAATTAAATGCAATTGTTGTTGTTTTTTCAGTTGTTTCAGTCAAATCGAACGCACCTATAGTTGGGTATAATTATGTAAGAGGACACTCTTACATTAAAAAAACAAATGTCAATTTTGTTGTAGTATTTCGAGAATATACATAAACATTTCTAATTGGAATTTCGTGTTTCTTGTTTTGATTAAAAAAAAAAATTTTGTTTGTTGATTTAGAGAAAATAAAAAAATTTATCAAAATGCCATTACCAGGAATAAATGAATGTAAATAAAATGGAGTATTTTAGTTTAAATTTCATAGTATAATTAATGAAAATGCAGATTTATTAGAAATAAAGATACAAATTTCGTCAACTTGAAAAGGTGTCATGGCGTGTGAAATATTATTCTTAAAAAACATTGATAACATTTTTGTTTCTTAAAAAAACTGATGGTTTGATATCTTAGGTTCGCTATTCGAAATAATTGAATTTCATATATATATATATATATGAGATTAGCTGAGATTTGGCATTAATTTAATTTAGTTTTAATAAATTTAATGAAAATAGAACTTCGAATTAATTAACTTTCTTTGATTTACAGCTACAGAATATAATACAAAAGGTATATATAAACATTGAAACTAGTTTTTAATGTTTATATATAACTTTCTTAAAACATCTTTCGTATTTCTATCAATTTTATGTAATTTGGAATAAATGAAAGGAAGTCTAAAAATACGTCTAAAGTATTAAAGATATCGTTCAAACAAATTTTATACATATATTCCATATTTGAATTATCAAAATATATATAACATATTTATATGAATTATCAATATATGTATATATGTGTATGTATGTGTGTATGTATGCATGTATGTATGTATGTGTGTATGTATATGTATGTGTGTATGTGTATGTATATATATGTAAGTATATATGTGTATATGTGTGTGTATATATATGTGTATGGATATGTATGTATGTATGTGTGCGTGTGTATGTATGTATATGTGTGTATGTATATATGTATATATATGTATATATATATATATATATATATATATATATATATATATATATATATATATATATATATATATATATATATATATATATATATATATATATATATATATATATATATATATATATATGTATATATATATGTATATATATGTATGTATGTATGTTTATATAACAATACCACATAAATTAGTATGTTGGACATAAGGTGTAAACTTCTTAATATGTATGTTTGCTGTTAATAAATATATGTAATATATATAGGTATATATGTATGTGCGTATATATGTGTATGTATGTGTGTATATGTATGTATGTGTATACATTTGTATGTATGTGTATGTATGTGTATGTATGAGTATGTATGAGTATGTATGTGTATGTATGTGTATGTATGTGTATGTGTATGTGTATGTGTATGTGTATGTGTATGTATATATGTATATGTATATGTATGTATACATGTGTGTATGTGTGTATATGTGTGTATGTATGTATATATGTACATATGTATGTGTATAAGTATATATATATATATATATATATATATATATATATATATATATATATATATATATATATATATATATATATATATATATATATATATATATATATATATATATATATATATATATATATATATATATATATATATATATATATATATATATATATATATATATATATATATATATATATATATATATATATATATATATATATATATATATATATATATATATATATATATTTATATATATATATATATATATATATATATGTGTGTATATATATGTATGTATGTGTGTATATGTATGTATGTATGTATGTATGTATATGTATATGTATGTTTGCGTATATGTGTGTATGTGTGTATATATGTATGTATGTATGTGTACATGTATGTGTATATGTATGTATATATGTATATATATATGTGAGTACATGTGTATATATGTGTGTATGTACGTGTATATATGTGTGTATGTGTATGTATGTGCATGTGTATATATGTGTATATATATATATGACAATGGTGAATGGTCGTCTTATCAACACTTGTTATAAGTGACAGTGTGAATTTTAAACTAAATTAATCTCTTAAATGATAAATATATAAGTATAACTAAATGTAGTGAAAACATTAATTGTAATAATCAGTTTTATATCTAATATAATAGTTTTAAAGTGTTGGTTTTAATAATTAAACTCTAAGGTAAGATTGCTTTCAAAAATGGAAAGATGTGGGCGACCAAGATGTAATCTTTCCTAAATGTAAAATTTATTAACTCTGATTTTTACTAGAAAACTAAATAAAGGTGTTATTGTGCTATTCGATTTTGTGTAAAATTTAAACCTACTTAGAGCTTAAACTAGCGAAATTTAGTTATTATTTCAAATTCAGTTTAAAATTTCATTTGTTGACATAATTTTATGTGATAGATTTATCTCTTTCTATTTATCCAAACATTATCCATAAAATCCAATAAGATTTTTGAACGATATCAACGAGCAGGGTTAATTGTTTTTGTTAAATTAATTCTTGTGTTTCAAGGAAAATTCAAAACATTCTTGCGTTAATTATATTATATAAAATAATGTTTTATAAAATTTAAATAAATACATTTCAAATAAAAACATCAAGTGAAAGATAATATTTTTATCCAATTCAATCCCAATACTTTTTTATATGAAATTCACTCAATTTTCAAAGGGGTTTTTTGTTTTTTATATATATGTACATAATATAAATGTTTTTAACCATAAATAACCATAAATAATTTTAACCATAAATATAATAACATGAATTCAGATTAGAGAGTGCAGAGGACTACAATTTAGTCATCATCCTATTATACTAATAAATTACATGAATAACAGGTTTCCGACTGGAGATTGCAGGCGAGAAATTTTAGATACGGGATTGCTGATTGGCGATTGCAGATTATATGTATAAGTGATTGTCCTTGTGATTGTCTCCTAACAGTAGTAGCTAGATACGATTTGCCAGGTGTCTGTAACCGGGTCGTTCACTCCTAACTTACAATTACCTACCTATCCTTACCTATTGTTATATGTAAAACGACTGTAGGAAGTGGCCCGGCCGTAATCCGGGAGTCTCGCCTAGTGCTTGGTCCTACAGTCCAATCAATCAATCAATCAAGTGAGAGCAAAAATTTTACTGTGTATTTTTTGTCCATTTCGTCGTCCACTGTCGAGTACCTTTCCAACGACGCATATAAACCCGTTGATATCGGGTCAGTCTTTCTCTTGCCATTTCATTTCAAATTCATTCTATTTCCTTGCATCCTTTCATAAATTCCTCAGGAAAATGTTAGTTTAAATCCTAATCTTAGGTGGCGCATGGTATCTTGGGATATTCTAAATACTAAATAATACTAAACATGCTTAAACTTATTTAAAAAAAAAATTTCGGAAAAAAAGCTTTCGGACCACCCTGTTCTCAAACTAAAGACTTTAAAAATTTTCATGAAACACAGATATTTTTCATATTATTATTTTTCAGACCTAAAGTTCATACCACCGATTTTTATATCATCGAATGGTTTTGAAATTGAAAAATCCCTTTATCGAAATATCATTGCACCGAAAAGCATTCAATAGAAAATTTAATTCATAAAATCGAAAAATCATAGTATCGAAATATAATATCGAAAATATTCGATATAATAAATAATTCATTATATCGGCAACTTATTCAAACGAAATATAGGTTAAAATGCAATAATTAAAAATATACTTTTTTATATGTTTATTTTTGGCTATCTGATATTTGAATTTACAATATTCCTAGCACTGAGTAGGGCATACCCTATATTTCGACATATTATGGTTTTCAATATTTTTCACTGTTTGTGTGCTTTTGTCACTTTTGAATTAAAATGCAATAATTAAAAATATACTTTTTTATATGTTTATTTTTGATTTTTCATTTTATTAATAATAATATTTCTTCCTTATAGTAACAATTGTATTTGATTTTTATTTTTATTGAAAATCGATTTCGACTACCGTCATCATCAGTTCTTAAATTATTATTCATGATGATGATGACGGTAGTCGAAATCGATTTTCACTAAAAATAAAAATCAAATACAACTGTTACTATAAGGAAGTAATATTATTATTAATAAAATTAAAAATCAAAAATAAACATATAAAAAAGTATATTTTTAATTATTGCATTTTAATTCAAAAGTGACAAAAGCACACAAACAGTGAAAAATATTGAAAACCATAATATGTCGAAATATAGGGTATGCCCTACTCAGTGCTAGGAATATTGTAAATTCAAATATCAGATAGCCATACTGCAGATTAATTATTATATTGATTTATATTATTCGATTTAACTGATTTATTTCTATACATTCATTAAATTTTAGGTAGATTTCATATAAAAATCTACCTATTGCAATGGGCTTCATCTCGGAATTTCGGAAACATTTTGATGCCAAACGACTATATGTGATAAGCGGAGATGGAAAAACAAAAAAAAAAAAAAATTATATATATATATATATATATATAACGATATGAGGTATAACGGAATTTAGCGGCACTCTCACGGTCGCATTTTTCGACCTACACCAAAATAATTTTCTGTGTATGTTTCGGCAAATAATGTCTTAGACAAGTTCGTGAACTGGCCATATCCGGGTACCGGTTAAGCGGCTAGAGCCTAAAAAGTCGAATAATCTAGGGCGCTATAACTTCCGTTTTAATAATAATATTTTAATAAAATTTAAAAATATTGAATATTTGAACCTTTTTCTATCATTTTTATCCAGATGACAACTTTGGCGTTTCAGGTTCCTCAAAAATCAGCTGTTTTAAAAATTTACTAAACTTTGCTGCCCTTGATCTAGCTGAAATGGCCAAGCTCATATTTGAAAACTTTTTTTCACGTACTTCAAATATAAATCTTTCCAGAATTTAAAAAAAAAATGATCCAAGTCCAGAGGTTGAGCCGCTAAGTTTGTTGAAACCAATACAAACGCAAACGGCTATGCTTTCATCATTTTTGAGTTTATGTTGTTTAAACTCCTATTTTCTCTTAGATACATTTTTCATTTATAACGTCAGAGATTTTCAACATTCTAACAAAATAGGTTCCAATTTTATAAGCATTATACTACACCTATTGTGTGAAAAATCTAAAGCCAGTGAATACCACTAAGAAAATTATAAAAACCGAAAAAAATTGAAAAATAAATAAATAAAAACACAAAACAAATCATATCTAAATTCATGCATACAATGGGCGCTTAAAAAATTAAGTATATGAAACGTATTTTTACCAATCAATTAGACTAAATAATTACAGATAAGTGTTAAACTTATAAACATTAAACAAAATAACCGTAATCCCAAACAACCTTAAAATAAATTTATTGTAGATAGATAAAACTACATACATCACCCCTAAAATCAAATTAAAGTTTTTTTTCTTTGTCTATTTAAAAAAAAAACAAAAATTGTGGGAAAATGAAAAGAAGGAGTTAAGTATTGGTTTTTGTTTATAGGTATTTGTTTTGTTTTCGAATTGTTTAAAAAAAACAACATTTGAATATTATGAGATTGATAATGTTTTTCTAATATTTTTTTAGCTAGATTTTTTTATAGGTAGATTTCATAGAAAAATTACATTTTCTATTTACCAAAATGAATTGCATTTTGGGTTAAACTAAATTTCCAAGCGGTTTTTAGAAGATTGCATATATTTAATGTGGTATTTACTTTTATGTAAGAAAATGTTAGTAAAATACGTGAAATAGAGAGATAATAGATCTGCAAATGGAAATGATAATTAAAACAATGTGTGTATGGAAATTGTTCTTAACTTGTTGAAAATATTGGTTGGAAAAAATGTTTTGCGTTGTTGTAGTTGTATGCACCTATATATGTGATGTATGCGTATGGATAGTTGTAATCATATTAGAAGCAAAAAATGGTTTAAAAAACCGTTGAAATTATGCAATGGTAATTATCACCTTATAATCGTTTCTAAATTAGTTTAAACTAGACTGTTAGAAGTGTTATTTGCAACAAAAATTATAAGTCAACAAAATAAGAATAATTATTTTAATTATTTGATATATAATTATTTAATGCTAAAGTCGTGTTTCAAATGTTTTCGGTGAAAATTTTCAACTTCCTACGAAAAACAACAAAAAAAAAAATCTTGTACTCTACCTCAGTGGCGGTAATTAAATTTTTTTAGGTAGATTTCGCATAATTTTAGTTAATTTTATATCTATTTTAATTAATTTTACATTCATTTCCATTAATTCACAATATGTTTTTTAAAATGAATTGTTAGTTTTATTTGTATCTAATGTTAGTTTTTTTTAAAGTAATCTGATAAATCCGATTCTAATTGCACACATAACTGTCTGATCCCGAAATCTACCTATTTCTAGCGGATATACCTGCCGCTCGGACTTTTTTTATTATATAATTTTCGATTGCCGAGGAAATGGCATATTAAAATTAAAGTATGGTTTTTGGCAATAATTCATAAAGCGAATTATTTCCAAAACACATACTTTAATTTTAATATGCATTTCCTCGGCAATCTAAAATTTAGTAATAAAAATATTTTTATGAATGTGAATAGAGCACGAGCTCGCGACGGCCAGACTTTCGTTATTTTATAAAAGCTGAAAGTTTCTCTGCGCATACCCCCTACTCAGGTAGGAACGATTATCGACATATGAAGTTTGGATCATGGTAGCTTTGGCAGGGAGCAGATAACAAAGGGGCCTCCAAAGTTTCGTGAAAGTATAAAAGGTAATTTTTTTTATATTTTGTCGGATAGTATTAGAAGTCACGTCACTCATTGCCAGTCACTTACTATCGTGGTAACCCACTGCCAGACACCCATAAGCTTTAACAAATTGATAAAGTTTAAGGGTGTCTGACAGGGGGCTGCCACGATAGTAAGTGTCTGGCAATGGGTGACGTGACTTCTAATACTATCCCGAAGAATATATAAAAAAAATACCTTTTGTACTTTCACGAAACTTTAGGGGCCCCTTTGTTACCTGCTCCCTGCCAAAGCTACCATGATCCAAACTTCATATGTCGATAATCGTTCCTACCTGAGTAGGGGGTATGCGCAGAGAAACTTTCAGTTTTTATAAAATAACGAAGGTCTGGCCGTCGCGGGCTCTTAGTCTACAATATAAAGGTGCGTTCGATTTGACTGAAACAACTGAAAAAACAACAACAATTGCATTCAATTTTTCAGTAGTATCAGTTGCTTCAGTCAAATCGAACACGGCTTAAATCAATATTATAATTAATATATATAAACTACGGATATCTGAAATTTAAATTTACAATATTCCTAAGACTGAGTAGGGCATACCCTATTTTTCGATAGAATGATTTTTCGATGTAATGAATAATATCAAATATTATATTATTATTGTCAATATTACTTATATCAAATATTTTCGAGGTTATGATATTTCGATAATATCATTGTTTATTCGATTTTAAGATTTTCAATCATCTGATTTTTCGATATATCCAGCACAACGAAAAAATTTCGGTGCAACGATCTTTCGATGCAATAACTTTTCGACAGTGTGAATTTTTGGCGTTATGATTTTCGATGTTATTTTCGGTTATTTGGTTTTTCAATAGTACTATATTTTTTATTTTTCGATTTATTGATATTTTTCGAATCGTGCTATATATCATCGAAAAATCATACCCTCGAAATTCGTTGTTATTTGGAAACAATTTGATTGAATGAATTTTTTCCAAAAGCTATGCTTTAATTTTGAATATGCCATATATACTGCGGATATCTGCTATTTAAATTAACAATATGCCTAACATTTAATATGGTTTACCCTATTTTCCTATTGAATGACTTTTCGATGCAGCGATTTATTCATTATATCGAATATTTTCGATGTTATGATATTTCGATAGTATGCTTTTTTATTCTATTTTACGAACTTCGATTAAACGATTTATTAATAAAATTTTCGATTATTTGATTTCGGGTGATTTGATATTTTGATGAAATGAATTTTTGGTGATATGATATTTTGATCTAATGATTTTTCAATTTCAAAACTATTCGATGATATGAAATTTGGTGGCATAAACTTTCGGTCTAATGATTTTTGGTTCTATAACACGATTTGATGATTTGATTTTTCGATGTTATGATGTGGATCACGAATTCCATCAGTAGGTATTATATTGTTACGTTTTTCCAACTTTACTTCGAATTGGCCTAACTCACAATTCGATAAACGCAATTCCCAAATCTCTTCAGAGTTCGATCACTGATTAGTAAGCATAAACAACAGGTTTTATTAAGTATTCAACACCTTAATTGTTCCACAACAACAGGAAAACAATACAGCAAACAATATTCCTGACTAGAATATTCTTTCAACAGCTTCAGAACTCCAACGGTTTATTGTAGAAATTTCCAGTTCACAACGTTCAAAATAATACACAAAATATTTCTACTCAATAACACCTATACCTTTATTACACTTATAACTTTACACAAAAACTAATTTAAAGATCACTTTTATAATTTTAATTTCACTATCGCAGGTTTAAAATAAAACTATAATTATGTCTTGCAAGTTATCCCTCTTTATATACGATTTTGCGTTATCTAGAAATTTCGAGGTCACTTTTAGAAACCTTTAGAAAATAGTAGAATATTCGATTAATTTACGTTATGCTGATTTGATTCATAAAATCATTCAATTTTATATTGACAATGACCCTAATTCTAAGAACAGGACAACAACAACAACATTATTTATTTCATTAATTTGTTGTAGTATTTTGTTGATTTAATTTTCCTGGATGTGACCGTAATCGTCTCGATTTTTCTGTAATCGTCTAGATTTTTCTGTAATCGTAACAATATGTATTATTGTTTGGCATATTGGCATATTATATAATTTTTCACAAAAATAATTCTACATAGCTGCTAAAATTTGGGGTATGTCTTCTTGTTCAGCGCGAACGAAAACACGCATGTCAAGTTTTGGTTCATAGTGGTTTGCAATCCCAGGATTAGCGCCTTATGAATCCCGAGATCCTGGGATTCTTAAACTGTAAATCCTGGTATCCTGGGATTTAAATTTTATGAATCCCGTAGTCCCGGGATTCATAAAACGTTAATCCCGCGATTTCTATTTCTAAGTACAGCCCTTTGTAATGCAAAATTAATACATTTGAGTGAATTATGTTTAGTAGATTTTAAAAGGTCATAAAATTTGTCTCAAGGATTTGTTAAATTATATTTTACATATAAAACGACTTTCTAATTCTCAACACTTAATTGCGATTTTTCTGATGTCCACTCTTTATCTACCGTAGGCAAAAAGTGTGCAATTGCAGCATTAATTCCTAATAGGGGCAGCGCGTATTCCACAATTTTTAGTGCATTATTGTATGGAACATGGTTTGTTTCAAAATGATGACACGTTTCTAACCATATGTTCTCCATTTGTATTGTGATTTTTGCTAAAACAATATATTCCCTCTCGTTCTTCGTCATTCCCAAACTTGTCGTGCATTTTTTACAAAAATCGGAACATTTTAAAAACATCGTAGGACGCGGGAAAAAGGTTAAAAATCGGGACTGTCCCGCCAAAATTTGGAAGAGAAGCGCTAAACAATGCATCCGTATCCATTTTTTGCAAGCGTCTAATGATCTGCACTCTACAGTATTTGAATATGACATGAAACTGATTAGTTTTTTTTAACGATATTGAACAAAGTGGTGGAGATCTGCGGATGCTCCGCAGATCTCCATTTTTTAAAACTTCAATAACTAAAATACCTAAGCATTTAGTAAGATTCAACAGTTCTATACATCCTAACTTTCGGTTCATCAACGTTTTTATCCTTAATACAGCCTACAATTATGAAGCGATTTTGATAATAATTATGTAAAAGGTTTCATTTGGTACGAGAAGACACTGACTATGTTTTGGGTCGAGGGAATACTAAAGTCGAGAGAGTTCAACAAAGGGTCGATTTATCATACAACAGCTGAATTTTTTCACCGATTAGTTGATTAGTTTTTGAGCAATTTTAGTTTTTTTAGCAATATTGAGCCAAGTTTGACTGATTAGTTTCTGAGCAATATTTGGCAAAGTGACCTCCGGAACATGTGTTTATTTGAAACTTCAATAACATCAATAGTGACCATAGCATAGTTTTTTAAACATGGAAATGTACTTATTTTATGGAAATTACGATGTTCGACTGCCTATGAACTGCTCGATATGACTCTAAGACCAGAATACAGTGTACACAACATAAAGATTCTCAACTCTTTTCACTCTAATCCAGATATAAGATAACTTCTCCACATTTTTTAGAAGTTAAGCATCCTGTTCATTCAGCTTCATGAAATATTAAGTAACTATGTATTTGGTGAGGAATTTGCGAGCCAATATTTTAAAATTTTTTTACGAATAAATAAGAATGATGTATTGGGATTGTTTGTTTTATTTTAACCATAGTTTTTTATGGTTCTCGGAGACTGGATATATCGAAAACAATCATTAATTAAATTATTTTGGTGCAATATTTGCTAAAGCTCTAGGTATTCATGTAACACTTGATGTTCCTTTAAACATTTAACAAATTTTCGTAAGAGGTTTATCATTAATTGAACGCAATTAAACTCAAACTTTAAATTTAAACAGACAAATTGTGAATATCTTTAGAATAATTTATATTAAAGGAACTGACAATTGTTTATCATTACTGATAGTTGATATGTTAAATCGTGACTATAAAGTAGAAATATATAACCATAAATAAATCAACTTTGCTGTTTAGTTGTTGTGTTTTGTACACGTGTTTACATATGTAATTACGTAATAATCATAATCAACCATGACTCCAACCGACAATAGTACATTATGATGCTAGGACGTAAAGCTAAAGATTTTGGACGGATGTGGAGTTTATCCGCCCACATTAAGTCCAAAATAGCTTACGTCCGTGCATCATATACTATTTTTTATTCGCCGCAAGCAAAATATTTTAAGAAAAGTTGTTTATTCTAAATTAAAATTATAAATTTTCATAAATTTTAAAATAAAAATATGTGGAACAAGTAACCTTTGAAAAAATATTTATTATTTTTTCCAAATTCTATGACAACAAATGATAACAACTATTTTAATTGGATAATGAAATTTTGAATTTGCGGGTTGCTTTGATAAAAAAATTTATTTTTCATAGAATTTAACCAAATACAAATGCTTTTTACTTTTTTGGACGTAGCTATGACGACAAAATAAATAGTTGAAAAGTGATACTTTAAAGCCGCAAATCACAGTAATAAAGTAACACTTTAATATATAGGCGAATAAAAAATATTTTAGTTTAACAGATTTTTAGTGTAACCTATCCAAGATGACATTTTAAATAAAGTCTGGCGTCTTCATAATTGGGGACCTACCTTAAGAATAATCTGTTGATTGATATCAAGCGAATTCAGCCATTCATTATTGTTCCTCGTAAAAAGCGATACAATGTCGAAGGAAACCAGAGCTTTGAACATTTTTTAATTACGTCAAACAGGCCGTTTTGTTTTTGTCAGCCTTTGTCGTAGAGTTTCAGTTCAGTTTTTTAGAAATACAGCCTACGAGAATTTCTAGAAAAGGGAGGTTTTATAGCTTTTGGTATATAATTAAAACAAAAACAAATAATTCTCAACTTTCTTAGATATAATTTCGTGTTTAAAATTATTTATAGAAAACAAAAAATGTATTATTACTCAAAATGATATATGTTTGAGATTATATCAATGACATAAAAGTTGTAGGAAGAAATGCACATAAAATTAGGATTGAAAGCAATATTTCTTTATCGTTCAGTTTCTCGAAATAGATACTTTTAATTTTAGATTTCTTTTCTTTGTATTCCATTAAAAAAGTACACAAACCCCTCACTGTTATTTTCTTTTCATACAAAATAAAATTTGTTACTAAAAAATTATGTGTTAAATTTATTTATTTATTGTTATTCTGCTTGACAGGCTTATGTCATTTTTTCGAATAAAACTTAAAATTTTGTCATACATATAATAAAATTGTTCATGGATTAGGTATTTGTATACATACTTTTAAAAGAGGGATCAAAAAGTATATTGCACCTAAATGTCGGTGTTATGAAAGAAAATTAATTTCTTAACTAAACAAAATAGTTTTTTTAATTCTTAAGGTTTAAAATAAGTCTAATAATAAATCTATATGTCAATCAACGAAAAGAATTAGTTTTTATATTTTTACTTGGTTATTTATATTTTGTTCGATAATGGAATTTTTATGATACAATTTGATGTTAACCTTACTTAGATAAATAAAATAGATTATGACATAACAGAGACATACTTTTCGTTCCAGTATGGAAGGATCTGCTTTCATTGTATTAGGAACATTGCGTGATTTCTATTTTGCTCATTCAAGTCATCAGTTTTGTTAATCTCGAACCTATCTCTTAATAGAAGACTGTGACAGTTAGCGTTGAAACTAAGTAACGATAGATAGGGTTTTCTGGCATACCTGTAACCACTACCAAATCACTACCACTGGTTTGACTGAGATTAGTATAACACTGTTAACGAAATGCCCATAAAACTTTGCCTATACCTTCCCAAAATAATTACGAAGTCACTTATTATAATAAATCACTAATTTGTAATGTGTTATAATATTATTATTTGTCTATGACTAAACAAAGTTAGACTTTAAACAAAAAAACATTTGTTAAAAACTTTAACACAAATGAAGTTGTGGCTATTACTATTTTAATTTATTGTGGAAAGCAACAACAAAAATAATATGTATTTAGAGTTTATAGTTTACACGATATATATCGTAGTGTACTACTATACTACTATATAGTAGTGTTCAGCTTAACAACTGAGAATTATGTTAATTATGTTAATTCAAATTGATATTTTTATACTGAAAAGCTTTATTTATCTTATGGCCAATACTCATCCAACAGCACGAGCGCATAAACTCTTATCTGTATTGAGTAAGCGTTTTGCACAACCTGCTAAATAAAAATCATCATAATGACAATCGCAGTTTTGCCTAAAATAAGATACAATACGAAAATAATTAACTTTCGGCATACTATTATAATTAAAGGTATCTTTGGCTGCATTCTAAACCAAAACTTATTTGAAACTTATTTGTGGAGACTTACTTATTTGACTCACCTAAATATGTAGGTGACTTATTTGAAATTTTTATTTCATAGCAAAATCTAATTCGATTTGACAGTGTCAAATATTTTTATGTTTGTTTACAAAATGGTTTTAAGCAATAAAATTTCTTTTTCGATCCCTAATAAAATAATGTAGTAATTTAAAATGAAAAAAAAGAAGTTTTGTATCTTTAATTGATCAAATTAAATAAATCGTTCTAATTAAATTTATTTTCGAATTTGCTTTTTGTTGCTGTCAAAATAAGAAAGCTAAATCATTTAGAATAGCTTTTAAATACTTATTTAAAATGGCGGTAAATAAGTAAGTCTACATAAATAAGTTTCAAATAAGTCGTCGTTTAGAATACAGCCTTTGAAGTGAAGAATAGGCAAGGTAAACATTTTCGTGCGCTATTTGCATATGTGAAGGACATTTGCACCTAGAAATCAAATCTTTCCTTAAACTATTTTCAAACTCTTACTCCCTATCTAGGTTAGGTGTAATGTCTTCTAATCTTATATATCTTTTCTTTTATTTTTTATTTCGAGGAGATAGATATACATTTTAAATGGTCTAACGAAAACATTTTGTTTTTGTTGAGGAAGATCAAGGAAAATTTTTATAGCCTTGAAAATAACGTTAAAAAAAGGTTTACATTAAAATCAGCGTGTCGTTTAGAGCTAAAAGGGTAATAGATACATGGAGCAAATTGAATCCAAATGCGGAAAGCCATGATAAAGCAATACAAAGAAATCAAAGACAACAACAACACCACAGGAAGGAACAGGAAGTTTTGGCAATATTATGGACAAATTACATACGCCATTATTTGGATTAAAAAAAAAGAAAAATGTGAAAAGGTCAGTGGAAGTTTTCAGAAGTAAAAAACTGAAGCTTTTGGAGGAGCACAATAAAATAATGGCTGATTATGTGGATTATTTCAAAAAAATTAATCCACTCGTGAATATATAATTTAGTCAAATTTGTAATACAATTTGATCCAATTTTCTTTAGTTTATTTATCATTTTATTTTATTTGTATACACAGTTAAAAAAAAATTGAATATATAATGCAAATTGCTACACATATAGGTCCTACGGAAGTTTCCATTACAAAACAATACAAAGCTTGCTATATAAAGTTAAACTAATGCTCTTTGCATCAATATTTAACAGAGTACTTGGAGTAAAATAAAAAAGCTTGTTGTTTAAAAATGTCTGTTATTTGCTTTAAATAAATTACGCGCAACATTTTTTTATTATGACATTTTAATGCAAATTACATCATAATTTCGAGTTACTTTGATTATTACGCACCTGCCTAAATTAATCAAATTAAAATAAAAAAATTACAACGGAAAAAAATAAAACATACATACCACCTTAATCACTATTATTATAGACTTTCAGCTGAGAAGCGATAACTAAAACATACATGAAACGATTTTGACTATATATTGCTAAAAGGGATAATACTCTAGTGAATTTTGAAATTTCATTAATGTATTAAATTGTAGCAAGGTGCATTAAAACTTCTAGCTGTTCTATAGAAATAAATAATGATGCAAGAGTTGTTTTAAATTTTATAGAAATGCATTGGAATTAGGTTTAATGCAACATTTACTTTACAATTCAATAATAACCTGCAACGCATAGCTCCTATTGCAAGACTTGCTTTAAATATTGCAGTTACTTTTTCAACTGTGTATATGGAATTAATATAAAAATTTGAATTTGTCTCAAAATAGAGAGTTTGTTAACTGGCTGCGTTTTCTTTGTGCAGGTATTGCCCCGTCACCCGTAAAACTCTCATCATCAAAGATTTCGCCTTCGATGCCGTTTGAGCCATCAATATCATCTGTAGATTTAAACCTGTCGTTACTATCAATGCAAAAATTATGCAGAATGCAACACACTCCTATATACATTGGTATAAGTTGAGTTTTTTTACTTTCTATAAATTTTAAGCGGCGAAAACGACCCTTTAGCATCCCAAATGCGCGTTCGATCACAACGCGACATTTAGAATGAACCGTATTATATATTAGTTCTGCTTCACTCAAAAACCCGTTATTTTTATATGGCGTCATAAGCCAAATTTTTAGGGGTAGGCTGAATCACCAAGGACAGGTTCTGCCTCATCCATCTGACTTACTCCTGTTGAAATTAAACTATAATGTTCTTTCTGTATAAAGGTTTTTTTTATCTTACTCACCTGAATTAATTTGATTTTCTAAATTGGATCTGTTCAATACCCTGGCATCATGCAACGACCCTACTCCGCCCCACATAAAAGCTGGTAAATTTTAGAGTTTGGTCCCATATAGCTTGAAGCTTTATAGAGAGAACCCTTTGCGATTTATATAGGCATTTGCATGCTCAAAAGGTGCGATTATTGGGATCTTAGTCCCATCGATGGCTCCAACAATTCCTAAAAAATAAAGTTAAGTGTATAATTTTAGTATAAAAACTAAACTACAGAAAATAGACTTACCATTGAAAGAGTGTTTATTTAAATAAAATAATTTGGTCACCCTTTTTCGAAAAATAATTTGTAAATCAAATAAATTTGTTGTTTTTTCAAATAATTTTTTTTGTTATCTACAATATTTTTGGTAAACTTACAAAAAAAAGTGTGATGTATATATATAAAAAATTCGTAAAATTTACTTAGTTTTTTTTTTGAGTGTGAGAAAATTTGTCTAACCATTCTTCCTGAATTGATCTTTATCACTCCAAACAATTGCAGACAAAAATTTAACATGTTAACTGACTCGTTGCAGTAGAGTACGATCAAATTAACCGAAAGCATAAATCACCTACCGATAATTGTACGCCTGTGTAGAGATTGCGAAATATTTTGGATAACTTGAACTATCTCTCTTGGAACCGTCGCACAAGTTATAGACGAAATAAATATTATCCAATTTTTCTGGTACAATTTTGGCATATTTTAGGGTTCCGTACTTTAAAAAAGTAAAAACGTAACTGGTGAGACTGGTGTCCGTCCGAATTTCTACATAATCGATTTTTCCACAAACTGTAAGTAATATCAGTTTAAACATTTTTACAATTGAATCGAAAATTTCGAAAAGAGCTCATCTCGGATGTTTGAAATTTTACAGGAGATACAAAAAACCGAATTTCTTTTGAACAGTTCGAATTAAGAAAGCATTATTTTTTTCTCTAACGGCTAATAGTTGTGTTGAATCAGTACATACTAAAATAGTTTCTTTGAATGAAAGTGTGTTGGGGAAAACGGCTGTTACAGTTTTATGAGATGGGTCCTTTTCGAAATTCATCCAATGACTTAGATGGTTTTAGTAATAAAGCGGCATTATGAAAGAATGTGTATTCAGAGAAAGAAGAAATTTGGAATAAAAATTAATTTTGATTATGTCATATGAAAGGTGATTTTTTTGTAGTGCAAAACAGTTTTTTTGTTAATTTTCGAAAGCGCAGTTTTCGAATTATTTTCGAAAATGTGAAATATGTTTTTGTCCCCTCCCCTTGCCTACGAACATTAAAAAAAATTCACGGGTGTAGAGAATTTCCTAAATCGAAACTAAACTTTTTTTTGGTTATGGTTTTTTTTTTGATCATGTCAAGTGGGGTGTTATATGAAAAGTGAGTTTTTTTGTAGTGCGAAACAATTTTTTTTGTAATTTTCAAAAGCACCGTTTTTGGCTTATTTCTAAAATTGTGTTTAGGAGAATAGTAGATTCTTGTATGAGCTTAGAATGAAGGCAATTCTTCACGAGGATGAAGTTTCCCGAAACGAGCGTAGCGAGTGGAGGGAATCATTCGAGTGAAGAATTGCCATCATCCTAAGCGAATACAAGATGCTATTTTATCCACGACTGTAAAATATTTCGTTTAATTTCCAGTTTTCATGCAAAAATTTGTATCGCCATATTGAAATAAATACATCAAAGATAGCGAAGAACAAAACAAGTTTGTTGTTTAATTTGTTAGGGGAATATTTAATAAACTATAGAACTGTTAAAGAATTTTAATCAAATTCACTAGTTGTGGAATGAATACAATTCATAAAAACTATTCTCGTAGAATAATATATGCACGGAATTAAACACAATTTTTGTAATAATTTGATTACGTTTGGTTGACGTTCGTTTTATGTGATTATAGGTTAGCAAGCAACAACACCTTGAACAGACCTGAACATTTATTTGAGTTAATTTTAAATGTCAATTTTTGACGGTTTAACCTTTTTAGGGTTCCGTACTTTAAAAAAGTAAAAGTGGTACACTATTGGTGAGACTTCGGTGTCCGTCCGAATTTCTACATAATCAATTTACTCACAAACTATAAGCGCTATCAACTTGAAATTTTCCACAGTTCTTAAACGTGTTTTCCCACGCCTACTGATAACAAAAAAAATCAAATATTTGTTTTTATCTATATTTTATGAACATAGATAAGGAGATAGTAAAACAAAAGTTTTTTGTAAGGAATCGAGAGTTTGGTCTAGAAAAATCGGAAAAGTTCAAAATATTTCAAAAAAAAATTTCAATGATTTTTCGACTGCTTAGTTTTTTTGATATTGCCAAAAACGAGTGTTGTTTTTCCTGTCCCCCTCCTCCCCCCCCCCCCCCCCCCCCCTTTTAACTTCGAACAATACCAGGGTTGCATTGATTTAAATCATTTGATTTAAATCAGTGATTTAAATCAGATTTAAATCAACTTGATTTTTTTAAAAAAATCATTGATTTAAATCAATTGAAGAAATTTCTAAAATTCTAAGCAAATTCAAAATAAAAATTTGATTTTTTTTGGTAAAATGTTTTGTGGTAGGAATTTGAACATGTAGTTGTGACTACACATAAAAACCTAAGGAAACAAGATCCCACAACAACAAGCGTTCTAACAAGATGATGAACGAGATGAGCTCACGATTTTTTTAACCTATATCTGAGCTATCTTCACCTGACCAACAGCATCTGTATCACGTGACGCTAAGACAATTGCATCGTGCTTGCGACTGAGAATAATTAAGATGTTAGCCTATCGTCGTAAAACTTCAACAACAAAGCCACAGATTAAACCACAACTAGAAATATTATTGACAAACCCACATAAAATGCATATGAACAGATTCTAGAAATGAATCTAGAAATAATAAATAATTACATATCAAATAGAGTATTAAATGCAAATCAGTACAACCCGCTTACGAAAAAAAAACGTTTCCACTAAAAAATATCGTTACTATTAAGATCTTGATAGTTTTTTAAATCCTTAACACTTTCCTGACACAAGTTATAAGGAGTTGTTCCATATGACTTGCCGTTTAGTTTACCAGTTATCTACATGTCCGAAAAACTTTTCGAATCTGCAGAATTGGATATCTCTGACATCACTCTAAAGCAGTGACAAAGTATCTTAGTTTAGCAAGTAACGCTTTTCATGTCTCTAGAACAACAATCAGTATTTTAGTATAAAAATCTAGTAAATAAAAACTGTTCCTTTACTTTTATCTAGCCTTGCATTTCAAAAAATATAACCAAAGCTAATGATTTATATAAAGTAGTTAACGTACCATAAGAAATATACAATTTCTTCAAAAATTAAACTAAATTTTTTTAAAAATCAAAAAAATCCGATTTAAATCAAAAAAGCGATTTAAATCAAATAAATCCGATTTTTTTGATTTTTTTAAAAAAATCAGATTTTTATGCAACCCTGAACAATACACAAGAAAAAATTTGAAAAAATTTATGGCTATGGGTATTGTTGTAAAGATTAAACAAAAACTATAGCGGTTGGCTCATCCTTTCAAATGTGTTTCTGAGGGAGTTGAGAGTGGAAATTTTGAAAAAGAATAGTTTTTGACCTTGTTGAGTAGGGCGTCATATGAAAGGAGATTTTTTTCTAATCCAAAACAATTTTTCTTGTAATTTTCAAAAGCGCAGTTTTTGAGTTATGTTAAAAAATGTGAAAAAAATTTCCTCTCCTAAAAATTCATAGTTATGGGTAATGTGGTAAAGATTGAATGAAAACTATAGCGGTTGGCTCATAAATTCAAATGTTATTTTGAGGGGGTTGAGGGTGGAAATTTTGAAAAAAAAAATATTTTTGGTCTTGTTGAGTGGGGTGGGGTGTCATATGAAGGGTTGATTTTTTTATAGTCTAAAACAATTTTTTTTTGTAATTTTCAAAAGCCAGATTTTGAGTTGTGTTAAAAACTGTGAAAAAAATGGGGGATTGAGGGTGGAAATTTTGAAAAAAAAAAATTATTTTTGACCTTATCGAGTCATATGAAGGGTTGATATGAAAGGTTGATGGGGTGTCATATGAAAGGTTGATTTTTTCTAGTCCAAAACAATTTTTTATGTAATTTTTAAAAGCGCAGTTTTTGAGTTATGTTAAAAAATGTGAAAAAAATTTCCTGCCCACCTTAACTTCGAACATTACAAAAGAAAAAATTTGGAAAAATTTGAGCAATGTTGTAAAGATTGAACTATAGCGGTCGGCTCATAATTTCAAATGTTGTTTTGAGGGTTGAGGGTGGAAATTTTGAAAAAAAATTATTTTTGACCTTGTTGATTGGGGTGTCATATGAAAGGTGAATTTTTTCTAGTCCAAAACAATTTTTTTGTAGTTTTCGAAAACACCGTTTTTGATTCATTTGATTTAAATTCTAAAATTGTGTTGTAAAATAATCGTAAAATAATCGTAGAAGAGGATAAATTTTACTACGTTGTAGGAAATGTACATTATAGTAAAATATTGAGTGAAACGAAGTATAGAAATGAACAAACAAGATCAGATTAGATCAAAACAGTTTAACAAGTCAGATGAACTCAACTTCAGGCGAAAGGCGTTAGGTTGAAGAATTATGCGATAACAACCTGATACCTGTTTGCTATTCGATAGATTATCGTTTAATATGGTTGCATTGCAAATGTTCGCTATGAGGTTGATCACTAATTACAAACATTTTTGAAATTTTTGAACTATTGAACTACTGTTGAACTAAAAAATTGTTACAGTCAAGTAAATCGAGGTTGGGAATCTGTTCGTTAGGTCTGATACAGTACCACCAGTGCAGAAAAATAGTAACCACCATCACTTCGATCTTAGCTCTGCTGGCAGTCATTGTGAATGTACAACTAGCTGAAGTTCAAATCCTGTTGGTATACTATACCTAACTCCCCAATGTTCAGTAGACAAATCACTCGACTGTGTTAACAATGCACTCGTTGGCAATAATTTGATGACACTTTTTTCTCCGTTTTTTTCCGTTGGTTTAAATAAAAATTCTCAAAATTGGCTCTCAAACTATTTTCTACAAAAAAATTTATAAAAAAAAATTCATAAGCCAACAACAGTTGAAGCTACAACAATTGATAATATATTTTCCAATATAAATAATTTATAAGCTGGCGTTATTGAAGCTTTCTTTAGCCACCATAAACAGCTTTGGGTAAAATGCAACCCAACGTAAAACTATGCAAACAAAAACTGTTGTTTTCTCAAATATTATATACGCGGAACCCTCAGCGAGCGAATTATATTCGCACTTGCCTGACTTTTTTTTATAGAAACTGCAGTTGAATGAAATTCATTATCTTCTTCAGAAGTTATGCCAAATTAAATGGTTCACCTTTATTAGACAAATCAAAAATTTCAGTCAGTAGGCATTCGTGGAATTTATTTTTCGACTACATACGTATATTATAGTATAGATAGACTATAGATTATAAAAGATGTTTTGGCCATATGCATGTGAAATTTGACTTTGAGTTATCTTGTATATATTTTGTGCCACGACAAGAGTAGACTCTACCCATAGCAAAAAATCTAGGTTTTGAGGTAAAATAATACCCATGAGAAAAACAAAATAGCTAATCCTGTAATGCGAAAAAGAGAAAGAACGTGTGTAAGTGATATATATTTATCTTTTTAAACGTTTTTAACAAAAAAGTATTGACAGATAAAAACAATTGGAACAAAAAAAAATAATTATTTTCAAAACATGATTTCTGTATTATTAGGGTTCGTTTTTTATAACGAAACCTATTGATGAGAGTAAAACGAGTTTTTCACATTATATCGATTATCTCGTAAACTATAAATGCTATGGACCTGAAATTTGAAGTGCGTATAAAACTAATCTGTCCACATAAAATGACGGATACAAATAAAACTAAAGTTGTTTTAGTTTGGTTTACAGGGGTACGATGTGAGACCTTTGAGAAAATACATGTTTTTTTAGATTCAATTAGGGTATCATATGAAAGGACTTCATTTCAGTATTCCTTAAAAATTTATTTTGGAATTTTACACCTCACCATTTTTTGTATAATTTTGAATAATGACGTTTTCTTCATTATTTCTTATCTCGAATAGCGCCGAACTTAACTGATCGAAAATCTTCAAATGTATTTGGAATGATAGAAAAATTAGTAAGTTTTAATAAAAAATATATAAAAGCGTCACATACTTATAATTATATTTATTAAGGGGGTGGAAATGAGAAGGGGTAAAAACACTATTTAAAACGTGGACGTGTCATTTCAAAGAGCATCTAATTTAGAAAACATTACAATTTTTTTTAGAATTTTGCGGTGCACAGTTTTTGAGTTATTGTCAAAAAAGTGCAACTTTCAGACCGTTACCGTTTCGTTCTACGTTTCGACACTGATTGACAAAAAAATTTGAAAAAATTCAGAGTTAAAAAGTTTGGTAAATTTTGAATGCAAATCATAGTGAAGTCTCAAATAATTATATTTCTGTGTGTTTAGGGGACGGGGGTGGAGAGGCTAAAAAATACCATTCTTGACCGAAGCGAGTGCGGTGTCATTTGAAAGAGCTCTTAATTTAAAAAACATTGCAGTTATTTTTAGAATTTTGCGGTGCACAGTTTTGGAGTTATTGTCAAAAAAGTGCGACTTACAGACCGTTTCGAGTTTCGACACTGATTGACAGAAAAATTTGAAAAAATTCACAGGGTTAGGCAGTTTGGTAAATTTTGAATGAAAATCATAGCGAAGTCTCAAAAAATTATATTTCTGTGTGTTTAGGGGACGGGGGTGGAGAGGGTAAAAAAATACCATTTTTGACCCAAGCGAGTGGGGTGTCATTTGAAAGAGCACTAATTTAAAAAACATTGCAGTTTGTTTTAGAATTTTGCGGTGCACAGTTTTGGAGTTATTGTCAAAAAAGTGCAACTTTCAGACCTCCCCCCCTACGTTTCGACGCTGATTGACAAAAACATTTGAAAAAATTTACAGAGTTAGGAAGTTTGGTAAATTTTGAATGAAAATTATAGCAGTCTCAAATAATTATATTTCTGTGTGTTAAGGGGAGGGAGGTAAATAGGGCTAAAAAAACCTTTTTTGACCAAAGCGAATGGGGTGTCATAAGAAAGAACTCCTACTTTAAAAATCATTACTATGTTGCTTAGAATTTTGCGGTGCAGTTTTTGAGTTATTGTCAAAAAAGTACAACTTCCAGTCGTTTGACAGGCAACTTTCAACCCCCCTAGGTTTCGACACTGATTGACAGAAAAAAATTTCAAAATTCACAGAGCTAGGAAGTTTGGTAAATTTTGAATGAAAATCATAGCGAAGTCTCAAATAATTATATTTCTGTGTGTTTAGGGGACGGGGTTGGAGTGGGGAAAAAACATTTTTTGACCCAAGCGAGTGGGGTGTCATTTGAAAGAGTACCTAATTTAAAAACCATTGTAATTTTTTTAGAATTTTGCGATACACAGTTTTTGAGTAAATGTCAAAATTGCAATTTTCAGACCGTAATCGCAATTATCGCGAAGATAATCGCGATTATGTTTGTGTCTATCAATAGTATAAGTCTAATAAGTCTATAATTCATAATTTTGAATTCAAAAAGTTAATTCAAGAGTTAAAGCTCTAAGCTTTTTAGTAAAAACCAAAATTAGTTTAAAATTATCTCACATCTACCATAATAAATACGTTTTTACAATTACAAATAATTAACTGTGACGTTATTTTGTATATAATTTTAAATATTTCATTAACATAAACACAAAAAAGTTACGTCATGCATTGCAGTTTATTTTAAAATAACAAATAACAAAAGCAATGAGAATTAAGTATATAAAATTAAATTTAAATATTTAGGTTATTTAAAAATAAATAACTTTTCAATAGGTTTTGTTTGTCAAGGTTGGATGAATGATTCTTTTTTCTAAATTTACACTTTTATATGAAAAGCTTCTGTGACAAAAAAATATATGTATGCATTTTAAAAACTGCGATTTGACTTTTATTAGCTATGCGCTCACAGTCATTTAATAAAATTATATGGGAAACTAACTCATTTATAGCAACAACCTAATGCAATGTCATAAATTTTTTCACATCTGTTTATTCAAAAATTTCTAAATCGAGCCAATTATGTTAAAATAATGAACATGTATTATCCAGTCAAACTTGTCAATCAAACATACTATTCCTATTTAAAAACTCATATAACAACAATTTTAAATTATCTAAAATAATAAACTAAGGCCCCCACCCCAATTCAATTTAGAAAATTTATGATTTGAATATAATTCAATTATATAGTTTAAGGCTTCTGTTATAATATGTTTTTGTAATATTAATATTATAATTTTGACTTATAACAGACGCAATAAAAAATATGATAAATGTGGTATTGGCGAATCTAACACAAAAAAAAGTTAAATAAAGCGGGGGACCATAAGTTCATTAACATAATCTGGTTTTTTGTTTTGGTTGGGATAAATTATAATTACTATAAAACAGTTATAATTTTATAGCACAAACTAACACTTTATTGTGGCGGTAAAAAAACAAACAGAAGTTTTTTGTGAAATATTTTTATCTTATCTGATTTTTTTGTTTGCACTATTACGTTGTGTAGTTTTCACTTTGGATAAAATTTTTAAACATTTGTCGTGAAACAACATCGACAAGCAAGGTCGACTGTAAATTAGAACTTACAAAGACATAACTACAGTCAGCGTCAAAAAAAAGTGTACAGTAAATAGTTCAACATTTACGAACTAATATATCTTGAAAGAAGAATGGAAAAATAAAATACATTTCATTTTTAAAAAGTGCATTAAGTATTAGCAACCGACCACCATAACTAATTTTAAACGTGACTGCTCTTATGTCAAATCGTTTTTTTGTTTGTTTGTTTTCCTTTATTTCTCTCAGAGAGAAACCGGTTTGTCTTCCCAAAGACGTGCGTAAATTTTTCATTTGATTCAAAATTGTACAATTATTGCGAGTTTCGTTCAAATCTATAAGAAAAAAACCTACCACAAAAAAATAATAGTTTCTCCCTCCCTGCGACTATATAAAAAGAAATAAGAAAAATGACAGATTAAGATTTGATTTTAACCAAACATATAAATTTTGATCTTTTATCTATGAAAAATAAACTAGCCAATAATGAAAAGTTGGTCGCCAGCTAGTTTTCATAATATACTCTCAGGATGTATACATAACTTAAATATTTGCACATGGGCATTATAAAATAATAAAATATTCATATATAATATCACGAGTCGTCAAATAATAGTCGATTATTTTTCATAATCATTATTACGAATGTCATTTGAGGTCCCGAGTGCTACGCGCACGAGGGAAATTTTTGACCTCAAATGGCATGAGTGGTAATGTTGAAAAATAATCGACTAATAATTTGATGACGAGTTGTATTTAGAAGACAATTTAACGAACAGAAATAGTAACATTATTTCATACAACATAATCCTTTGTTGTCAAACAAAATTAAATATTATTTCTTCTTAGTAGGCGCATAAATGTTTTAAATTTGTAATTTATTTTTGATAAATAAACATAAACATGCAATCATTTATGAATGAAAACGGACATTTTTACTATTTGCAAATTGCATTTTCACATAATTTTGTATATGCATATTTGTTTTAAATTAATATATTAAGTAGGCGGAAAATATTCGAAAATATTCGCTGTTCCTTCCTTACAGAAAAAAATAATCGAAACAAATCGTTTTGATTTGCTAAAAAATAGTAAATGAAGCGTTTTGATTGGACCTTATTGAAACTTTATTTTTTGAGTTGAATTGTCATATATAATATAACGAGTCGTCAAATAATAGTCGATTATTTTTCATAATCATTATTACGAATGTCATTTGAGGTCCCGAGTGCGCGTAGCGCACGAGGGAAATTTTTGACCTCAAATGGCATGAGTGGTAATGTTGAAAAATAATCGACTAATAATTTGATGACGAGTTGTATTTAGCAGACAATTTAACGAACAGAAATAGTAACATTATTTCATACAACATATTCCTTTGTTGTCAAACAAAATTAAATATTATTTCATCTTAGTAGGCGCATAAATGTTATAAATTTGTAATTTATTTTTAACAAATAAACATAAACATTCAATCATTTATGAATGAAAACGGACATTTTTACTATTTGCAAATTGCATTTTCACATAATTTTGTATGTGCATTTTGGTTTTAAATTAATATATTAAGTAGGCGGAAAATATTCGAAAATATTCGCTGTTCCTTCCTACCAGAAAAAAATAATCGAAACAAATCGTTTTGATTTGCTAAAAAATAGTAAATGAAGCGTTTTGATTGGACCTTATTGAAACTTTTTTTAGAGAGTTGAATTGTCACTATTATAAAATCACTGGAAATAACACAATAAATCTAAAATACTCTCGTAATTATTTTCATTCATTTTATAAAAATTAGCACAACTAAAAATAATAGATTTTACTTTTTGTTTCGTTTTAAATTATTTAATTGTTTTTAATTTATAATTTAATACAATAGTTGGTTGTTGTTAATAAACAGAAATGCAAATGGCGAAATGAGAAATTGAATATGACATATTAGTGAACACGATTTCTTATGTCTCTCTTCATACAATTTTAAAGTTATGTTCTCTCTATATTTATATACAGGGTGTCCCACGAAAGTTGTCCCACCGGTTAACTAGGGATACCTTGGAGTGGCGCTAACAACTTTTGTTCAAGCATTTTTCGAATAGTTCTTTTGTTTCGCGGAAAACGGTTTGTTTTGTTTTTTTATTCCTTATCAAATTAAAATGCCTCTAAATTCAATAGCAAAGAAGCTAGGAGGTCGCAATTTCTTTTTTTTTGATTTACAAGTTTGTGTTTTAAAATGGGTGAACATTTGACAAAGATTACTTTGATACTTTTGACGCTATTCCTTTACAAAGTCAATTTTTAGTTAAAATTTAAAAAAAATAATACTTTGCTTTTCATTATTTCAAAAACGGTGATATACGTCATAATTTTTTTTTCAATGGAATTGTTCCTTGAAATGTCATCTTGAAAGTTACTTTGGTTAAAACCAGTATAATCCACTTCAGTTATCTCAAACCAGAAATATCTCTCAAATTTTCCAAAGAAGAATGGAAATGTGTATGGCGAATGAGGGTGGACATATTGAAAATTATCTTTAATAAATAAAAATAACTTAATAGTTTTTATTAATAACTTCTTTTGTGTTTTATTACGAGGTTATTTAAGTTAAAATTGTTTGATTCAAGCTCAAAATAAAATTTTGAAGTTTTAATTTTAAGAGCTAGCTCAAGGTGGGCTTGAAATTTTTGTTTTTAACCAAAGTTGCTTTCAAGTTGACATTTCAAGGAACATTTCCATTGAAAAAAAAATTATGACGTATATCACCGTTTTTGAAATAATGGAAAGAAAAGTACTATTTTTTTTAAATTTTAACTAAAAATTGACTTTGTAAAGGAATAGCGTCAAAAGTATCAAAGTAATCTTTGTCAAATGTTCACCTGTTTTAATACACAAACTTATAAATCAAATAAAAAAAACCGCAACCTCCTAGCTTCTTTGCTATTGAATTTAGAGGCATTTTAATTTGATAAGGAATAAAAAAACAAAACAAACCATTTTCCGCGAAACAAAAGAACTATTCGCGAAATGCTAGAACAAAAGTTGTTAGCGCCACTCCAAGGTATCCCCACTTAACCGGTGGGACAACTTTCGTGGGACACCCTGTATACTCTAAGAGTATTAGTTTATTTTAACAAAAACAAAAATTCAATTATTTGTTGTTATCCTTGTAATTTTAAAAAAATTGCAAAATGCTCTGATTTTACGCATAAAAAAAAGTGTACACTCTCAAATTGTTTGATTGTTTTTTGTTATAACGGGATTTTTTCAACTCATTTTATTTTGTTTTGTTGCATTGCCAATATCTTCGTGTCAAAGATCCGTGCAGTTATTATTATTCCAATAATAATAATTTAATATTATTCAACATGGCCAAACAAACTACAATAGAAACACGTAATTTAGTGGTATAATTAGCATCTCAAGTCAAATCTCTGAGGGAAATTGCTAGTATTATCGACAGAAGTCATAATACTGTGAAAAAATACTATTCAAATTCAAACATTTGAGAAGTGTAGAAGATCTTCCCCGTTCTGGCAGGCCGCCAATTTTGTCAGTTGTGGACAAAAGAGCGATCGCGCAAAGGGTTAGGGCTAATTCCTCTGAAAGTGCAGTTAGAATAGCTGTGGAACTCGCAGAAACATTAGGAGCAGGAATAAGTGCCAGGACCGTTCGCCGTACTCTGCATGAAAATGGGTTACATGGTAGAACTCCGAGAAAAAAATTAGTTATTTATAAGAAAAACCAAAACAAACGTCTCGAATATGCAAAAAACAATATATTTGAAGACATTATTTTTTGGAATAAGTGCTTATTCAGTGACGAGTGTAAAATATAAAATTTGTAAAATGGCCAAACAGGCCATGTTGAATATTAAATTATTATTATTGGAATAATAATAACTGCACTGATCTTTGACACGAAGATATCGACAATGCAATAAAACAAAATAAAATGAGTTGAAAAAATCCCGTTATAACAAAAAACAATCAAACAATGTGAGAGTGTACACTTTTTCTTGATGCGTAAAATCATAGCATTTTGCCAGTTTTTTTAAATTACAAGAATAACAACAAATAATTGAATTTTTGTTCTTGTTAAAATAAACTAATACTTAATGCACTTTTTAAAAATGAAATGTATTTTATTTTTCCATTCTTCTTTTAAGATATATTAGTTCGTAAATGTTGAACTATTTGCTGTACACTTTTATTTGACGCTGACTGTACAAACACTTCCAGAACGAAAAACGCCAAAGATATTGGCGCAGTCTGTCGAGCTGAATATTTTTTATCAATAATTTGTTCCGAACATTGTGGTGAAACCTGTTGAATCAGATTAGTAAAGACGAAATGTTTATATCTTGAACCTTTTGGGCTCTGTATGGGGGTAAGAAGCTATATGTTGTGGGTTAAGAAGCAAAATATGTGTCACAACAACACATTGCGGGTGATATATGTGTTGTTGTGACACATTGTAATCTTTATTACACAATATGCGTTTTATTTTAAAAAAATTTTAACTGATTATACGATAATAATTATAGGAAAAAATCTTATGTATGATAGAGGGAGAAAGATCGACAGATATATGATATGGGTTTTATTTTATGAATCAATGATTATTTTCAAAAACATTTCTATATTTTATTTTATTCCCAAACCACTTCCGGTTGCATCGCATATTTTTTTGTTTAATTATGTTGATGTTTTTGATTTAGAGATAAGAATAATATAGCCACGGCTATTTGTAAACTGGGTTAATAGAAAGATATATGATAATGAAGACAAAATAATTGTTTTCACAAAGTTTAATATTTAACTTTTGTTTTATATGTATATATTTGTTTACAAATACGTATAGAAATAATATCAGCGTTAATATCGATTAGATGTAGATCAATTTAATTACATTTCATCCACCAAAAACATATTTATAAGGTAATTTGCCAGTGTAACAACGATTAAAATCTTATATAAGAACACGATAGTATTAATATAAAGATAAAATAACATAACATTTTTACACACTTTTATTTAGCCTAGATTTTGAGTAGCTAAAATATCAAATAAATTTATCAGCAACGATTTATAAATTAAGCAGCAAGCGAATGGAACAAAGTTTTAAATGCCTTCGAAATCAATACACGTTTTGAATAGATTTAGGAAAAGCTTAATAAAATTAAAACAAAATTTTTCAATTTTCGTGTATATAATTTGAAAATTTTATAAAAATTTCAAAACCTTCAACAAAATGCTTAACAATTTTAACTGCCCTTTGGGCCTATTTTGCACAAAACGATTTTGCCATTTTGCTTATGTATCAAAGCTTTTTCATGGACCTAATTTGCATTTTGTTATTTTTATACCGAAATTTTTTATTAATATATAAATAATTTATGTGTTGAGTGCCCTAGTAATGGCACGCTGGAATTCGAACTCAGAGGACTCGGATTCGCATCCCATCTAGGTCAAAGCATTTTTAAGTAAAACATTAACAACTATCAACACACCGGTTTTCAAATTAACCCGATAGGTAACTAATATAGTTGATAAATTGGAAAAACTATGGGCTGATCACCCATATAAAACTAAATTGTTTAAATTATGTTTTCAAGTGCAACTCAACCAATTAAATTTAGTGAATTGATGAAATTAATGCAGGCGAGGGACACTTGTTGACACCCTTACGTTCCTATACGAAACACATACGGCAAAAAATAAAATAAACCGTTTGTAAGAAATAAATTTTGAGGCGCTTTGAGCCCGTTCATCTTTTTTATTCCTTGATCTCTTGCGTTTAACATTTTTGTGAACAATAGGGTTATGATTTTTTGACTTTTTTATCAAAACTACTTTCTGTATAAAAATTCGATGAACTTTTATATACATGCTATGAATATTTTGATAAAAAATGTTTCTGCTCAAAACTTTACAGAAACCATCCAATTTGCTATCAATAAATTCGTCCCTTTCTCCATATTAAAACCCAAACAAAAATACTTGTATTCGAAAACTACCAAAGCGGCACTTAGAAACAAACGTAGATCATTTAATATATGGATCCATAACAAAAATCCCGCTAATCGATCCCAATATCTAAAGGCCAACAAAATATCTAACCAGATTATCTCAAACGAAAAGTCTGAAATTGTCTATATCTATTTCTGATAAGAGTTTCTACAGTGCCATTAATTCTTTAAATTCTGGTACAAAATCTTCTATTCCCCCTATTATTGATGGTGATTCAATCGTCAATGATCTCGCAAGAAAAGCTAACTTGTTCGCTGAACGCTTTGCTCTGAACTCCACTGTTTTGGAAACTCCTAAAGAAATACCCCAAATCCAGTTTTCACGAGTTAATATGAATGAACTCCACTTCAAACCCAAAATAGTCGCTAAAATTTTGAAGGGGTTAAACATCAACAAAGCCTCAGGAATGGACAACATTCCATCCATTATTTTAAAAACCTTTTCTAAAGAACTTGCACCAACTAAAATATTATACCAATCCTACAAATCTGGTATATTTCCCTCGTGCTGAAAGTTGGCAAATGTCCAGCCCATCCCCAAAAGGGGACCAAAATCCGATATCTCAAATTATAGGTCAATAGCTTTACTATCGGTCCCATCCAAAGTGTACGAGCATTATATTAATAGTAATACACACATATCAGAATTTCTGGAAGTAAGTCATTTAATAGCAGACAGCCAATACGGTTTTCGAAACAAAAGATCAACTACCGATCAATTAAACTATGTAGCGCATTGTTGGAACAGCATACTTGATAAAGGTGGTGAAACATACGTTACCGCTTTAGACATCTCTTAGGCATTCGATCGAGTATGGCATGCCAACTTAATCAACAAGCTTGTTGCGTATGGTTTTCATCCCAATGTTGTGAAGCTGATTCAAAATTTTCCATCCAACCGATACATTTCGGTCTCCTTAGACGGATTTTCGTCTGAGTCTAAACTAATTAACGCTGGTGTACCCCAAGGCACAGTATTGTCCCCAAGCCAATTTTTGATTTACGAATTGCTGAAAAGCACCAGCAACCCAATAAATAGTTTTGCAGATGAAAGTACTCTGCACAAGTCGTTCGAGCCCCTTCCTTCAAAGGGTAAAATGCACGAACGAATTAATCCCGCCCGGAGAGACGCAGCCATAAAGACCTAAAAAAAGTCGGCGATCGGGATGACCAAAACATGGTCAGTTTCAACTCTACCAAAACACAGCTGTTGATTGTTTCCAGATCAAAGACCGACTTCCCCAAATATATTTTATTCAGTATGTGTGATGAACCAATGGGGTAATGTAAAAACATTCGTTTATTGGGTGTCACAGTTTCAAATGACCTACTCTGGAACGATGATGTAATGGCGATGGCAAAAAGCGCCTCCTAAATAGATGCAAAAAAATTTTCACTCCATACCAATCGCTGCATGTTTATAAGTCCTATATTCGCCCCTGTATGGACTATGGAGTATTGTTGTCAAGTTTGGGGAAGGATTTCTCAAACGGGATCCCGTTTTCCCCGGGATCCCGGGGTAAATTTTCATCCCGTTTTCCCGGGATTTCATCCCGGGATCCCGGGTATCCCGCTAATTTTTATTAACATTTTTTTGTACTTTTTTCAAAGATATTAAAAGTTTTCTCACTCGAAAATCGAGTAGTTTTTAATTCTTTTCTCTCTGTAGTAATTAATTTCGTTCAAAATTAGGAAAATGTTTTTTTTCTACAATTGTTGTGAAAGTCAAATTTTCTACGATGAATTTGATAAAAAGTAGGCATTGAAAATTAATCTTCCCAAATGACGTGTAGAAAGTACTTTCTGCACGGATTTGCCGTGTAGAAAGTACTTTCTGCACAGTTGTGTTTACATTGGAAAAATAACTAGAAAATAAATCTACAAAAAACACATTCAATGCAATATTTAAAGTGAATCGAATTTTATTATAAATCAAATTATTCATAATTATAGATTAAACATCAACAATAAATTATAGTTTTAATTGAAATTTATTTATTAATATTTATTGTGATGTTGCATGAAGTACATGCACTAATATTTATCCCCTCAGTCGTATTTTTAGCAGCCTTAACAATTGTTCTATTGAATCCCATAACTGATTCCGCTGCACTTCCAACAATGGAGCTACTACCGCGACCTATATTTTCATTATCCATTGCGATATTGTCACTTGCAGGGGCTCCAGTTATTTTCTCACACACAGATATTTTATTTTGAATGGAGTTGTCGACATAGCTTTCCGCAACAGCAGAGGATTTCCATCCGCCATGCCTCTTGAGTGTTAAAATGTCTCCACCCGCATCTGCGAGTAACGTAGCAGATGTTCGTCTGAAACAGTGCCCTGTATATTCATGCAAATTTGGAAGATTTAAGTAGCTCGCAATTTTTAGTGGAATTTTTCCAAATTTATTTATTCCAATAGCTTGCGAAGTACATTTACCATTCCGATAGTTAACAAAAAATCTGTTATGAGTGGTGTTTGCAGTGCGAAGATTTCTGTATTTACGATAAACTGAGATCCAATCACCAACCCCATTAGAAACAGTAAACGTTCGAGTGATGTGAGTTTTGGTGTCTGGCACCTGTACAATTAATATATTTTCCTTATCCTCAATATGATCCAACATCATTTTCAGTAGCTCCTCCTTTCGACAGGCTCCAGCGATACCCATTATAAGAGCAATCTTTAATTTGAATTTTTTGAATATTAATATTAATTTTATACATTTAAATATTAAATAATTACCTTCATCATCAGAAAATCTTTGTCTGGTGCTTCATTCACAAACTTATTTATATCTTATCTAGAAAAGGTTCTAGATTTTTTAGCAACATAGCCCACTGATTTTCTTTTCAACAATGCAATCAACTTATGATATTTAGAGATATCGACGTTGTCTTCTAAAATAAGTGTACTCTTTAACATAGAGTACATTGACCATAAAGTGGATGACTTGAAAATGTTTGATTTTTCTGAAAAATAAGCCAAAAGAACATTCTCCGTAATTTTCGTGGCTTTTTTCTCTCCACACCATGTTTTAGATTTTTCAGGTAGAAGTTCCAAACAAACATTTTTAGCTGCCTCAGCAATGTCTGGAGGAGTTCCAATGATAACCTCTTCATCACTTTCACCGAAATCACTATTCATTTTCACCGATTTATTTTTAGAACGTTATTCAAACAAAATCAAAAACGATATTGGAAAATTTTTGACAACAATAAATCATGACATACTTGATATAGTATAAAAAATGAAAATTTTAAAATCTACATTAGTTTATGGTATTAAATATTTGTATAGTATATGACTATCGAATCTTGCAATTGTAGAAAAAATAGCGTGTATGACTCGTGTAGAAAGCACTCTTGCAGTACTCATGTGAATGCAGCCCTCGAATAGCGTCTCGTGCTGCAAATTTCACACTCGTACTGCAATAGTGTTCTTTCTACACTCATTATACAATATACTATTTTGACACATATGGTATCATGGTTTTTTTATGGTTTTTTTGACACATATAAACACAACAAATTAAAACCAGTAAAACTTAAAATATGTAGATTTTTCTGAGAAATCTACCTAAAACTTGCGCTTCATTTCTCTTAATTTATGTTTAATGGTTCTCTTGGACGGATGGTGTTCAATGGACGTTTCGTCACGAAAATTCGGACAAAATTGAGTGATGGCGCGATTGACAACCTAGTTTTTTGAAAAATTGTTTAAAAATTAGTATTATGAATTTATTTTTGTTTTGTTTTTATGTATTCTTTTTTATTTAATTTTTGAAGTTTTTTTAATTAAAAATAATTTAAATTTAAAAATCAATAGCGCACTTTTTGTGCTGTTTTAATTTTACAGATTTTTCTACCACCCAATTAGAAAAATCTAGCTTTTTAGCGCTTCCCGGGATTTCCCGGGATCCCGGGAATTTAATATTTTCTGTCCCAGCTTCCGGTGATTTGAATTTCTACGGGAAATGAGAAACCCTAGTTTGGGGTGCTGTTTCTGTTTCCATCTTGTGGCCCTCTTGGACTCTGTTCAAAAGCGGGTTATACGAATTGTAGGTGATCGAGATTTGACATCAAAACTTGATTCCCTACAACATCGTCGCACTGTTGCTGACCTCGTTGTTTTTTACAAATATCGTGATCAACAGTGCTCAGATGAAATCAGCAGCATCGTGCCTCCAACTTATTCTTATCCCCGTCTCACTCGGCAATCGGCTAGCCCAACCAGCTAAACGGTCGAGATCCCGCGCTGTCTTGCTGGCAGATCGCAGAAAGACTTCTTTGTCCGAACTGCATACAAATGGAATAGTTTGCCAGAATGCATAGTCTCAGGTGGTTTCAATCCGCATAGGTTTAAAGAAAGCGTTCATCAACACCTTAGAGCGCAAGTTGTTGTTGGACCTAGGTCTTAAAAGGTATTTATGTGTTGTTGTGGCACATATTGTAAAACCCTATAACACAACACTTTTTAACTAAAATTTTTATTTTTGGTTTTGGAGTGCGGTAAAATCACTATAGTAACAAATTGGTTTTTGTAAATAGTTGAAAGGGTCCTTTTTGATTTTACATTAAAAAAAACTATTTTTCAAAATTTAAAACAAATATATTTTTATTTTATATTAAATATATATTATATTTTAATCTCTCTTCTAAAAAACAATTTTAATTTTATTATTATCTCTTATACGTGTTTCAATCATTCGATCATTCTCAGAGAGAAAATATTTACAACTGATACTGAGTTGTAAATATTTTCTCTCTGACGATGATCGAAAGATTGAAACACGTGTAAGAGATAATAATAAAATTAAAATTGTTTTTTAGAAGTTAGATTAAAATATATATTTAAGGGGAGGGGGGCGGAGGTATGGTTTTAAAGACGAAAAAAAAGCATATTTTTGTTTTTTGCGGCGACATAAGTAATATAATTTTATTAAATTTAATTACATATTATTGTACAACTTTTGAAGTATGTCAGAAAAAATTTTCAATGAAAAATATTGATAAATAAGCCGGTGACGTTAAATCTCCAGAGGCGCCTTGAAAAAAAGTGGTTTTGCGGTGAACATTATAACTCGTTAACGGATCATCTGAAACAAAAAAAATGATATGCATATTAAAGGTGATGTATTTCTCGAGGTAATCAGGAAGAGTTTTTTTTTCTATTTTTTGCAGCACTTGGAAGTGAAAAACGCGATTTTAGCTAAAAAAATCGCGGCTAATTTGTTATTAAAAATAGAACAAAATGAAAAGAAAAAAAACTCTTCCTGATTACCTGTTGATTTATGTGAAGAAGTAATGTTCAAATTTTCAAAAGGATCAGTTCAGTAGATTTTGAGTTCTAATGTTCACGAACTTACAAAACAACACTAAACGAGTGAAAACACAACTATAAACGAACGAACAGAAACGAAAATTTGAGAATAATTTCGAGAAAATTTTAGCTCTGTTACAAAATCTAAATTTTTTTATAATTATCAAAAACAACACTGAATTTCAGTCATTAACAATCCAAATACACCTAATGAAACATAAATTACAATAATTTTAATGAAATTAAACTTAAATTAGTTCCAATGTTACCTTTTTTTGACGTAATATGAGAATTGATAATTTACTGACCTCTATGTATTGTGAAATTAAGGTTAAATCGGAGAGTTTGGCGAATTTTGACGAGGAAAGCTTCAAGTTTGTGCAAGATGTTGTCGAATAATGGTATAGCTGCTAAAAATTAAAGTCAGTCAATCGGGTGCTTAAAGAACCCCATACAGGAAAAAACAATGTTAAAGGACAAATTTAAAATCTACCTAAAATTCTAGGAGTGGTATCTCCATTTTGATGGCAAACATATATACAGAAAAGAATGAATATAAGTTGTTTAAAAAAATGAGAGAAAAGCGATCAAATTGTATGGTGTACGATTAAATTATGTCAAAGCGGACAATATAATATTAACAGTTAATAACTTAATAAATTTGGTATATTGGAAGCAATAAAAATGATTGTAGCCGATACTACCATTGTTAACACTGGAAAACGAAACGTAGTTGTAGTAAGGTTACAACAATTATTTAAAGAAAGAGTACTTGATGTGTCCCTTTTTGTTAGTTGCCAGCACCTTGTTTTGAATAGAGTACTTCAATAAGTAATGGATAAAAGGCTTTCAGTTTCAGGTAGCGCAAAAGTTCCGAATATTGAATAGCCGTTCGTTTCAGATTAAAAATTACAAAAATTACAACAAATTAAAAGAACGTTTTGTGGATGGTGAAGTGAAAATTAGTGATAAATCTCGATAGAGAGAAGATATTAAATTTCTTTCCACCTTACACATGTTTTCAGATTTTATAAGGAAAAAGGAAGTTACTCTTTTATTAATTTTAAAAAAATTTCAAGCATTAGCTAAGCTAGATGGAATTTAAGGGCTATATTGGCAATTTTTACATTTATTCTGATGACTAGCTCTTTAGATGGAATTTGTTCATTAATATCCTATGAATGGTCTGATTTGTGGTTTTTAAATCAAATATATAACAAGAATGATTTCAACAGAATATCTGAAATATTGCATCTATATAAAAAAAGCTTTGAAAAGTTTCAAAAGTAACTGGACAAGAGAGCCTTCTGTGATTAATATATACAAATAAGTAATAAGAATGCTGAACGCGCAATAAAAATCATTTGCCAGATATGTATGAAAAGTGCAAATATTTACAATAAAACACATACACATAAACACACATTGTGAGCAATAAATCGATATATGTTATAATGTTAATTAAGAATCCTTATCCTTGTTAGCATGGTATCTTCTGATATTCAGAAACGTTAATTTAAAAAATTTTATAATTAACACTAAAAATGTCTAACCTTGAGTTTAAAAAAAAAGTGAAATCCTATATATTGATATAATGAATGCTTATACAAGTTGCCTTATTTTTAATTATGATGGGGGTGATGTTTTTTATAAAAATTTTAAAAATAGTATATTCTTCAACGATGCCGAAAACAACATATTTTGAAGCGAGAGACCAGTTTATCAGTCGAGGCGATAGCCGAGGTTGGTAATGGTCGCCAGATTCAAAATATGATTTTCGGCGAGTATAAGACTGTACTTTTTCTACTACTTTTTTAAAAATTATTATTGATTATTAAACATTTTCATTTATAATTACATACAATCCAAATGTTAAAACATACAACCATCCAATTAAAATCTTTAAATTTATATTTCTGCTATTAAGATATAGATGACTCAATATAAATAAATTATCCAATTTCTATGTCATAAACAACACCGTCTTTAGTTACAAGCCTGATTGTCTTTTCGTACAAAAAAATCGTCAACTTTATACATATACATATTTTTATTTTATTTACACTACAAACTTCTATATTTTTATTTTATTTGGTCTATAAAGTCCCTAAAATCATTAAATAACACATCTTTAAAGGTTTATTGTTTTTTACATTTCGCATCTAGTAGGCTTATAACTAAAGACGGTTTTGTAATAAACCAAATCAAATTTAAAAGTTTTATTATTATTTCTATAATAAAAAGTAAAAACAACAGTTTTGATTTAGTTTTTGTATGGGGATGACGTTACGTAAATGCCTGATATATTTTAAAACAACGTAAATTATTTTATGTAAATAAATATTTTTTTTTTCGTTTTTCTTAATAAATAGGTGAATTAATTTTTTTTTTCACCAACTGTTTGTTACTATACTATTTAAAAAGAATATATGAATATTAGTTAATGAACTATTATTATTTTTACATTTTTAATGTAAATAATTCGAAAATAAATTAACATCATCTTCCCAAAAGAGATAAATTAACACTAACAAAATTATTTCATTCAATCATCAATTGACTCTCTTAACGGGTGTTCTATGATGGTTTATTTTAGTTAAGAAATTAGAAAATAGATGGCTTTTAAAAAATTACTTTCGTCACTTGGGACGAAAGTAATTTGTATAGGTTTTTTTATCACTGGTGACGAAAAAGAATTTTTCGATGCAATGAACAAACACCGAAAGTAGATTTTTTAAGTTGGGTAGTAGAAAAAAATTATTTTTTTCTTGAAATGTATATAAAAGTTCATAATTTTACGAGGTATATGAGGTCATAAAAAAGTCATATGCTTAATGGACAACCCATTTCTCATCTCTTGTGATGTTGCGCTTTAAAATGTAATATTCTTGACGTTTGAAAAGAAAACCACAGACGTCATTGCGATGACACAAATTTCTTTCTGTAAGAACATGAGGAACCCATAAGTCGAACGTTAAGACTAAACCTATAGACGTTTCAAATGTTCATGGACGGTCGAATTTGACAAATTTAATCTCTAAGCGATCTCACGAGTTGTTATTCGCCGTTTTGCATCAATTAATGCTTTTATATAATGTCTTCATCTGTTTGAGCTGGCCTTCCAGAACGTGGTGCATCAAATTGACGGATCGAAATTTTGCAACATTTTTGACACTGACGTTCTGTCAATACATCTTTTCTATTCACATCGAATAATTTTGTTCTTGCTTGAACAGCAGTTTTGCCTTTTTTATAATAAAATATGTCGAAAATGTTGCTTTTCACTTTCCATATTTGAAAGTGAACATTTAAATCAAAAACACTGCGTAGAATAAATTAAATTTTTTACAAGCGCCTTGCTTTATCACCTGTGATTTGTAATATGTGTGTTGAGTGTGATGCTTGCTGTAAAAAATATCATTAAGTCCCCTGTTAGATAAAAATTAAAAACAAACCTACTTTTCGTTAAGTTTGTTATATTAAGATATTTATTCAGGTGTTTTATTTTGTTATGGTGGAACTTTGTTTTCAGAAAGAATATTTTTAATAGCGGTACTTCATAATCGTTACAATATTTCGTTCTAGTGAAAAAAACCCTTTTTATTTTTTGTCTGCAAGAATTAGTTAATTTACTAATTAATTTGGACATCTGTGCTACCATTATCAAAGCAACTGAATAATGCAGTTAAGAAATTGTCTTAATAATGACAGCAAATCTATCGAAGTTAAGTTATAAATTAAATAAATTTTGTAGATATCAAAGTGCAGCTTTGTTTCTTCCACTTAAAATAAATATTAAACAATCAATTTGTATTTTATCGTATAAAATATTACGCTATATTCGATCAAGAAATAGACTGAAGCTTAATGAAGAAAAGTTTTCCATACGTCCTCTTCATACGCGATCAAGCCTATTTTTTTTAATTAAAAGGAATAACAATATGTAAATTTGTATCACAACAATTATACAATACATAGATTTTATTTAGCGTATGGTTTTTTTTGTGACACACCAAAAAATTAAACTTAAAAATAGGTAGACTCTTCTATGAAATCTACCTAAAACAATACATGGATACACATTAAATGAACTTACAATCGATTTGATTGCGCGTCTTTTAAGTAAAAATTAAAAAGTAAAATATTTGAACATTGAGCAGTACATTTGAACATTAGATGTTTACATCGAGCGAGTCTATCCATGCTATTACATCGGGAGTTGCCAAATGGATGTCTGAGATGTTGCCATTGTAACGTCGAATTGGACACACAGTTGCAATGTGTTTTATAGTTTGTTGTGGAGCGCCGCAGTCACACTCACGGGACTCTGAAATGCCCCACTTGTAGAAAGAATCAGCACAACGTCCATGATTCGTTCTTATTCGGTTTAATGTAGTCCAGGTATGACGTGGCAAATCGAAACCAGGTTGGGTAGAAGTCGGGTTAGTAATAGAAAGGCCAGTTGTGTTGTAATGTTGCCAGGAGGTGTCCCAGGCATCCAAGATATTAAAATCAGTTGCCAGCAGGTTGCTGGCAGTTTTATGTGGAGGCTTTCTTGACTTCAATCGACAACAAGTGTGGTCACCGTAATATTCGTGCAAGGGTAACGTGGTGTTGTTAGTTACCTTTTTATGTTCACGCATGAGAGCATGCGAGCGTCTGAGTGCAGGTGGAGCGATATTGCTTAACACAGGGAGCCAAGGTAAAGGGGTGGATCTGATAGTACCACTTATAGTACGCATCGTAGCATGCAGCTGGCAGTCAACTTTTTGAGTATGTGTGCTATTCAACCAGACTGGTGCGCCATACTCAGCCACTGAGTAAACCAGACTTAGAGCAGTTGTTCGGAGGGTAGCTGGAGTAGCACCCCATGTAGAGCCTGCCAGTTTGTGCAATATATTGTTTCTCGTTTTAAGTTTTTGTGACGTATTTTCTAGGTGGAGTTTAAAAGAAAGAGTTCTATCGAGAGTAATGCCCAGGTACTTTGGCTGTTGATTGTATTTAATGACAGTGCCGTTAAATAACACTGATAGTTCGTGTTTTGCCAGTTTGTTGTTTAAGTGGAAACAGGAGCTCTCGGTTTTACTTAGATTGGGAAATAAACTCCACGTTCGAAAGTAGTCATTCATTATCGCTAGGTCAGTTGAGAGCAAATCCTCCAAAACACCCATGTCTTTGTTTTGAGTGGCCAGGGTCCAATCATCAGCGTAACCAAATTTCTTTGATGTTGTGTCAGGAATGTCATGAATGTACAGATTAAAAAGTAATGGCGCCAGGACGGAACCCTGTGGTAAACCATTGTTAAGCATTTTAGACCTACTGCAGGAATTATTTAGATGAACTTTGAATACACGATTACTCAGCATGTTGTTAATTAAACGCGAGATGGTGCTGCAAGGTATTGCATTGAACAGCTTATATATAATCCCAATTCGCCAGACCGTGTCATATGCTGCAGTAAGATCGATGAATACTGCGTCTGTTTTTAGTTGTTTTTGATACCCAGCTTCGATATAGGATGTTAGAGCGAGCAATTGGTCAGTGCAACTGCGATTGGGACGAAAACCAGCTTGTTCGACTGGGATCTGGTCATTCAATATCGGTGCGATACGATTGTATATGAGCCGTTCTAGCAATTTATAGCAGGTGCTCAAAAGGGCAATCGGGCGATAGCTTCCTGGTTCATTGTATGGTTTACCTGGCTTAAGTATCGCTATCACTTTCGTAGTCTTAAAATGTTTTGGTAGGTTGCCGGTTTCTAGGACATTCGAGAAAAATTTAGTTAGCCACTGTTTTACATTTTTTCCAGCATTCTTAAGAAATTCTGGAAAAATGCCATCGTAGCCAGCTGCTTTTCCGTTTTAGGTAGATTTCATATAAAAATCTACCTATTGCAATGGGCTTCATCTCGGAATTTCGGAAAAATTTTGATGCCAAACGACTATATGTGATAAGCGGAGATGGAAAAACAAAAAAAAAAAAAAATTATATATATATATATATATATATATATATATAACGATATGAGGTATAACGGAATTTAGCGGCACTCTCACGGTCGCATTTTTCGACCTACACCAAAATAATTTTCTGTGTATGTTTCGGCAAATAATGTCTTGGACAAGTTCGTGAACTGGCCATATCCGGGTACCGGTTAAGCGGCTAGAGCCTAAAAAGTCGAATAATCTAGGGCGCTATAACTTCCGTTTTAATAATAATATTTTAATAAAATTTAAAAATATTGAATATTTGAACCTTTTTCTATCATTTTTATCCAGATGACAACTTTGGCGTTTCAGGTTCCTCAAAAATCAGCTGTTTTAAAAATTTACTAAACTTTGCTGCCCTTGATCTAGCTGAAATGGCCAAGCTCATATTTGAAAACTTTTTTTCACGTACTTCAAATATAAATCTTTCCAGAATTTAAAAAAAAAATGATCCAAGTCCAGAGGTTGAGCCGCTAAGTTTGTTGAAACCAATACAAACGCAAACGGCTATGCTTTCATCATTTTTGAGTTTATGTTGTTTAAACTCCTATTTTCTCTTAGATACATTTTTCATTTATAACGTCAGAGATTTTCAACATTCTAACAAAATAGGTTCCAATTTTATAAGCATTATACTACACCTATTGTGTGAAAAATCTAAAGCCAGTGAATACCACTAAGAAAATTATAAAAACCGAAAAAAATTGAAAAATAAATAAATAAAAACACAAAACAAATCATATCTAAATTCATGCATACAATGGGCGCTTAAAAAATTAAGTATATGAAACGTATTTTTACCAATCAATTAGACTAAATAATTACAGATAAGTGTTAAACTTATAAACATTAAACAAAATAACCGTAATCCCAAACAACCTTAAAATAAATTTATTGTAGATAGATAAAACTACATACATCACCCCTAAAATCAAATTAAAGTTTTTTTTCTTTGTCTATTTAAAAAAAAACAAAAATTGTGGGAAAATGAAAAGAAGGAGTTAAGTATTGGTTTTTGTTTATAGGTATTTGTTTTGTTTTCGAATTGTTTAAAAAAAACAACATTTGAATATTATGAGATTGATAATGTTTTTCTAATATTTTTTTAGCTAGATTTTTTTATAGGTAGATTTCATAGAAAAATTACATTTTCTATTTAACAAAATGAATTGCATTTTGGGTTAAACTAAATTTCCAAGCGGTTTTTAGAAGATTGCATATATTTAATGTGGTATTTACTTTTATGTAAGAAAATGTTAGTAAAATACGTGAAATAGAGAGATAATAGATCTGCAAATGGAAATGATAATTAAAACAATGTGTGTATGGAAATTGTTCTTAACTTGTTGAAAATATTGGTTGGAAAAAATGTTTTGCGTTGTTGTAGTTGTATGCACCTATATATGTGATGTATGCGTATGGATAGTTGTAATCATATTAGAAGCAAAAAATGGTTTAAAAAACCGTTGAAATTATGCAATGGTAATTATCACCTTATAATCGTTTCTAAATTAGTTTAAACTAGACTGTTAGAAGTGTTATTTGCAACAAAAATTATAAGTCAACAAAATAAGAATAATTATTTTAATTATTTGATATATAATTATTTAATGCTAAAGTCGTGTTTCAAATGTTTTCGGTGAAAATTTTCAACTTCCTACGAAAAACAACAAAAAAAAAAATCTTGTACTCTACCTCAGTGGCGGTAATTAAATTTTTTTAGGTAGATTTCGCATAATTTTAGTTAATTTTATATCTATTTTAATTAATTTTACATTCATTTCCATTAATTCACAATATGTTTTTTAAAATGAATTGTTAGTTTTATTTGTATCTAATGTTAGTTTTTTTTAAAGTAATCTGATAAATCCGATTCTAATTGCACACATAACTGTCTGATCCCGAAATCTACCTATTTCTAGCGGATATACCTGCCGCTCGGACTTTTTTGTTTGGGACAGAGCTGATTCTAGTTCTTCGCTACTAAAAGAGTTCGCATACTTCGATAGAGACGAGCAATTGCGCTTCATTTCTCTTAATTTGCGTTTAATTGTTCTCTTATGAAGGCGATTAATAGAAGCACGAGACATATTTACTATATGATTTGCGATGTCCTCTGGATTTATTTCATTGTTAGTACGAGTAATTGAGTTTGAGCCACCCAGTTTCCGAAGAAGACTCCATGCTTCCCTGCTTGAATGGGAAAAATCAATGTTTTCAACAGCCTTAATCCACTTTTGTTTTCTCGCGGCGTCCAGTGAGTATATTAAGTCATCAGCCACGTCTGCCTCACCACTACTAAGGTACTCCTCATATAATATATCGCTCTCTTTACTCCAGCCCGGAATATAATCTTCACGAAAGCCTCTTGGGATGCATTTCTTTGCAGTTGAGATGATGGCTCCAACAAATCTATCGTAATTTTTAGGAATGGGTTGGATCCAGCGAATCACTGCATCCAACTTCATCCTATATTTATCCCAATCAGCTTTGTTAAAATTCCATCTAGGTTGAGGAGTAGAGTTAACGAGTAGAATTTGGATTCCTACCTCAAGAATTACTGGACGATGTTGAGAGCGTGGAAAACCTTGTAAGACAGTCCTAGATATTGGAATAGGGTTACGTTGTTCGTTTTTTGTGGAAAAACAGAGGTCGGGATTGTAATCACGTCGCCATCTTGCAGATCTAAAGGTTTTCAAGTCTTTCGCATCATATACCAGGAACATGTTGTTATCATCCGCCCAGTCGGTCAGTTGCACGCCATTGGTATTATTATTTGAGTAGGACCACTGAGTGTGATGGCTATTGAAGTCACCAGCATATATTGCTGGATGGTAAAATAATGGTAGAGTAGCAGCTGGCCATCCTGTATTTGGAGGCTTGTATACGTTTACAATTTTCGTGTCCGATATATCAACAACAATAAGATGTATATCGTTGTCCGTCTGTGTAAGTACGTGCGTGCAGTTCACGATTTCTGACTTAACATACGTGGCAGATCCATATGATTGATGGTAAATAGCACTAATTAATTTGTAACCAACAATGTTTCCTCTAGAGGTAAGTTGCGCTTCATCTGCTGCATGCGTTTCTTGCAGAATTATAACGTCGATGTCGTAATCTTTTAATAATCTTTGTAAATGTTCAGTTTTACGGACTGAAGGTCCAATATTTTTTGTCTTATGGTGCTGAAAAGTACCGTTGTTATTGTGATTCTGATTTTGGTTTTGGTTCATATTTATTTTTTTTTTTTTGTTGTTTTTTTTTGTATCACAGCCAAGAGTTCGAAATGAAATGTTTGGCTACCAAGTTGAAATAGACTATTTGCGTAATCCAGGGTGCAGCACGAGGAGCTTATCTATTTCACACACCCCAATACATAGATAGAAACAACACATAGCTTACACCGTACATGACACCATGTTATTTTTAAATGTTTTTATATGTCAAAGAATAAAGAAGCAAGGCAATAAAAAAAGAAGAAGTACTAAGCAATAAATCTTATCATATAATAATATACCAGATATATCAATTCTTCATGATATGTGTGTCACCTGAGTGCGCGACGCTTTACAATTTATTTTATAAAGTGAGGGACTGGCCTTTACCTAAAATGTCTTAGCTTTGTAAGAAATAATAACAAAATAAATTTTAAAAAAATTGCGGAAATATAACAAACAGAGGGTTGCTAATTTAGTAATTATCCAGTACTGTAGCACACCTTCAATCATGCGATGCACTCCCTAAAATCTAAATCAATTATTAAAACCCCACATAAAGTTGAATGGAATTTATTTATTAATTTTATTTCAAACATAAGTACATATAACTATAAATTTGTAAACTTAAAAAAATTTAAAAATGAACTCGATCTCTAGTATAACAAATAACATGAAAAACAAAATCAATTAAAATGTTCAAATAACCAAGCTCCTTCTATAATTAAGAGAATAGGGTTAACATATCTTGTTCTTAAATGGCACGCAATATGTTAATTATTAATTAATATTGATGTTGTGTTAAACAAAGTCGAACTAGATGGACTAATTGATTTTTTTAATTAAAAACAATAATTATTTTTTATTAATTAAATCCGGTCATCAAAGCAAGTATCGATCCACCGAAAATAGATACAAATTGGCATAGAAAATAAAAGTTATTATCCCCATGAAAATTGTTTATTAGATAAATAAAATAGTTTTCTTAAAACAGTCAATTATTTAATGACAGTGCGGATAATAAATTATGTTTTGCTCTACAATTTTTTAATTTTTTAAATGTACAAGAGCTATAACAGAGATTTGTGTTTGCAAAAATATGGTAATGCGTTGTGTCTGTTTTTTTATTAAAAATCATATCGCTGTGGAGTAATAGTAATTTTTCATAAGTATAATTATGTTTCATCTGTTTAATATCTTAAATTTTCATTAATTTACGTTTTCATAAATTCTGTTTTATTGAAAAAAACACAAAACAACTCAAAACCCCTATAAAGTTTGCTAAATTTGTACAAATCATCTATATAAAGCTTTTTAAGTATTTAGACATTCAGTCGTCGAAAAAATTGGAAAAACCCACAACTCATCAAGAAATGATTTTTGTTTATGTGATAAAACTAATAACAAAAAAAAGGCGTCGTTTTTATTAATAAATTGGCGTCACTGTGTCATTTTGAAAAAATGCTGCTACCTGATAAGCAAAACACAAAAACGTTTGAAGAACTAATTGGCGTTAAGAGTTTAATAGAAAACCGTTGACGAAACGGTTATCGGTTAACAAATATGTAGAACTCGTAGGAGTTAATCTACTTATTTCAAAACTTACCATTTAAAAACATTTGTTAGTACATAAATATTAATAGTTTTGAACCTAAATTCTTTTTAACAAAGGTTTTAGAACAGTTCAATAAGGTTTTAGAACAGTTCTAAAAAACTCGGCCTCCTAAATAGATGCAAAAATTTTTCACTCCATACCAATTGCTCCATGTTTATAAGTCCTATATTCGTCCCTGTATGGAGTACTGCTGTCAAGTTTGGGGTGCTGCCTCTGTTTCCATCTTGGCACTCTTGGACTCTGTTCAAAAGCGAGCTATACGAATTGTAGGTGATCGAACTTTGACATCAAAACTTGATTCCCTACAACATCGTCGCACTGTTGCTGACCTCGTTGTTTTTTACAAATATCGTCATCAGCAGTGCTCAGATGAAATCAGCGGCATCATGCCTCAAACTTATTCTTACCCCCGTTCCACTCGGCAATCGGCTGCCGCAACCAGTGAAACGGTAAAGATCCCGCGCTGTCATACTGGCAGATCGCAGAGAGACTTCTTTGTCCGAACTGCGTACAAATGGAATAGTTTGCCGGAACACTTAGTCTCAGGTGGCTTCAACCCACAGATGTTTAAAAAAAGCGTTAATCTACACCTCAGAACGCCAGTTGTTGTGGGACCCACGTCTAGACCTAGGTCTTAAAAGGTATTTATGTGTTGTTGTGACACATATTCTAAACCCTATTACACAACACATTTTATTAAAAAAAAAAAAAATAAATAAAGAGATCGAGGAAGAAGTCCGCAAATAATGATCTAAATGGCAGACTGGTTGGTGACTGTGGCGTTATCTGAGACAAAAGTAGCTGTATAACAACTAATCATCCTCATACAAATTCTTGCGAGGATTTAGGGCAACAAGACGTAAGTGATCATCAACTCGCAATAAAACAAGTACTGCGTACTATCAATTAAAAACAAAATGTTTGTAAAATTTACAGAAATCTCCTTCGATTCAACATTTTGAAATCAACAGAAATCTCCTTCGATTCGTTACTTTTGATCCAACAAATTGTTCGTTGAATTCAATAAATCGATGTCAGTTGAATTTATTTTACCAACAATTTTTTACGAACAGTTTGTAAATTTTGTTTTTGTGTGTTTGTTTTTTTTAAAATGTGTTGTGTAGTAGGAATTACAATATGTGTCACAACTCACAACAACACATAAAAACCTGTTAAGGTCCCACAACAACATGCGTTCTAAGTTGTTGATAGACGCAAATTTGTTTTTTTTTTATATTTTGTTTTTATAGAAGGAATAACTAAACAATAAATCCTATCACATATAAAATATGACATAGGCCACTATTTCATGGTAGGATAGAAAAAATAAAAATAAAATAAAAGGTAAACAGCAAATTTGTTTTAATAATTTGTAGGAACAAAACTAAAATGTGGTTACCAATAATCCAGCTATAATGGCGCATATTCGTTGATCATGCGACGCACTTCTTTCTTCAATGATTAAAGCCCATAACATAGAGTTATAGAAGGCTCGATTCTTTGAGTAAGCAATAACGTGCCATCATCAAGGAATACTCCATATATTGAGGATGCTACCTTTGACTGAATAGGGTTCATCCGCCAGCACCCCTTAGATAGCACCTTGGCTAGTGATATCTCACTGCTATTGCCAGTAGTATGTGATATCTCATGTTAGCTCGTATGTCAATAGCAGGAACTGGAGTACGCAGAGTTGTCACACCCGTACATCAAAAATAAAAAAAATTGATCTCTCCCCTCCATGAGGGTAAATTATAACGAACAAAACCACAACTAACTGTTAAAATAACGAACATGTGTGTTAGCTTTTGGCTAGGGCTTCTCATTTCCCGTTAAATTTTGTCTCCCGGGATGACGGAATAAAATCACATATATCCCGGGATTCTCCCGGGATAAAACATATAAGACAAATGAAATTAAATGCAAATTTTGTAAAATAAAATAGATCTATTATAATTGTTGACGTTTAGTTAAAACACAATTTTTGGATATCTTTATATTATAAAGTGATCGATTTTGAAAATTAAGTTTTCCTTCTCAGCTAACGATTTTAGTTTAGAACGATCCTTGCGAAAGAAAGTTTAGATTTCGAAATAGAACGGTTTATAAAAAAAAATATGTAGATATAAACAAAGTGTGTTTAACTAAACTGTAACAATTGACAATAGTAGTGATTCACCGAGTCCTAAAAATACGAAAAGCCGGGTGTCGGGTACCCAGCTTAAATTTTATAATACCCGGCTGGGTACTCGCTCGGGTATTTGATTGTATTTAATTCTCGTTTACAAACAAACCGAGAATTCTAAATTTTTTTATCAATTTAATTACTTTAAAGGGTGACAAGTGGAAAGAAATCAGAATACGTATTGTTTTACAATAAAATTCATAGAATGAATATTTATGAATTAAATTTAAATGAATTTCAAAAAATTCAATGTAACCTCACAAATTTCATACTTTACTTTAAAAGCTTTAATCTACGTTTTAATTAGGGTCACCAACTCGGGGTTTGACGACATACTCTCCGGATCAGATAAAATTTTACTTAAAGCCCTGCGATAAATTTTCAAAATTTACAAATCTTAAACATAAACTAAAATCGAATGGCATAGATGATCTTACTGTCTCACGAATTCATAGTTTTGTTACAGTTCCTCTACTTTGATCTACTTTCGTTCTTAAGCTTCGATCGTGTGTAACATTCACAAATGATAGAAATTTATTAATCGTGCCTACAACGAATAATAGAATAGAATAGAAGATAATTTTGTTGAGTTACAATCCAACAAAGCCAAATTATATCGTTTATCACGGATGTAGCAAGTAGCAACATCCTATTAAGGATGAAGCAAGTTCCTAAAACTTTCCTATTAAGATAAACCCTGAGGCGTCAAACAAGAACGACTACTACGAACTTTAGAAATGTCCCATTCATTTGCTTTAAAAATATCCCGTTGCAGAACATGTTCATTTCAAAATGATTATTTGAATAGATTATTGCAAACTTTTAAAACTAATTGGCCTTTTAAAAAAGTGATCGTTCTCGCAGAGTTTTCTAAATAACAAGGGGGAAAACCTCATAAATGTTTCGGGAGAAATGTTCAGCAGAGGTGGTTATCCTAGTTTTAACATGCGAGCTATGGACTGTGAATTTTATTATCTACCAATCACAAAACAAATTTTATATTCACCAAACATTTTTATTTCTGATTGGTCAATAACACCATTCACAGTCGCTATATAGTTATTACAGGCAATTTTTATTTACGATTTTTAGGGTTCCGTATTTTATACGGAATACTATTGGTGAGAGTAAAACGTGTTTTTCACATTATTTCGACTATCTCGATTAATATAAATCCAATGAACCTGAAATTTGGCATGCGTATAAAACTAATATGTCCACACAAGATGAGGGGTTGAAAAAAAAAATGGATTTCGTTTGGTTAACAGGGTTACGATGTGAGGCCTTTGAGAAAATAATAAATTTTTATATCGAGTCAAGTAGGGTATCATATGAAAGGGCTTCACTTCAGTATTTCTAAAAAATATATTTTGGAATTTTACACCCACCATTTTTTGTGTAAATCTAAATAATAGCGTTTTCTGTGTTTTCTTTCCTTGATTAGCTCCGAGCCTAAGAAATCGAAAATCTTAAAAAGTATTTTGAATGATAGAAAAATCAGTAAGTTTTTAAAGAAAAATATAGTAAAGTACAAAATACTAATAATTATACTTATTAAGGGGGTGGATTAGAGAAGGGGTAAAAACATCATTTAAAACCCGGTTAAGTGGGGTGTCATTTGAAAGGGCACCAAAATTAAGAAAAATTTAAATTTTTTTTAGAATTTTGCGATGCACCGTTTTTGAATTATGGTCGAAAAAGTGCAACAAAAAGTTGGTACCCCCCCTATACGTTTCTTCGTTGATTGACAGAAAAATTTATAAAAAATCATAGAGATAGGAAATTTGATAAACCCTTAACGAAAAGTAAAGCGAAGCCTCAAGTGATTTTATTTCTATGTATTTAGGGGATGGGAGTGGGAAAGGGTGAAAAAAAGGTTTTTTGACCCGCATGAGTGGGGTGTCATTTGAAAGAGCACCAAAATTAAGCAAAATTACAATTTTTCATTTGAAAGAGCACCAAAATTAAGCAAATTTACAATTTTTTTTATAATTTTGCGATGCACCGTTTTTGAAACATGGTCGCAAAAGTGCAACAAAAAGTTGGTCCCCCCTATACGTTTCTTCGTTGATTGACTGTAACGTGTACCGTTATACTATAACGGCAATGTTAACAGAAATCATATGAGCACAAAGAAAAAAAAACGAAAAATTTTTGAACCGCAGCATTATTTTACCCGCTAGGCATCAGGGGAGTTGTAGGGTGGATTTTTGGTTCAAATACTCATATGATATGATTATGCTGCACTACAGAAAAACTTCATAAATACACTGATAAACTGAAACTAAAGCTAAGCATCTAAAATCAATCACACCAATATATTCCGAGCTGAAATTTCTTCTGAGGTTAAGAAGACCACCTACATTCTCAATCTCCCATGACTCTCAAAAAAAAAATTTAGTTTTGATTCATTATACTATTATAATATATTCACAAAAAGTAACAGTATTTTCAAAAGATGTAAACATTTTCAAATTCTAAACAATATGTTGAGTTAAATCATTAATAATAATATGTTAAGTTAAAATTAAATAATAATATTTGGAGTAAATCATTGTAATAATATTTTTAAGGTAAAGTAATAATTAAGCTTACCTGAGTTGGTAACCTCCTAAAAGCGCTTTTAGCTGGTATTCCACTCATCTAAAAATTTTCTGTTACGAAACTTTAAATTAACAAAAAAAATTTAAAATAAATACAATTAGCCTAATGTGAACAATTGATGTGAACAATTTGCTGTTATAATCAATAAGCAAAACCCAATAAATAACCGTTCACAGTACAAACACCGAATACAATTAAGAAAATATTTATGCAAACGACTGTAATTATTTGACTCCACTTTTTAGCGGTACAATTAATTGAAACACTTTTTGGCGGTACTACAAACAATAGTAGTAACTGGGTAATCCCGTTGAATATCCAAATATATGTTTTGTGTTGTAAATTAATATTTTCCTTGTTTAATTGATTAAGAATCTATCTTTATCGTAATTCTAGTAATCCTAGTAATTCAGCTCGATACACCAACAACTTTTAATATTAAATTCAACAGTACCGGGCCTTGGAAACCAGTTCCAATAATCTATAAAAATATGGCCTAATTATTACAAATAATTCGAAAAGAACAATTTATTCGTGGCTTAATTTGCTTACCCCAATATGTATGGTATAGAATTTATTTCAAAGGTATTAAAGAATACACTAAACTTAACCGAATTCTGTTTAAGATTAGGAAAATCTTGCTTTACAAAAAAGGTTCAATTTATCACAAATACGTTTCACAAATTAAGAAACACCTTTACAAGTATTAATTTCAATTATTAATTTAAGTGGAGTACTTTCACTACTCGATAACAACAAATGAATAATTTAATTCTCTATAACAAGGTTCTACCGTAAAAATAATTATTTAGTGTATACAGGTTTGACTACATATAATAAGGACAACAGTATAAAATTTTAATTAAACAATAAATTCAATGATAGAGATTTTTTTTTCTATTGAGTTTTAAAAGATGATATGCATTGCCGTTTCAATTTAATAAAATGTAGGGGTCTGGAACAAAATTTTACAAACAATAAAATTTGTTACAAATCGTGGGGACGACCCAACACCCTGAGAATCCTATAGTCGGGCTCTACCTGTCTGTTAACCTTTAATATCCTTTATATGATACACCCCGAGACTTTTACCTTCGAGATCTTCCATCTCATACGCTACATTGCCAATAGGGTTACGAATTCGAGCCTTTTGGAATTTGGGAGCAAATTTTGAGGAGAACTTCTTCAAAGCTTCGCTCTGTGTGAAATCCCGAATGAATACTTCTTGTTGTGACACGAATTTCCGAGGACGACTGCGTAAGTTATACCTATGTATATTCTGATAATACGCCTGTTTTAAATTTTTCAGAACCCTTTCCTGTACCATTGTTAACATATCTGGCTTAGATGTCACGCCCAAATAATTTCCAGCTAAATGATTTTTTTCTCTAATAAGATTATAATCCGAACCATGACCAACCATATGTTGTCCAAACACTAAAAAGTGAGGAGAACATCCGGTTGAATCGTGTTTAACATTTCGAAGACAATTAAGGACTTCATCTAAATGCTTATCCCAGTTCTGGTGGTTATCTTTTATATAAGATCGAATGGCTGTAAGGATTGAGCGGTTTACCCTCTCCGAAGCATTTGCCTGGGGAGAATATTTCGGTGTAAAAACATGCTCAACTCCATACTTGGAAAGCAAACAAGAAAGCATATTCGAAACAAATTGTTTTCCATTATCGGACGTGATAACTTCTGGAACAGAGAACTTTAAAAATACGTCTCGCTCAAGAAAGCTGCAAACAGCTTCTGCAGTAGCTTGCCGAATTGGCTTTGCAATAACGAATTTTGAAAATTAATCTAGCACAACGATAATGCTTGTAAATCCATTTTTAGAACGCGGATAAGGACCTAAAAAGTCGATGTATATCCGCTGCCAAGGTCGCAAAACTTCTACAAAGCTACCCATGGGAGGTTTGTTATAGAGTTAGTAGCTTTAGACATTTTACAAATATCGCAGCTTTGGATGTATGATTTTACGTCTTGTGCCATATTTTTCCAAAAATACTGTCGCTTGATTCTATCAAGAACTCTTGCTACCCCTTGATGAGCTGATGATGGTGCATCATGAGCCTGTTGTATAAGAGCATTTGTCAATTTGTAGGGAACTATTAGTTTCCATTGTGTTACATCTGTATCTAAGGAGGATAGTCCAGGCGCCAAATTTATGTAAAATCGCCCGTTAAATGTTTGAACATTTGTTTTGCCTTTGTTATCGTCTGACATATCTTTAATTAGATCTTTATATTCTAGGTCATCAAAAGACGAATCACTGAGATCAATGTGAAGCGGCGGGAGATTAATACCATCTGTCACAACCGTTTTATCGATGTTGTGAAGGGCATCCACGTGCATACTAGAAAGAGCATCAGGAACGACATTTTGACTTCCTTCCCGGTGCTCGATGGTAAAATTAAACGCTTGAAGCTTTAAGCTCCACCTTGCCATGCGCCCGGAAAGATCTCGTTGTTCTCTGAGCCACTTCAAACTCGCATGGTCGGTGATGACCGTAAAGGACAGACCTCCGACATAAGCTCTGAATTTCTTTATACTCAATACCGCCGCTAAACATTCGAGCTCAATAACATTGTAGTTTTTTTGTGCTCGATTGAGTTTTTGAGAGAAGAAAGCGATAGGGTGTTTGTCACCCTCTTCAGTGCGTTGAAATAATACACATCCCACGCCGCTTAAGCTGGCATCACATTGTAAAAAAAATGGTTTCTTAAAATCGGGAGTTGAAAGAGGGGTGCGGAAGTCAAAGCTTCCTCTAAGGCATCAAACGCGACCTGAGCGCTCTCATTCCAACAAAATTTTTGGTTCTTTTTCAATAGATCCGTTAAGGGAGCTGATACAGTCGAATACCCAGCAATGAACCTTCGATACCAACCCGTAACACCAAGAAATCGACGAACGTGGCGTACCGTTTTTGGAATTGGGAAAGATACAATTGCATTAATTTTATCAGAATCGACCCGTAAACCACCTTCACCCACAATATGTCCGAGGTGTTTGATTTCCTTCATACAAAAGTGACTTTTTTCAATGTTTATAGATAAATTTACTTTACAAAGTCTATCAGCAACGTCAGATAAAAGTGAAAGATGTTCGCTAAACGTGGAAGATGTAATTAATAAGTCGTCTAGATATACAGAAACCCGATCGTGTAAATGATAAGGGATAACCCTATGCATAAGTCGGCACATTGTCTGCGGAGCGTTACACAACCCGAAAGGCATCACTTTAAATTGGTATAACGGTCGGCCGGGGATTGCAAAAGCCGTTTTTTCACGGGATTCTGGATCTAGTGGAATTTGCCAAAAGGCGTCTTTCAAATCCAGGCTTGTTATATACATGGTTTTATCTAGACGACTTAACAATCCATCGATTAATGGTAACGGATAAGCATCCTTCTTAGTTACTTCATTTAGCTTAAGGGCATCTAAACAAAGTCTAGACTTCCCGTTTGCCTTCTTCACTAACGCAATGGGCGAGCACCAAGCGCTTTGGCGTTCTTCGATAATTCCTAGGGACATCATTCTATCTAATTCTGCATAAATTTCGGCTTCAACTGCAGGAGAAACAGAATAATGTCGCTGTTTGATTGGTGAAGCAATACCAACATCAATTGAATGGGTTAAAATATTTGTCTTACTAAGATCAATTTGGTTGAAATTGGAAATCGTGCTAATGACGTCGTGCAATTGCTGTTTTTCTTCGCAAGAAAGGTGGTGAAGATTTGTTTGTTTATGAGAGGGTAAGGAATTTTGCATAAGAGGTTATTGTCGATTTCACTAACGATAACAGGTTGGATGCCAAATTTGTTCCAAAAGTCACACCCCAAGTATAACTCTCGGAACCAGCGCCTAACACGCTTATATTTGCACCGCTGTCTAACAAACCGTGATATCTAACACCACCTATGATAACGTCTGCATATGGACGATTATCTCTCTTATTCGCAATGTTCGTTTCGGATAGTAGGAGTTTAAGTTTACGTCGTCTCTGAAAATATTTATGCACGCGCTGCTTCTGTTTTACTTTTCTATTAGTTTCTATCTGGTTCACATAAGGATTTGTACTATTGTTCACGATGAAATCCGTTGTATGAATGTAACTATCGGTTAATGTTTTCAAATCAGGGTTAATTGTGTATTGTCTTTCTAGCGGTCTTTTGGAAATGGTGGCAAGTGCTGTCTCATCCTCAACTCGGGATCGGTGTTTGTCGCAACTTCGATATTTTTGAAAATCATAGAGGGTTGGTTCAGGAAATGAGGTTCCCTCGATTTCTTCATTTCCTGATGATCGTTTCCCGATGCCATTCGTGAACAACGACTACAGTTCGGTTTTAAAACGCCAACTGCGCCACAACCGAAGCAAAATCGATGTTTTATATAAGTTAAGCAATTTTTAAATAAATGGCCACCACCACAGTTCCAACATTGTAATCCAGAAGATCCTAAATTGCCCTTATTGGCGTTAGAGGAAAAATTAAAGGCTTCGACTATCTGAGTATAATTTGGAAAGACAATTTGTTGATCGCTAGATGGAGTAATACTCTTGGTAGTAGATCCTAAAATCTCACCAGGATTAAAATTTATTTCATGTATTTCATTACGTTTTGGGTGTGTAGATTCTGGCACGTAATTCAAACGAGACCAAGTATCCTCAATTGCCACACATTTTTCTAGCAACTGATTCACCGAGGTAAAGTTTTCACCAACAAGGTTTAGTTGCAATCCATACCGCATATTACGACGTAAAATATGTAACATTTCGTGTTCGAGCAAGGGTTTTTTTTAAAGGAAGACATAAGCCCATCACTTCATTATAAAACTCAAGGAATGTTTCTTTAAATCGTTGTTTCCTGTTTTCAATTACATGTCTGATATCGCATTCATCTTTACGATCTTGAAATCTTTGTTGGAGTCGTAATCGAAATTGAGGCCATGTGAGTGCACCATTTCTCTCCAAATATGCCCAATACCATTCCGCAGCTTGACCATCTAGCAGACAAACGACTTCGTCTGCCATTTTGTGCTGAGATATACCATAGCTTTTAACTAAATGCTCAACTCTGAATAAGAATCGGTCAACAGACATTTGAGACGACCCATCGAAACGTACGTTACAAAAATTTTGGCTAAACACTGGTTTTTGGTTACGAGAAAAGTCATGAGGATTTACAATAGGTAGCTCCATACTGCCTTACGTGGAATATTAGACGGAACAGGTTCGGAGGTTACAGGAGTTTTATGTTTGGTTTGAGGTAACATTTCATTCATTCGTGCTAGAAGTGATAATAACTCATCGTCTTTTGATAATTCAGATGATTTTGACACCTTAGGAATAGACTCGTAGGGTGTTTCAAAATTAACGGAGTCGCTTTGGTAAGTTTTGGAAGTGGTTTTAGTTACTTCTTCGTTAGACAGCGCTGGCTTTTCACTACCATTAAAAGAATCATCGCTCGGAACTGTAACTCTAATTGTATTAAGTGAAACTCTTGATTCATTTAAGTCGGCATTTTTGTTGATAACAGACTCAACAAGCTCTAGCAACCTTTCGCATGGAGTAAGAGTTACTTCAGCAGATTGATAAGCAGAATCAGAATAGAACATGCGTTTAAGACGTGCGGCGATGTGCAAACGAGACGCTATCATAGATAATGATTCCATATCCAAACTGTCGTCAGTCACTTCATCATTGATAGTCTCTTTAAATAGTATCTGTAACTCAGATATTTTTGTAGCGCATAATTTTACTTCGCGTATCGGCTGCTTGCGTGCTATATCATGTGTCCGAGTAGGAACCAGGGATGGTTGTAATTTTTCTTCAGCTAACTTAACCAACAATTGTTTTAGTACCGATTTAGTAGGTCCTTTTAAACTACGAATTTGAGCTTCAATTGAGAGTTCATCCGGCTCTAAATATTCCGAATCCATTTTTATACGCCATATACTTCTTTTAAAAACAAAACGTTGCAATTCAAACACAACCGAAACGACCTTGATAGATTTAATCAGTTAAATGACACGACAGGTTTAATAATTAATGTTTAAGTTTAGTGTATTTTGACGATTACCAACAGAAACGAAATTATTAGACTCAATTTATGCAATTATTGCAAAATTTATAAATAATACTAACAATTAGGATTTAAAATCAAACATTCAGAATATCAATAGAAAAACTAATTTAATAATATAATGACATCAAACGTTAAGACATGTAGGGTTTAAACGGAATTAAATACTGAACGATTACGATAAATAAATTAGTATAATAATTTAGAAACACAAAAACAAAATAAAATAGCCTATAAATTATCACCGAATCAAATAATTACAATTTTCAAAATAAACGTGCATAAGATATGAGAGTCATGAAAGATCCGCCGTCAACCGTCCGTCCTCTCCCCTCAGAAAAAAAAACATGATCATGTACGCGGAAATCAAATATGATAATCATAATCTAAAGAATCAGCGCCAGTTTACACTGGGATACAATTATCTTGTTTCCTTATACGGAACACGAGTAACACAAAGACGAATGCAAATGAATTGTCTTTAATTTTAAAAATCTCTATTTCAAAACATTTTAAGTTGAACTGCTTTAACATGTCAATTGTGTCCAGAGACTGGAGATTTTGCATTGTATATTCAAACATCCGATGGAAGGAACAGCTACCACAATCTCAACTCACAATTGAATTTGTTTAATAAAAGCACATCTAGAAAACATTAAAATGGAAAAGTAAGATGCCAAATTTGTTGCAAAAGTCACACCCCAAGTATAACTCTTGTTGCAGACCTGGTGCTATATAGAAGCGCATACTGTGACTTTTATTGGCATATTCCGTTTTAGCATTTATGTAACCAATCACCTTTGTGGTTGACCACTGGCTGTGCTAAGAACAAAAGGGAAGTTATGCATTTTTATGTCCAAGCTACCAAGATATCTTTCGGAACCAGCGCCTAACACGCTTATATTTGCACCGCTGTCTAACAAACCGTGATATTTAACACCAGCTATAATAACGTCTGCATATGGACGATTATCTCTCTTATTCGCAATGATCGTTTCGGATAGTAGGAGTTTAAGTTTACGTCGTCTCTGAAAATATTTATGCACGCGCTGCTTCTGTTTTACTTTTCTATTAGTTTCTATCTGGTTCACATAGGGATTTGTATTTTGTACTATTGTTCACGATGAAATCCGTTGTATGTCTCTATCGGTTAATGTTTTCAAATCAGGGTTAATTGTGTATTGTCTTTCTAGCGGTCTTTTGGAAATGGTGGCAAGTGCTGTCTCATCCTCAACTCGGGGTCGGTGTTTGTCGCAACTTCGATATTTTTGAAAATCATAGAGGGTTGGTTCAGGAAATGAGGTTCCCTCGATTTCTTCATTTCCTAATGATCGTTTCCCGATGCCATTCGTGAGCTACGACTACAGTTCGGTTTTAAAACGCCAACTGCGCCACAACCGAAGCAAAATCGATGTTTTATATAAGTTAAGCAATTTTTAAATAAATGGCCACCACCACAGTTCCAACATTGTAATCCAGAAGATCTTAAATTGCCCTTATTGGCGTTAGAGGAAAAATTAAAGGCTTCGACTATCTGAGTATAATTTGGAAAGACAATTTGTTGATCGCTAGATGGAGTAATACTCTTGGTAGTAGATCCTAAAATCTCACCAGGATTAAAATTTATTTCATGTATTTCATTACGTTTTGGGTGTGTAGATTCTGGCACGTAATTCAAACGAGACCAAGTATTCTCAATTGCCACACATTTTTTTAGCAACTGGTTCACCGAGGTAAAGTTTTCACCAGCAAGGTTTAGTTGCAATCCATACCGCATATTACGACGTAAAATATGTAACATTTCGTGTTCGAGCAAGGGTTTTTTTAAAGGAAGACATAACCCCATCACTTCATTATAAAACTCAACACGGATAAAAATAAAGCTATGATTGCAAGTCATAAGTTTTATTTAACATAATTATAAATGTTTATTCCCGACAACCACTTTTTATAATATTATTGCAATATCCATGACTTTAAGGCATTCATTTTTATGAATACTTAGTCATGGAATATAAAACGTTAGCATAAAATTTTGAAAAAAACAAAACTATGATTACTATTGATAAACAATGAATATCAAAATTATAATTTTTCATGCCTGATAATCATTTAATATTTAAAAAGTCCGAGCGGCAGGTATATCCGCTAGAAATAGGTAGATTTCGGGATCAGACAGTTATGTGTGCAATTAGAATCGGATTTATCAGATTACTTGTTTATTTATCAGAAGATTTTATCAGAAGTATTAAACTAACTTTAAAAATAAACATTATTTTATACAGTTTTTGGGCTCTAGGCACTTAACCTGTACCCCGATATGGGCAATTGTCAAACATATTTGGGAGACTGTTTGCCGCAACTTACCCAGAAAATATTTTTAGCGTAAGTGAAAAAATGCGACCGTGAAAGTGCCGCTAAATGCCGTTGTACTTCACACAGTTTATTGCAGATAGCTAAAGAACCTTTTATTGCAGATGTCTGGCTTTTTAAAAAATGATAGAAATATTTTCAAATAATTAATATTTATAAATTTTGTTTCCATATTTTGCCCCAAACGGCCGTTATAATGCTTTGTTTTTGATAGTTTTAAGGCTCTAGACTCTTAACCTGTACCCGGATATGGCCAGTTGTCGAACTTATCCAAGAGATTGTTTGCCGCAACACGCTCAGAAAAAATTTTTGGTCTAGGTCGAAAAATGCGACCGTGAGAGTGCCGCTAAATTCCGTTATACCTCATATCGTTATATATATATATATATATATATATATATATATATATATATATATATATATATATATATATATATATATATATATATATATATTTTTTTTTTTTGTTTTTCCGTCTCCGCTTTACATATATAGTCGTTTGGCATCAAAATTTTTCCGAAATTCCGAGATGACGGTCATTGCAATAGGTAGATTTTTATATGAAATCTACCTAAAATGTGCATACAATATAACTAGGAAGCATGAAATTTTATGAATTGTAAGGTATAAAATAATTCATCCCATACATCATCACTAAATAATAATGTTTGTTTTTCAGTTATTTTATATGATTTGTAGGCATTGAGTATTCTTTATAAGTACGATTTTTAATTTTTGTTTTTTCAACTTTCTTCGTGAATTAAACAATTATTAAATTTATTAATTTAATAAAAATATTTTATTTTCTAACAACTTATTTCACTTCGTGAAGCTTCGTTTTGTTTCTTGTATATTACTTGGCATATCAAAAGGAAGTTATTGTCATATCATTTCATTATTTTACAATACCAATCGGTTCGATTAAAAAAGTCTAGCGACAGGTATATCCGCTAGAAAAAAGTAGATTTCTTGATCAGACAGATATGCATACAAGTAGAATCAATGTATCAAATTAGTTAAAATCAAAAAACTAAGTAGAAACGGAATTATCCAACAAATCTCAATTTCAACTACAATTATACCATAACCCATAATTTATAATCAAACATTACCAAACAATTTTAATTCAAAATCATCTTTGTTGTGGTTTTTTGTTCTTATTTAATCTTTTTCGAAAGGTTACTTAGTGAAAAAAATAAAAACAAAAGAGAATTTGCTAATTTTCCTATGGTATTAAATGGTTTCAGATTTGTCTACAATAGGTGCATTAAATTGCTTATAAAAATGGAACCTTTTGGGTTAGAAAGCTGGAACTTGGTGAGGCTATAGTTTAAAAGAATGCTTAAAAGTTAAAATGAATTTAAATAACATAAACTGAAACATGATGAAAGCATTGCCTTTTGCGTTTGTTTTCATTTCAACAGCCCTGGTGCCTCTACCTTTAGACCTGAACTATTTTTTTTTAATTTGGGAAAGATTTATATTGTATCTTTGTGTAAAAAAGTTTTCAAATGTGAGCTTGGCCATTTTCACTAGATCAAGGACAAAAAAATTTAGCAAATTTTTAAAACAGCTGATTTTGCAGGAACCTGGAACGCCAACGTCATTTGGATAATAATGATAGAAATATGTTCAAATATTCAATATTTATAAATTTAATTAAAATATTACGATTCAAACGGAAGTTATAGCGCCCTAGATTAATCGACTTTTTAGGCTCTAGCCGCTTAACTGGTACCCGGATATGGCCAGTTCACGAACTTGTCCAAGACATTATTTGCCGAAACATATACAAAAAGTTATTTTGGTGTAGGTCGAAAATGCGACCGTGAGAGTGCCGCCAAATTCCGTTATATCTTATTGCGTTATATATATATGTATATATATATATATATATATATATATATATATATATATATATATATATATATATATATATATATACATATATATATATATATATATATATATATATATATATATATATATATATATATATATATATATATATATATATATATATATATATATATATATATATATATATATATATATATATATATATATATATATATATATATATATATATATATATATATATATAATTTTTTTTTTTTTGTTTTTCCGTCTCCGCTTTACATATATAGTCGTTTGGCATCAAAATTTTTCCGAAATTCCGAGATGACGGTCATTGCAATAGGTAGATTTTTATATGAAATCTACCTAAAATGTGCATACAATATAACTAGGAAGCATGAAATTTTATGAATTGTAAGGTATAAAATAATTCATCCCATACATCATCACTAAATAATAATGTTTGTTTTTCAGTTATTTTATATGATTTGTAGGCATTGAGTATTCTTTATAAGTACGATTTTTAATTTTTGTTTTTTCAACTTTCTTCGTGAATTAAACAATTATTAAATTTATTAATTTAATAAAAATATTTTATTTTCTAACAACTTATTTCACTTCGTGAAGCTTCGTTTTGTTTTCTTGTATATTACTTGGCATATCAAAAGGAAGTTATTGTCATATCATTTCATTATTTTACAATACCAATCGGTTCGATTAAAAAAGTCTAGCGACAGGTATATCCGCTAGAAAAAAGTAGATTTCTTGATCAGACAGATATGCATACAAGTAGAATCAATGTATCAAATTAGTTAAAATCAAAAAACTAAGTAGAAACGGAATTATCCAACAAATCTCAATTTCAACTACAATTATACCATAACCCATAATTTATAATCAAACATTACCAAACAATTTTAATTCAAAATCATCTTTGTTGTGGTTTTTTGTTCTTATTTAATCTTTTTCGAAAGGTTACTTAGTGAAAAAAATAAAAACAAAAGAGAATTTGCTAATTTTCCTATGGTATTAAATGGTTTCAGATTTGTCT